>CM053577.1:83850207-84033685 GCA_028646485.1 Cryptoprocta ferox | reverse complement strand
GTCGCCGACATGCCTTCCAGACTGAGGAAGACCCGGAAACTTCGGGGCCACGTGAGCCATGGTCACGGCCGCATCGGCAAGCACCGGAAGCACCCAGGGGGTCGGGGTAATGCTGGTGGCATGCATCACCACAGGATCAACTTTGACAAATATCATCCAGGTTACTTTGGAAAAGTTGGTATGAGGCATTACCACTTAAAAAGGAACCAGAGCTTCTGCCCAACTGTCAACCTTGATAAACTGTGGACCTTGGTCAGTGAGCAGACCAGGGTAAATGCTGCCAAAAACAAGACTGGAGCTGCTCCTATCATTGATGTGGTGCGATCGGGCTACTACAAAGTTTTGGGAAAGGGAAAGCTCCCCAAACAGCCTGTCATCGTGAAGGCCAAATTCTTCAGTAGAAGAGCTGAGGAGAAGATTAAGGGTGTTGGGGGAGCCTGTGTCTTGGTAGCTTGAAGCCAGATGGAGGAGGTTCATTAAATACTAAAAGTGAAAAAAAAAAAAAAAAAAAAAAAAAAAAAGAAACTGTTTTTCATTTTTTTAAATGTCTATTTTTTGAGAGAGAGAGAGAGAGACACAGAGACAGAGAGACAGAGAGAGAGACAGAGTGCAAGCAGGGGAGGGGCAGAGAGAGAGGGAGCTACAGAATTCGAAGCAGGCTGTCAGCTCAGAGCCCAACGGGGCTTGAACCCACAAGCTATGAGATCATGACCTGAGCCAAAGTCAGATGCTTAACCAACAGAGCCACTCAGGCACCCTGAAACTGTTTTGATCTAGTTAAAATGCAAGTCCTGTGGAACCAAATATAATTTTAATTTAATGTATATTAATCTTTTCATGAATAACAATAAAATTAGAATCCTCTATCTTCTTAAAACTCATGTCTCAGTTTTATATAACACATGAAG
The DNA here is from genome assembly GCA_028646485.1 of Cryptoprocta ferox. Lineage (NCBI taxonomy): Eukaryota > Metazoa > Chordata > Mammalia > Carnivora > Eupleridae > Cryptoprocta > Cryptoprocta ferox. The sequence continues at coordinate 84,032,777 of CM053577.1, read as the reverse complement.
AAAGCCTATTTTTTTTCTTTTATAGTTTATTGTCAAGTTGGTTTCCATATAACACCCAGTGCTCATTCCCACAAGTGCCCTCCTCCATGCCCATCACCCCCTTCCCCTCTCCCCCACCCCCATCAGCCCTCCGTTTGATCTCAGTATTCAAGAGTCTCTCATGGTTTGCCTCCCTCCCTCTCCCCAACTATTTTTTCCCCTCCCCTCCCCATGGTCCTCTGTTAAGTTTCTCCTGTCCCACTTATAAGTGAAAACATATGGTATCTGTCCAAAGAAAGCATATTATTAACAAATTCACACAAATTCACATAAAATACCATATTTTATGAACTCAAAAACATTTGATGCTATTGCTTTCTTGATCTTACTAGAATTAACAACAGGAAGTATTCATTTAAAAAAAAGGAGAGATCTGGTATTGCACTGATAACAATTTTAAAGTACTATCATTTATCAAACACATTCTTGGGCACCTGGGGGGCTCAGTCAGTTAAGCATCTGACTGCAGCTCAGGTCATGATCTCATGACACCTTAGTTCAAGCCCCGCATCAGGCTCTGTGCTATTAGCCTGCTTCAGATCCTATGTCTCCCTCTCTCTCTCTGCCTCCCCCTGCTCTCTCTTTCTCTCTCTCAAAATTAAATAATAAACATTAAAAAAATTTAACAAAAACGCATCCTAATATCAGAAACATAAAAATGTTGGAAAATATGAATCTTACAATTGATAAAATGAAGTATTATATTAACATATTTGACCAATCAAAAAAGTTAATATTACTAATTTTGATAAGTAAAATGTACTCTAGGAATATGGTGTTTCAGATTTGAGATAGAAGATATAATGTTAACATTAAAGAGCATGAGATTACAGAAATGAGAATAATGCTACCTATATAATTACTAATTCAAGTTATACTAATACTCAAAGACTAGCATAACTTACAAAATAATGTTTAAGGCAGAAGAGTAATTACTCAAGAGACCTGAAGGAGTTAACTTAAGAAAAGAAGCAATTTATTTCTCAGTAATAGGATCAGGTGCATAAATCCTGACAATTTAGTATTAGTAGATGCCAGGATTGCTATCCTAGTTCTTGCTAGTATCAGCAAGATATTAATGGACCACAATTTACAAGATGAAATCTTAAGTGGAAAGCAAGAAAATTAAGAAGCTGTACAGCAAGGACTCCAAGATTTAATTTAATCATCATTTAATATTGTATCTGGGTAAGGAAAAAGAAATGCTGATCAAAAATGTATAGTACTTATGAAAAATAAACAGGAAAGCAATAAAGATTTTTCAGACTTATAAAATAGATATTCTACTTTTCTTTGAAAATAAAGTTATCATTATGTTCAAATGCACATGAAATTGAGCAGTAAGTACACATTTATATCAGTTTCTAATACCAACTATATCTTTTCAATGACTGAGCATCCTTCTTAACCTAATCTCCTGAACCTGCCTATTTTTTTCCTTTTAAAACCTTAAATCACATAAGGAAAACTTCTGAAAAAGCAATTCCAAATTTTTGGTGAGGTACATTTATAATAAAATATTATTTAATTCATACAAAACCTCTGTAATTTATAATCTACATAAAAAATTACTGGGCACCTGGGTGGCTCAGTTGATTACGTATCCAACTCTTGATACTGGCTCAGGTCATGATCTCATGGTTCGTGAGATCAAGTCCCACATCGAGGGGGTGGCCAGCATGGAACCTGCTTGGGATTCTCTCTTTCCTCCTCTCTCTCTGCCCCTCCCACACTCGCACTCACGTGCGTGTACTATATCACTCAAATAAATAAACATTAAAAATATTAATCATGATCAAACGGCAATATAGGGTTCTCTCACTGGATAAAAGTTAAAAATAAAAAACAATAAATGTACCAAGCACATTTCTTTAACATTGTCTATATAATCCCAAGTGAATTAATGAATACAGAGAAATTATAAGACCTTCGCTGCTAACATTCTTTAAGATTATATTTTTGTTTCAATTAGATAATTGTATGAAGAAGAGACTAACTACATAATAGCTAGAAGTGAGTCTTAATATCACACAACTCCCAATTTTTCTAGCATACTTTTAACCACAATTCAAAAGAATTTTAAGGTTAAATTCTTAACACAAAAAAACAGACTACTCAGAAAAGTCCCAAGAGCCACGAAATGTGAATTATTATGAATGTGTTTTTAAAAGGAATACTTACGACTACTTCCAAGTTCTTCAAACAAGAACTTCACTTTTTCCCACTCTGTAGAATTTTTGTTATTTGGAACATTCAGAGGAACAAAAGCACTACAAAAAAGAAAATAATTCTGCTTAATGGTTTTAAAGATAAAAATCTGAATAAAAGGAAATGGTCTAAAATTCAATTTCTAGTAATTAAAAAAATTTTTTTAATGCTTATTCATTTTTGAGAAAGACAGAGACAGAGTGTGAGCAGGGGAAGGGCAGAGAGAGGGAGACACAGAATCCAAAGCAGGCTCCAGGCTCTGAGATGTCAGCACAGAGCCCTACATGGGGCCTGAACTCACGAGGTAACATCATGACCTGAGCCGAAGTCGGCTCCCCAACGGACTGAGCCACCCAGGCGCCCCTCTAGTAATTTTATTTATACAAAGATCAACTCCCTACCTCACACACACACAGCTTAACAAACCAAATCTGCACCGTGACAGAGGGGTGTGATAAGTTTCTCACATATGTGTTTACTATGGTATAAATGTCTTTTATTACTGTATTCAGTATAATTAGTTTTATTTGTAGTCCTATGTATTTTATTTTTTGCATTTAAAATATTTTGAGAAGGGGGAGTGTAGGTGACTCAAGTCAGGTAAGTATCTGACTCTTGATTTTGGTTCAGATCATGATGTCAAGGTCATAAGATCATGACCTGCACCGCCCCCCCAGTTGGGGCTCCACGCTGGGCATAGAGCCTGCTTGAGATTCTCTCTCTCCCTCTCCCTCTGCCTCTCCCCAACTTGCTGGTGCTCTTTCCTGCTCTCTCTCAAAATAAAGATAAGATAATTTTGAGAAGGAGCCACGTGCTAAAGACCAAAAAGGTCCATAATACAAAAACGGTCAAGAATTTCTGTGTTAAATCAGAAGAACATATATGTAATGATTTCAACATATTTATATAAATAAAAAAGAATAGAAAGGAAATATATCAAAATACATGGTAAATATCAAGTTGTGAAGCTAGGGTAATTTCCACTTTCTTTTTAGCATTTTTTTATGTCATTCAAGATTCGAACCAATACATATAAGTTTCTATTTATTTTTCAATCCACAGTTTAAGGGGCATCATGGAAATAACAGTGAGAGCTAGCTTCCTAGGACATACTCTAGATGTTTAAACTGGGAGAAAATGGAAGACAGAGATGAAATAAACAAACAAGAGAAGGAAAGAAAAGAGAAGGGAAGAGAAGGAAAAACGTAGACAGTCACTTTAATTCAGAAACAAGATTAAGGTAAAGGGCTGGGTATCCCTTAAATTGTACATGTAGAGAATTAAACAGGAATGTAAGAAATAACTCTAACACTACCTCCTTTCTAACCTAATATAATTGTAAGCAAAGCACAAAGATCTATCCTCTTTTGTAAAGAGGAAAAACTAAGTGAGTTCAACAATATATACAGTAAGGTATTCACTCTGATAAAACAAAGCAATCATTCTACTTTTCTGTTTTAAACCTTTACCCTTTGGTACTACTGATACTTTTTATTCTTATAAAAAGATGAATGATCAGAGTATGTCAGGAAGTTATTTAAATTTCTAACTATTTGCATTGATGTCCGTTTACTACACTCAATCTTGGAGACTTATTTCATACCACTTTCAAAAAGAAAAGTAATTACTCACACAGTATTAGAGCAATAAATGTAAAAAGTTCATTATTTGTTGCTCTGGCCATAAAATCAAAAACAAATAAAAGTAGTAAAGCAGAATCAAAAAATAAAGAAATAAACCTCTTGCAAATTATACTTCTATAATGATATTAACTTATTTATTTGCATTTTAACAAAAGTATAAAGGAAGGAAGAAAAAAACTATCTATATAATAGCCCTCTAATTTATTTGGACAAAGTTTTTTCTGGATATATATATAGTTATATTTTTAAAAGTTTATTTTGAATTTGTAAGTTGGGAATGACCAATTCTTGAGTAGGAGGAAAAACTTCTGTTATTGTACAAAATATCACCTATAGTACTTAAATAGAAATATGTGTTACATGTATCTAAAAATAGTATTCATACTTAGGATATTTATTATCTATGTCAGTTTTAGGTAATCAAAGGTTCTGCCCAAAAGTAGAAGAAAATTAACTCTTAGTTGTTGATCACACTTACATGTACAAACTCCTGAGCTGGGTTCTTTAGCAGTTCAAATATTTAACAAAGAAACTTTCTAAGACCAAAAAAAAAAAAGAATTTTTTTTTTTAAAGTTCAAATGTCCCAAACTACTGTCAGGATGACTTCAGGAAAAATACTGATTGTGAAGAGATCCAGTAGAGTTAACATTTTAGCACTTATCTTTAGGTAGGAACTAGAGGGAGTAACAAAAGCATAAATCCCAAAGCAGGTTCTCCTCAGTTAGGAGAATTTTGCCACCAGGTCTGTATAATCTAAGGAACATTTGTGAAATATTTTCACATAAACTAAGACAACCATCTATAAGCAGAATTCAAGAGTTACAACTAAATTAATCTATATATCCTGAACAATAATATTCAAAACATGTAATAACCAATATGGTAAAGATATGAACCAGTCAACAGAGACACTGGCCTTAATTCTGAAAGACCATGCTGAACCAGGCTTTACCCTTTAAATGGGCCTAGGGTGGGGTATGAAGATTCAAGAACGTCCTCAAATGGAAGCATTTCAACCTCTTAACAACGAGGAGGGGCAAACCAGTGTTCACTGGCCAAATGTCAGCCTGTAGACAAAGATCTATAAAGAGAAAGGAGTATCTCCTAACAGACGCAAAGGCAACTAAAATCAAAGTCAGATATGTCTGTAATATAAATACATCAATTTTGATGAGGAGGCAGCCAAATGATGATGACACTAAAGTAACCAAGAGTATAATGAGATTTGTATGGTAGAAAGTACAGATATTTTCTTAATCTCAGTCTCTCTCTCAAAAAAAAACAAAAACAAAAACATATAGAGAACCTCAGCTTCCAAAGACACACCATACTAGATCAAGATGAGAACTGTGGCCGCATAAGGTTATAAATTTCTCTTACACTCTTAAAATAGTAAAACTGAAAAACTGTTCGGTAAAAATATTTTATACCCAATCTGACTCACTGTATTAGTTTAATACAGATTATCTCTTAAAGGAAAAGACAATGTGTATTAGTTTAATACAGATTATCTCTTAAAGGAAAAGACAATGGAAAGGCTAGCAAATTTCAGTAGATATGAAACTGAAATGATAAATTCAGTAGAATAGAAAATAAGATTTCCACATCTTACACCCAATCACCAAGTCATTTTTATCTTCTAAATAGCTTATCAGTTTCTTCCTGTCTGTTCTCTTTGTAACTACTCTAGTTCAGACTCTCATCTGTCAGCTGAACTATTACAATGATTACCTAAATGGTCTTCCTATCTACCATTAATATTTTAATTCTCCAACCCAATTCCCAAATGCCTCTTTCAAATGCATCCTTCATGGTGTTGCAACTCTTAAAATAAATTCATATATAATTACTTTCATGCATCCACAAACATAAATGTATACACATCTTCACTGTCTTTCAACTGCGCAGCAGGATAAAATTCAAATTTCTTAAACATAGTATATAAAACCCAGAGTCTACTTACCTGGCTAATGTCAAGGCCTGTCACCCACGTAAACATCTGAAACGTCACATCTTACTTTTTTTTTTTTTGTACTGTGAGAGTTTAAATTCACATTGTATGTTTTAGGTCATTCTTCAAATATTCCTACTATGACAAAAACCTAAAAATGTGGGTGTCTCTTTGAAATTCAGTAATGGGCAAAGGCTGGAAGAGTTTTAAGGCGCATGCCAGAAAAAACCTAGGCTGCCCTGAAGGTGAGAAAAATAAAAGTAAAAAAAAGGTCCCAAATGGAGTCACTTGTGCTGAGTCCCACCAAGATTTAATATCTAACCTACCTGCAGTTTCACATCTCCCAGGAGTGGAATTTTTTTTTTTAATTTTTTAAAATGTTTTTATTTTTGAGAAATAGAGAGGGCGTGAGCAGGAGAGGGGCAGAGAGATAGAGACACCGAAGCAGGCCCCAAGCTCCAAGCTGTCAGCACAGAGCCCAACAAGGGGCACAAACCCAGGAGCTCTGATATGATGACCTCACAAGCCCCCAGGAGTGGAATTTTAAGCTAACCAATCTGAAACTTCCTAATCAGTACTAGTAAGGTAATCTGCCTGATAAAACCCCCCTGCCTCAGGGAAGGTGACCATCCCTGAAACAATTCACTCTTTGAATTTCTTTATCACCAACTTCTGCCTATAAAAACGTTTCATTTTGCATTAGTTCCTTAGAGCTCCTTTCTATTTGCTAGATGGATGCTGTTCAATTCATGAATTGCTAAATAAAGCCAACTAAATCTTCAAATTTACTCACTGGAATTTTGTATTTTGACAAAGAGACTATTGATAGAAAATGTGGATGCTAAATACAATTCTAGGAAGGACTGAAAAAAGAGTTATAGAGAAAGCCTTTGTTGTCTTAGAAAAGACACATATCATCCCATGAATACAATGTTGGTAGAAATATGGATGCTAAAGGTCATTCTGGTAAAACCTTAGCTAGAAATGAAGAACATGTTATTGGAAACTAAAAGAAAGAAGATAACATGTTATACAGTGACAGGGACTTCGGCTGAATTGTTTTGTGGTTCTATGAAAAGCAGATCTTTTAAGAAATGAAATTCGGTATTTAGCTGAGGAGGATTCTAAGCAAAGTGTTGAAGGAGTACGTTGATTTCTCCTTAGTATTTACAGAAAAATGTGAGAGGAGAGAGGTAAGGTGAAGGAACTGTTAAGCAAAAAGGAATTGTCCCAAAAGTATTGTAAAAAATAATGAAGCATGTTTTAAGATTGTGGCTGAACAATCATTTGAGAAGGAGATTAATAAGGGTGGAAACCACAGATTTAATCAGCCATCTCAGCAGAAGCCAGGAAGAGTGGTGGGATGATACTGGCAGAAACACTGCCAGTTTGAAATAAAGGGAACACAGATGGGACAAAATAAGGAAGACTATGAGATTTTTGAGATTCACAGGACAGGATGACAGAATTATTTAGCTGAGAACATGCTTTACTCTTCAATAAAAAGTATCCAAAAGCAATTCAGTTATAATGACGGCTGCCACTCCCACTACAGGCCCAGGGAAGAGGCTGCTTCCTCTTCTGTTTCCTCAGTTGTGGCTACATGGCAACTGCTGCAAAGAGTCAAGGGAACAGGACTTAGGCCCAGAACCTGGAGGACACAAAATCTGTCTGTTTTCACAAGATCACTGCTAAAAAAGAATTTTGACTCCTTTGACTCAGAAGGATGAATCATACTTCGGGTCTCACCTATATCAGATTTAGAGGATATTTAGATGAAACTTTAGACCTAGAATTTGATGCTGAGTTAAGACTTTGGGGGCTGCAGGGATGGGATGAATGGATTTCATATGTACGAAGGATATGAATTTTGGGGGGCCTGAGAACAGAATATTATGGTCTGAATCTGTCCCCACAAAATCCCTATGTTGAGGCTCTAACCCCAAATGTGATGGTTTTTGGATATAGGGCCTTTAGGAAGGTAATTACTTAAATGAAGTCATAATGGACCCTTGCCCCACGGGATTGAGTCCTTTAGGAAGAGGAAGAGACACTAGAGACTACTCTCTCTCCCAGTGAGACCACAGAGGAAAGATCATATAGGACAGAGTAAGAAGGCAGCTATCCACAAGCCAGGAAGAGAGTTCTCATCAGAAACCAAACTTGCTAACATCCCTGATCATGGATTTCTAGCCTCTAGAACTGTGAGAAAATAAATGTCTATTATTTACAGCACTCTGAAAAGACTAATACACTATACATGCTATTCAACTTTTTTATTTAGTTGGCTGACCGATTTCCACTCCTTAAACTTCAATTCAAATATTATTCCCTAGTAGGTCTTCCCTGATTCTTCAACGCAGAATTCCCACTATAAGAATAGGAACCTGCTGGGGCACCTGGGTGGCTCAGGTGGTTAAGCATCCGACTTCAGCTCAGGTCATGATCTCACAGTTGATGAGTTCAAGCCCTGCGTCTGGCCCTGTGCTGACAGCTCAGAGCCTGGAGCCTGCTTCGGATTCTGTGTCTCCCTCTCTCTCTGCCTCTTCCCTGCTCATCCTCATGCTCTCTCTCTCAAAAATGAATAAAATGTTAAAAAAAAAATTGGAACTTGCTACTCCATCATCAAAACCTGGTACCTATCTCTTATTAGAGCACTTAAATATTATAACTCAAGTTATGTATTTATGTCTCTCCCCACTGTAAACCTTAAGGAAATAGACAATGACCCTCCATCTTTATCCCCAAGACTTTGCACACTACCCAACAAAGTGCTCCAAAAATGTTAGTTGCATGAATTAGTTAAACATCAATGTTTTTGCCATAAAATTATCTACTGTTTCAAGAGACAAAAACACATCACTTAACAAAAATGAAGAGTAGTTCACCTTCAAGAAGATTTCAAGAAATTTAGTCAATCACTTAACCTAAATGTATACCTCATTCAAATATGGTAATAGAAGAACACTACCTTGGGTAACCAAAACATTACTAGTCTTTCATTCACAAATTTTAGGCTTGTGAAATATAGAAGTCCACATGTGCTCCTCTCTATCAGTGCCCTCAGCTGAAGACCTCAAATATCAATGAGTAAATAGAGGCCAATTAAAACACTTTTATTTGCACACATAACCTAAGAACCTACCTGTACTTCTTTTCATTTTTATCACTCTTATAACAACGGAGGAAATATCCTTCCACCTTAATCAAAGCCTTCCACCTTTGATTATGGGTGCTTTTCTATGCCATTTCTTCTCACCTGTTATCCACCATGAGAGCCAACATTATCAATTCAATTACAAAAGGACCATAGTATTGAGAAAGGCAGGAGGTAGCACAGGGAATAATACTTAGCAATCCTTCAGAGTATCTTTCATATTTTACACAGGAAAAAACTCATTTTCTCAGTGGAGCTAGATACTGATATTGGAAGAGCAGAGACTAACTCTGACTTTCCTAATGCCTGATCTAGTGGCTTACTCATCATCTCTTCCTGAAAGCCTATAAAATGTACCACAAACTGAACTGAGCTTCTGATACTCCCCCATCAAACCTGCTCCTCCTTCAGATGTGCCTGCCTCAGTTGATGATGACTTCACCCTTCTATGTAGTGAAGAATCTGGCCTCGCCCAAAAAGGGGTATGAATTTTGCCCCTGGCTCCAGCAGGTACCCAATGTCACAACTGACAGGAGTGTCTTATTTAGGGCAGGAGCTGGCAACACCCAATCTTAAGTCATGGGCCAGAAAGACCAACCACATGATTTAGGGTGGGGGACTCTGGGGCGTATGTCATCCATTGACCTAGAGGCTGAGATAACTATGTGGGCAATCAATCAATCAGACTTGCCTACATAATAGAGTATCAATAAAAACTCTGAATGTTAAGGCTTATACGAGTTTCCCTGGTTGGCAATACTCCATGCATACAGTCATACATCAATGCCCAAAAGAGTTACATATTTTGAGGACAATGGAAGCTTCATATCTGGAATCCTCCCAGACTCTATCTTATGCATCTCTTTTTTGGGTTGATATTAACCTGTATTCACTTATAAAAAATGGTAACAATGAATATAATAGCTTTCAGTGATTTACTCAAATCTTTCTAGAGAATTATGAAACCTGAGAGTGGTTTTAGGAACCTCCCAAAGTTGCATTTGGCGTATGAGAGAAATGTTCCAAAGACTTTGCAGTTTGGCTAAGTGTTGGTACATTCTCAATTTCTCTTTCTCTCACACCCCACCTATCTATCCTGTTGGAATATCCTGCTGGCTCTTTCTCCAACGGCTACCATCATGCCTTTTCATCATGCTTCCTCACAGATCTCATACTTCTACCCTTATCCCCAAAATGTCAAAACTCAAAACATCATCTAGGGATCCTTTTAAAATGTCAGATTAAACAAAAATCTCTCAAATAGCTTCCCATCTCTCTCACAATAAATGTCAAAGTCCTAACAAAAGTCTATGATACTCTACTAAATTTGGCAGATCTAGTTACCTCTGACCATCTCTTTATCTACTCCAGATTTCATTCACTCCACTCCAGCCACACTAGTTTGTCACTTTGTCATCTAGCAAATCTGCTAAAACTCCATCGGAATTGTGCAAAATGTTACTCTAAATGAGGATGGAAGGTAATTTGTCATGAAAAGAATGAATAAATTTAAAAATATACTTTTGGGGGAGCCTGGATGGCTCAGCCAATTGAGCATCCAACTCTTGATTTACCTCAGGTCATGATCCCAGGCTCATGGGATCGAGCCCTGTGTTGGACTCCTTGCTGAACTTGGAGCCTGCCTAAGATTTTCTCTCTCTCTACCCTTATACCCCATTCAAGTTCTGTCTAAAAAACAAAAAAGAACAAAAAAAAACATACATTTCAGATACCTTTTGTCTGGGACAGATACTCTGGCTGTTACAAAGATGTGTGGTTTTACTGATGGGTTTCAGTTATGTTCTAAATCATGAGCTGGCAAATCTCTGACTGTGTTTGTCAATAAACCATTATTAGAACTGAGTCATGTCCTTCTGTATACTGTCTACAAGTACTATAGAGCTACAGGAGAGTTGAGGAGTTGCCACAAAGACCATATGGACTTCTATCTTAAAATACTCACTAACTACCCTTTAAGAAAGTGTGCTGGAGCACCAAAGTGGCTCAGTTGGTTACGTGTCCAACTTTGGTTCAGGTCATGATCTCATGGTTCACAAGTTCAAGCTCCAGGTCAGGCTCTGTGCTGACAGCTCAAAGCCTGGAGCCTGCTTTGGATTCTGTTTCCTTCTCTCTCTGCCCCTCTGGAGCTTGTGCTGTCTGTCTGTCTGTCTCTCTCTCTCTCTCAAAAATAAATAGACATTAAAAAAAAAAGCTTGGGGTGCCTGGGTGCTCAGGCAGTTAAGCATCTGAATTTGACCCATCATGAGCTCACCGTTCATGGGTTCGAGCCCCACATCGGGCTCTGTGCTGACAGACTTTTTTTTTAAGTTTGCTTATCTCTGTTCTAGATAATTTACGATTCTAGGTAAGAGACTTTCATGTTAACAGAGCAAATTCACATAACTGGCTTTTTTAAAAAGCCAAAAGAGACTAAAAAATATATTCAATACCTAAAATAAATAGAAAAACTACTAAAAAACTGTTCTTTCAATAAGTACTCTTTTTTCAAGACACACAGACAAAGAGTACTGGAAATACACCTTGATTATAAGCCACTTGTATTCTAAGAACTCTGAGAACTACAAAAGATTACTGACCAATTTTATTCCCACCACAAATTGTATTTGATAAATGACATTTTTTATTTATTGAAATATCTGAGATCAAATTACAAAAGAGAACTTTTAAAAGCTTATTAGCAGCTCACATATTTCCTAACATTAAAAAAAAGAAGAATCAAAACTTATTTTAACAGGGAGAAATGTCTTCCATTAACAAAGACAAATGTTTTCCAAAGAGAAAATTTTAAATATATTAAAAGACGTGTAAAGCTTTACTGATATTAGTATAAAATCTTAAGGAAGAAGATTTAAGAAAGGAACTCACTGAAAAACATTAATTCAAAGATTTAGAATGATGCGTTGAATTTGAAAAGACACAGATGGGTGTTCATCAAAGAACTGTTTATAAAAATGGAAAAATTGCAAACATCATAAATGTCCAAATAGTCATCACTAGAAGATTAAATAAATTGTATCCTTTTAACTTTCATCTTTTTTTCTTAATGTTCATCTATTTATTTTGAGAGACAGAGGGAGAGTGCAAGCAAGGGAGGGGCAGAGAGAGAGAGAATCCCAAGAAGGCTCTGCACTGCCAGCACAGAGACTGACAGTATGCTCAAGCTCACAAACCACGAGATCATGACCTAAACCAAAATCAAGATTGAATGCTTAACCAAATGAGCCACCCAGGGGCCCCTAAATAAAGTGTATCCTAAAAAGAGAATGCAATACTATCAAAAATGATGGAATCTACACTATCCTAAAGACATACCTAAAATATATAAGCAAGTAGGTTTTCAAGAATTATATAAAAAGAGAACACATTTCTTTAAAATTATAACATGGAGGGTATATGTATGGGGGGAAGGGCACACTGCATGTATCTGAGCACATAAAAATGTCTAGGTAGAACAATATAGACAAAAATGGATAACTGTGGTTATTGCTTGGTGGTGATATAAAAAGTGGTTTATTCTTTTTCTTATATTTTTCCACAGTTTTCTGAATGAGCCTTTATTATTTCCATTATATACTATTTCCATTTTCAGGGGGAAAAAATCAAGACTTACCCAACTAAAAGAAGAAGTGCACAAATTACAGCAAATCCCAAAGTATACTTGAATGCCGTTTTAATTTGCTAGATGTCAAGGGGAAAAAGTACACCATTTAGTAAGACCTTTAAAATATAAAATATTCCTGTTACAGTGTAACAGTACTTTCCTATCAAATGTACATTTATATTCAGCTGTTTAAAATCTTCCTTGTTGAAAAAAAATCTTAAAATTTAAGAAAAAACAATATATATGCCACATCATAAGTATCTTTGCAAACCATACTAGATTTTAAAATCTTTTCAATGGTTAGACCTTGTGAAAATCAGTACTCAAAAGCAAAATCAATTCTTCAGGGGTTATCATTAGTAAAATTATCAGAATATTTAATAAAATATTCCCCCAAACAGGAAGCAATCAGAGTCTATAATACCCTTCCCCCAATTCATTGAAATGGCTTATAATAATAACTGAATAAATATTTAATATGTGTATATGTATGTATGTATATAATTTATATATGTAAAATGTATATTTATATAAAACAAAAAATATATAAAACATACATGTACGTTTATAAAACATTTATCATTATCTTTGTTCAAACACAAAGAAAAACACAAAGCTGGATATTCTAAATATGAAAAGACAAGTTAACCTCAAAGAAAAGGTTAAATTAGTAAAAGGAAAAAAAATATTTGTCTCTCAGCCTAATGAAGTCTCTAAAAATCACCTTTTAAAATTTAAATTCATGGTTCATATAAACAAATTCTTCACAAAAGACTTAAGACAGTCTTTAGGAAAAAAACCTAAAGTAAAGGTTAAGGAGGATCTTAGGATCAACCAAAGCGTTGGGGAAGATGAACTTTAGGACAAGTGAAAAGAGAAAGCATGAATCTCATTCAGTTTCTAACATTAAATTCCTAACCAGCCACTTTACCTTACATATGCTGGGTTTTCAAACACAGCTTTGTAAGTATCTGCAAATAATTCTGACTTTCTTTATAAATATTTAAACATCTTATTTTTTCTCTAACAAATTATACTGATTACCACTTAGGTAATCAGTTAAAATATTGTTATGTACTTGCTCCTGATCTTAATGCAAATACTTAAAAGTTTTAATAAACCTGATTAAGCATAATGCTGGCTTTTGAGTGAAAACTGCATATATTTTTTGTGTTTAAATACAAAATATAAGCAAGGTACAAAACAAATTCCTGTAACTCAATAAGAAGACAAAAGACATTCCTTTTATGCTGCCTTTTGTCCTTAAATCAGAAAAAACAATTCAATTTTAGCAAAAACCTTTCAACGTAGTTTCTTCTTTGACCTTTTAAATTACTATATATTAACAGATATGCTGATTCTAAACTACCCATGTAATCTAAAGATAGGCCCAGTTATACTATATTAATATATTTTTAAGATACCTCTGAATTAAATTTGGTAGAATTTCAGTTAAGATTTTTATACCAACAATTACTTGACAATGGTCTGAAATTTTGGACATGCATGTATGTTGTATTTGTCAGATTTTTATTTCAGAGTTATCCTGGATTAGTAAAAACTGTCTGCAAATGTTCTTTCTTTATGTTCTAGAACAGGGGTCAGCAGACTGTCCTGTGGGCCCCATGTAGCCTATCTTCTGTTTTACTGGATCACATCATTAAGTATTGCCTCTGGCTACTTCCACAGTACAACAGCAGAGGTGAGTACTTGAGACGGACTATATGGCCCACAAAGCCTAAAATGTTCACTAACTGGCCTTTTAGAGAAAAAGTCTGCCAATCTCTGTTCTAGAACTGCTCTACACAAGTCACATGTGGCTACTGAGCACTCGATATCTGGTTAATTCAAATTGAGATGGGCTGTAATGTAAAATACATTTTACATTTAAAAGAGTGTGAAAAAAGAAACTTAGTATCTCATTAATAATGTGTTTTGAGTCTATTTGAAATTATAATACTACTTGCAACCTATTACATTAAATACAACATATCATTAAAAATAATTTCAACTGCTCTTTTTACTTATTTCAATGTCGCTATTAGAAAATTTAAAACTTCACATCTGGCTTACATTATATTTCTATTAGACAACACTAGAATAAACTTAAACAGTCCTGTTATTCTTTGAGAAAGGAGGAAACAATTTTTACAATTTTTACTTTTCCCCCTAAATTGGGACCTCTAAAATTACATACTTACAGTGCATTTACTAGCATCATCATCATCCTTTTCTTCATAGTAGAAGTAGACAAAAGGGATCCAGAAGAACACACAGAATAATATAACAGAATATAAGGCTGTGGAAAGAAATAATAGACTGAGTTCTATAGAATACATATGAACTTAATAACTGTTATACATATATTCTTATGTGTGTGTATATTAACATATAAATTAATTTACCAAATTCACATTTACATGCCAAATTTGCTCCCCCATCTGATCCTTATACCTATAACTCTATGTTTATATGTAATATCCAAATCAGCCTTTGCTGATCCCTGTCCCAAGAAATCAATAGCAGCATTAGATCATAATTCAAGTTAACTCTGGGTCAATTTTCAGCAATAATGATAATAATAACTGAGCCTATAACAAGTGTGACAGCTAACATTTGAGCTCTTACTATGTACTCACCACAGTGCTAAGAACTTCCTATGAACCATCTAATTTAAGGGAACATTAACTTTTATATTCCTTCCAACTTAAAATCAAGTAAAGTTGACAAAACATTTGCCAGTCACTCAAGTTAAAGAAACAGCTATAATGATACTGTTCTTTTGGTGCAAATAATTTTCCCAATCTAAGTTTAAAATATGTAGTGTTATAAAACTGATCTTATACAAATCAAGACTGAGAAAAGTTAAGAACAGGGGTGCCTGGGTGGCTCAGTCAGTTAAGTGCCCAACTTCGGCTCAGGGCATGATGTCGCGGTTCGTGGGTTCGAGCCCCGCATCAGGCTCTGTGCTGACAGCTAGCTCAGAGCCTGGAGTCTGTCTTCAGATTCTGTGTCTCCTCTCTCTCTCTGACCCTTCCCTGCTCATGGTGTCTCTCGCTCTCTCTCTCTCAAAAATAAATAAAAACATTAAAGAAAATTTAATAAAAAAAGTTAAGAACGGTAAAACGGTAAAATCAGATTCAAAGTTAACAGATAGGAATTACTATCTGCTTTAAAATCATACTAAAGATACTCTGACCCATTAGTCAAAGTATTTTTTAATTCAGTGTAGAACTTAAAATTTGAACAGCCAAAGTATATTTAACAATAAAAATAGCATAAACAACTTTTCGAGGCTTCATAAACCGAAGGAAGGTGCTTTTAAAATTTTCTGTGAATTTACATTCATTTGCATGTGCATAAGGTCATGGAAAGAGTGACAATATAATTATATAAGACAATCACAGGATAATAATCATTATACTCCTTTGTAAAAAAAAAAAGCATTTGTTAGTAATGTATAATATAACCTCAATTACTTTATTCTGTTGGAAGGAATGATTGTGTAAGTTACAGAACTTTTAAACATGATCTTAATACTTGCTAGCACTATCACATTTATCTGGAGGCCACTTATGAAACAGCCCCCATTAAATGCAGCATAGCTATATAAAATTCAGCAAACAGCTCTAAATAACCAATAGAAAAGTAAAAGGTAATTTTTATTGAGCCATCATAAAATAACTGTCAGCAAACTGAATTTGGGCACTATAGATGTTTAATGAAATGTATGCAGTCTTTTAATCTTATGAGAAACTAATAATGGCAGTAAATCTTTAAGGGTAATGAATATTGGTATTTCTATCACAAGCCAGAGATACAGTTAAGCCCTGAACAATTGAGGCACGAACTCCCTGCAGAGGTGAAAATCTGCATATAACTTTTGACTCCCCTAAACCTTAACTAATAGCCTACTGTTGACTGGAAGCCTTACTGATAACATAAACAGTCAACTAACATACAGTTTATATGTTACATGTATTATATAACACATTCTTACAATAACATCAGCTAGGGAAAAAAAATGCTACTAAGAAAGTCATAAGGAAGAGAAAATATATTTATAGTTGTACGGAATTTATCAGAAAAAATCCACATTAAGTGGAACTAACACAGTGCAAACCTGTGTCGTTCAAGGATCAGCTGTAGGTATTATTAATATTTCTATTATCAATCTAACACCAATGGAAATAAACACATATTCCAAAATGTAACCAAAAAAAGTATTCTAAAAACTTTAAAAAATTATAAATAAAAGGGACAAGACTATAAATTACTCTAAATATCATTCTAATAATTATGATTAAAATAATCGAATAGGGACGCCTGGGTGGCTCAGTCTGTTAAGTGTTTGGACTCTTGATTTCGGCTCAGGTTATGATATCATGGTTATTAAGATTGAGCCCCTCATAGGGTTTTGCCCTGACAGCTCAGAGCCTGCTTGGGATTCTCTCTCTCTGTCTCTCTGACCCTCCCCCACTCACATGCTCAGGTGCATGCACTATCTCAAAGTATAAATAAATAAATAATCAATTAATCAAGTAATTTATATAGAATAGGAGAAACCCTAAATTAGCATAACAGAGTTTAGTGGGCTGATAGTCAACATCTCCCAAATTTTCAAAAATTAACAGATGCAATAAGGTTTGGCTTCACTCTTAGCATGTTGCTTATGTCTACTACTTAATGGCTTAGGCCTATTTAGATAGCCAAAGAGCCTATGGCTACTTCATAAACATTCCTGGTACTCCTGAACTTGTATGATCAATGATCTTGTAATTGCGTAAGTTAACATTGTATTCAATCAGTATAACAAACTATAAAATTAATTCCTATAACTCACTAAAATACAAATAACCCATTTTTTAAAGTGGACAAAAGACACACACTTCACCACAGAAAGTATACAAAATGGCCAACAAGCACACTTTAAAAGGTACTCATCATTAGTCATCAAGAAGATGTCAGTTAAACCCACAATGAGATACACATACCCAAAAGAACAGCTAAAATTAAACTAACAGTACCAAGAGCTGCCAGGAATGAAGAACCACTGACATTCTGATACTTTGGTAGAGGCAGTGTAAAGTGATGCAACACTACAGAAAACAGTTTAGTAGTTTCTTACCAAGTTAAACATACAACTACCATATGATCCACCACTTCTATTCCTCTCTCAATGAAGAGTAGCAACATATGCAAAGTGTTTCTCCCCAGAGAAGCCTGCCTAGGTTACAGAGTCCAGGACTTTTACCGGGGACTTGTAAAATAGGCACAATACAGAGTGCATCTAAGCATTAGGTTCACAGGAGTTGGTCCAGGGTCAGCCACACAAGCAGGCCCTCCTGAAGGTATGTGACAACTGAACAGGCTCAGATGTCCTGCACTAACTCTTTCATAACAAAAATGTTCTCAGCAAGATTATTCACAGTGGCCAAAAACTGGAAATGATCCAAACGTCCATCAACAGGTAAACAGATAAACAAACTAAGTGGTATTATTATATTTCTACAAATGACTAGTACATAGTAACAAAAAAGAACAAACTATGGATACACACAACAACTCAAACAAGTGGAGACACAAGAGTACATTTTTTATGACTGAACTTAAGGAAGTTCTAGAACTGGCAACTAATTTATTATTTTGACACACAAGTCAAAAAAGTGGTTGAGGGAGCTACTGACTGTAAAGAGAGGTGAAGAGGTACAGCAACCAAAATTTGCATATGTTGCTGACAGGAACATCCAGAAAAAGACAGTTTCTAGAAATCAACACCTGAAGGAAGGAAGTGGGGAACAGACACAATTCTGAGAAGATTCCTGAATATCCCCTCAGCAGTCTTTGACTCAAAATAGATGTAGAACAACTGCTCTAAATCTTTGTTTTGCTAACACCACACTCTAAATAAACTATCTTCTGACTATTCTTTCTCAGTATCCTTCATAAAGATCTCTCCCTTTAGCCCATAAATGTTAATCTGTAAAGAAAAAAATACTAACAGTTTTATGTGTTTCACATTAGTTCTAATGTCCAGGTGGGTTTATATATCTGTAAATGAAAAAAAAAAAAAGTTGCTGCTACCACTATCATGAAACAGAGAAACTGCTTCTTTTAAAGTTCTACTTCAAATTGATAATTATGTTCAAAGGAAAACTATTCTTAACAGTGATGACAACTCTGATATCCTTACATCTTTATAAAGTATGCTTTAATTTGTAAATGTTTTTGTTAAAAGACTGCTACTAGCAAGTAAAAGATAAATAGATTGTTTGGTTTAATAGTCCCATTAACATCAAAGGAAACAGATTAAGAACAAATTTTAAAACCTCATGTCCACAGAAATTGGCCAGAATTAAACTCATAAAATAAGTTCTTTTTTTTTTTTAACTTAGCAAGAAAGCAGCAAAAACAAGTGAACAGAGAGCCATCAACTCTTAAAAGGACATGGACAAAAACTGGGTCAAAGAATATATGGTAATTGTTATGATCTTTTCATATACACAAAGCAAACAATCTACCTTTTAAAAACTGTCTATCATTAAATTACAACTCACATGAAAATGAACTTGGATAAATTAGGCTTTCTTTTTTAGTTCATTTATTTTGAGAGAAAGAGGGAGAGTATGCAAGCAGGGAAGGAGCAGAGAGAGAGCAAGAGAGAAAGAATCCCAAGGAGGCTCCACACTGTCAGCGCAAAGCCAATGTGGGGCTCGAACCCATGAACTGTGAGATCATGACCTGAACTGAAATCAAGAGTCACACGCTTAACTGAGCCACCCAGGCACCCCAACTTGGATAAATTAGGCTTTTGAATTTTTAGCATTCTTTATTTCTCCCAACTACTGATGAGAACACTAAGACAAAAAATAACTTAGTCAAATTGTGAGAATATAATTAATCATTATAAAGCATTCTGTTTTAGAGGGTCAAAGTATAAAGATATTCTGGGAATTCTAAAAGCCTTCTAAAATTATCCCATTTACCCAGCTAAAGGAATCTGGGGTCAGGACTGCTAGCTGCATTTCCAAATACTCATTTTCATTTCAGCTGGTATGCCCCATATTTATGTCCTTCCCCTTTCCCCTAGCTTCCTGCCTGAAATGGATACGTGACAGCTTAAACTCCAGCCACCATTTTGGACTTTGTTGATCATAAGATGGAAATCATGTACTGAGGTTGGAGAGCAGAGAAAAAAAAAAAACAAAACACAAGTTTAGGATCCTCCTGATGCCATAGTGCTGCCATATGAGCCCTGAATAGCCCATTTCCAGACTTACTTTAAATGACACTAAAAAAAAAGAAAAAAACAAAAAACAAATAAAAAAACACTATACTATATAAGCCATGTATTTTCAATCTGTTAAACAGCATCCAGGTATAAGCCCAAAAACAGAATATGGTCGAGAAATGGGAGAACCCCAACATTCACTCCTGAACTATCCAGAGCCCTTGGTAGTCCTGCCTGTAAGCCACAAGTGTAACAGATCTCAATTAACTTTTACCACTGAACATGATAGCATCATGAGGTGCCCCAGAATCCCTTGGGTTCTAGATATACTTCTTGCCTTCACTGTTAGCAGTGAAACCCTAAACCAGCATCAATCATTCCAGCTAACATGGTAACTATTACTGCCTGTTCATTCAACAGAATAAGGAAACCAAATGGTCAGATGGAAGTAATACCTCTAATTCAATGAAACTATTGTTTCATCCTTGCTGGAACTGCTCCGTGTGGCTATTAAGAATTCTAACCAGCAGAATTCAGCTACTAGAAACAGGTTTTGTGACTAGTTCATTAGAAATAAGTTTACAAACTACCATGTTCACTTCTATCCCTTAGTTATCAGACATGAGTACATGTTATGGGACAGAGTCCCATATAATGCTCACTGGTCCATAGCATTCTCTAAAATAATAATAATAATAATTAATAATAATAAAACACTTCTTGGTTCATTGTATGAAGGTAGCAGGGTTTTCATATGCGAACCTGACAAGAATAATAAGATAAAGGAAATTTATAAGCCAGTCTCACCTCTCAGTTGATTTTTAAAAGAATCCCAAATTAGATAACAGCAAAACAAGTCCAACAAGAGATTTAAAAACCAAAAAAGTCACCATCATAACCAATTAAGGTTTATCCTAGGAATACAAAGTTGGCTGAAGAATAATCTATCCATGTAATACATTACTTGAAAGATTAAAAAAAAAAACTTCACATGATTATCTTCTCTGATAAAATGTATTCAACTCACATATCTAATGGGTATATTCCAGCCATCATTCTAGGGTTCATGAATATGGCTAAATCAAGGCTCAGAAATCCCGACTTTCATAAGAATTCAGTGGGGGCGGGGAATTCGGTGGTGGGGGGGAATAAAATAGTTGGAATCACTGTGTGAACTACTCAGAGTACATAAAAAAAATTTCTTAAATTAGTTAGAAAAACACAAAGAACTCAACTTAAAAAAGGTAACTCAAGCAGAAAACTAAAAAAACCAATTAATTTTTCAAAAACATTTCATTTTCAAATAAGAGAAATGCAGATTAAGAAACTACTATTTCACAATTGCCAGACCGGCAAAAACTAAAAACACACAGCAATATCTGAATTTGGCATAGAGAACACCTGTAATTAATGTAATACTATGTGTCAACTATACTCCAAAAAAGTACACTATGGATTCTAAAATTACAGCTATAGTCTCGATGTTCCACACTATCCAAATAATTTTAGTCTTGTCAGTAGTATTTTTATAGCAATATTTTAATCTCAGGTTAGTTTCCTTGCTATTCCAAGGACTCAGATAATGCATGAACACTTTTTTTAATGTTTATTTTTTTAGAAGTGGGGAAGGGCAGACAGAGAGGGAGACAGAACCCAAAGTAGGCTCCAGGCTCTGAGCTGTCAGCACAGAGCCCAATACAGGGCTCCAACTCGCAAACCACGAGATCATGACCTGAGCCAAAGCTGGACACTTAGCCAACTGGGCCACCCAGGCGCCCCAACACACGAGCACTTTTAAATGTTCTTTTTCTCCTCTTTATTTTGAAGGTAGTATATACTCATTTGGGTAATTTTGCAAAATAAAAAAATATACACAAAATAAAACAGTTACACATAATTCAACTACCTAAATGCCATCTAATTTAACCTTTGGGATGTTTTCTTCTAGTTGTTGATTGTACAACAACAACAACAAATTGTTGTATTTCTAAAAGTAGAAAATTTTTATTTTCTATCTAATTGTAATAGATTGGGCCAGGGGCCAGAAAACTACAGCCTGCAGGCCAAATCTGGCCCACCAACTGCTTTTGTAAATAATGTTCTATTGGAATATAACAGCAAAAACAAAAACACCAAGTTTAGGATACAGAGCAATTGGTAGGTTTACATCCTTTTAGTGGGAATTAAAGTGGTATAAATACTTAGGAAAATAATTCGTCATTATTTAGACTGTTGAAGATACACATAACTTATGGTCAATCAACTTTAAGTATGTATTTTGCACATATGCAACAGGAAACTTGTACAAACATGTTCCTCACACAATTTTTAGTAGCACAAAAAATCCAAAAGTCCAAACTGATTACCATGTGTTATATTCATACACAATAAACTACACTTTATGTAAGAACATGTAAGAATTTCAGAAACATATGGCTGAAAGAAAACAAGTAATTTCATATGAAGTTCAAAAAAATGTAAAACCAAAGATACAGCATGGTAGATACAGCAAGGGAAAGCAAGGGATTAACAGAGACTAAAGTTAGAATAGTGGTTACTTCTAAGGGGGATGGAGAAGAGATGGCATCAGGGAAAGGCACAAATTTTATACGTTATGTGCTTAATAAATATTTTGCAAGTGTAAAAGTATTATATGTTGACTAAACATCAAAACTGTCAATATTTGCAAGACTGCTGTCAGTTGCTTCTGGATTCCTGACCCAGAGAAACGGAGATAATGTTTGTTTTAAACTGCTAAACTTGGGTGTAATTTGGTATACGCAATAGGTAACTACTACCACTGCTTATAGTACCTCACTGATTCAAACATTAAGGAGCATGATCTGACAGTATACAACTTGCAATCTGGAGAGCAAACCTGTTTATATGCTTTAACTTAGAATACATAGGCTGAAGAACAGTCATTTTCCTTAAGGGTTTTTGGTTGGTTGTTTCTTCTACTATTTCCACTTGGAAACAAATTCTTAGGACACTAAGTCTCTTTGAGTCATTATCCAGAGAAACTCTTGGGCAAATGTAATCAGACACCATTTAGAAAACTCCCCCAATGATTAAGAATACAGTCTTTTAAGAAGGGGGAAGAAAAGCATAACCATATCTCATCAAGAAGAACTCTACAGAACTGGATCAAAAAAAGAAAAAGGTTCCCCAATTTAGTCCCAGTCTATCTTACCTAGAAAAGCATTATTAGAGATGTTTTCACAACAATAAAGAATCAAAAAGGTGTAAATTTGATGAGATGCTTTTACTTTTCCTATATCATTTCACAAAAATTTACTTTCCTTGCTCTCTTAGCTAATTTGAATTAAAACAACAGCACATACCAGCTACTTAGCACTAATCACGTCTCATACTCCTCATACCATGAAGTAGACACTACTTTATCACCACTTCACAAGTGGAGTAGTCATAAAGAAGTTAAATGACTTCAAGGTCTCATGGTACTCATCTCACATTAGATACTAGGAGGTTGTAAACCCTAAGTTCAAAATGCATAGGAAAGACTCCAGGTACAATTTTTCAGCAATTAACCAATTGGGAGTAAGGAAAAACTTGCTAAAAACTCCCTTAAGTGCTCTAAAAGGCGTGGCATAGAAATAGGAGTTTGAAAGTTTCTGGTCCATCTTATTCTTCCTTAGTTGCATAACTTACCGCATGCAAATATGCATACACCTATTTTCACTAGAGAAACACTGAAGAGCAAAAAGAACTTATAATACCTAATAATCAGGATTCTTTGAATAAGAGCACCCATATAGTGGAAAACAATGCAGTAAATGGTTCTTTAAAAAATACAGATACACTAGCCTTTTCAAAACACAGTATTTGAAACAGCCAAAAACTGAACTCAACCGATTATCAACTTCAGAATAGATAAACAAGCTATGGTATGTTAATACAATGGAATATTTGTAGCAATAACAATCAGCGAAGTACTGTTACCTGCAATGATACAGATGAATCTCAAATATAATGCCAAACACTAAAGAAACCAAACAGAAAGCAATATATACTATATAATTCAATTTACATCTTATACAAAAAATGACAGCCCAAGTATCAGTGTCAGGAGAAGGAAGTGTCTCTAGAATAAAGTGATAAGACAATTACAGAAGGGCTGAACACACCCAGTCTTGAATAATTCCTGCTTTTGGTTTGGGCTCTCTCCATTTCTACAACCCCTGAATGCACACAAAATCAAAACAAAAAGTTAGAGAAACTGTTAAGTAAAATGAAATTCACTTAAAAGAAATTAAAGGAAACAATCAACAAAACCAAAAGGCAACCGACATAATGGGAAAAGATATTTGCAAATGACATATCGGATAAAAGGTTAGTATCCAAAATCTATAAAAAAAACTTACCAAACTCAACACCCAAAAAACAAATAATACAGTGAAGAAATGGGCAGAAGACATGAATAGACACTTTTCCAAAGAAGACATTCAGATGGCCAACAGGCACACGAAAAGATGCTCAATGTCACTCATCATCAGGGAAATACAAATCAAAACCACACTGAGATACCACTTCACACTGGTCAGAGTGGTTAAAATTAAAAACTCAGGAGACTACAGATGCTGACGAGGACGTGGAGAAATGGGAACCCTCTTGCACTGTTGCTGGGAATGCAAACTGGTACAGCTGCTCTGGAACACAGTGTGGAGGTTCTCCAAAAAATTAAAAAT
Organism: Cryptoprocta ferox; assembly: GCA_028646485.1. Lineage (NCBI taxonomy): Eukaryota > Metazoa > Chordata > Mammalia > Carnivora > Eupleridae > Cryptoprocta > Cryptoprocta ferox. Next base: position 84,008,216 of record CM053577.1, on the reverse strand, counting down.
AGAACTACCCTATGACCCAGCAATAGCACTCCTAGGAACTTATCCAAGGGATACAGAAGTACTAATGCACAGGGGCACATGGACCCCAATGTTTATAGCAGTGCTTTCAACAATAGCCAAATTATGGAAAGAGCCTAAATGCCCATCAACTGATAATGGATAAAGAAGATGTAGTTTATATATACAATATTCCATTGTATTCCACTACTTGGCAAAGAGAAAGAATGAAATCATGCCATTTGCAGCAACGTGGATGGAACTGAGTGCTGAGTGAAATAAGTCAGTCAGAGAAGGCCAGATATCGTTCTGTTTTCACTCATATGTAGATCTTGAGAAACTTAACAGAATACTATTGGGGAAGGCAAGGGGGAAAAATAGCTACCAACAAAGAGGAAGGGAGGCAAACCATAAGAGACTCTTAAATACAGAGAACAAACTGAGGGTGGATGGGGAGGTGGGGGAGAGGGGGAAATGGGTGATGGGTATTGAGGAGGGCACTTGTTGGGATGAGCACTGGGTGTTGTATAGAAGTGATGAACCTTGGGAACCTACCCCAAAAACCAAGAGCACACTTTACAAACTTGTTAGCCAATTTGACAATAAATTATATTTTAAAAAATTTAAAAAAACTTAAATTTAAAAATTAAAAAAAGAAATTAAAGGAAAATAGACAGTGAAAGTGTTAAAACTAAAAATTTCAAGAATGGTTACAGAAAACATTAGAATAAACTTTACAATAAATTACAATTAAATAGAATGTAAAAATTTAAAGAGTAAACTAAATTTGAAATGTAAAAATAAAACTCAGATAAAAAGCCTAAACACGTATGTGAGATAAAATCCTGAATAGGCTCAAACATGAGATTAAAACAGAATTGAAAACAAAAAAGTCAGACAAGAGCAATTTTTTAAAAGAAAATATCAAAGAAGTTTATAAAGATATAAATCAAAAAATAAAAGCATTCTAAAAGGAAAAAAGGACTGAATCCTTAAAGTTTCTAGGATGAACAATAGCCTCAGATGAAGGGGTCTCCTTCTGAGTACAGGATCCCTATGAATATAAGGCTAAAGGGCAGAAATAAACAACTTTACTCTCTCATCCTTCAACAAGCTCCAGGAAACTCTATCTCCTTTGCAAGCAGCTTCAGGTACCTGAGGACGTTTAATAACCAATCAATAGCTAGGGGAGAACCAGCGGGTAAAAGCAGCAGTTAGCTGGCCTGATTTCTACAAACTTTTCAGGAAAAAAACATCCAAAGTTCCATTAATGTAACAGAAGGATCTCACAAATGTGGTTTCCAGACCCTAAGATTAGCAGGGATCATTTCAGGGTAAGCAAAATATGAAAATTATTTTCATAATAATATCAAAATGTCATTAGCCTTTCCACTAACAGTTATTATTTTTTTAAGTTTTTTTATTTTGAGAGAGAGAGAGAGAGCAAGGGAGGGGCTGAGAGAGGGAGAGAGAGAATCCCAAATGGGCTCTGTACTGTCAGCTCGAAACCCCATGTGGGACTTGAACTCAAGCCCTAAGATCATGACCTGAGGTGAAATCAAGAGTCAGTAGCTTAATCAACTGAGCCACAGGGCTCCCCGCAGTTATATTTTTCCAAGCTCTCACCAGTGGGGAACACTTTTATTTAGGAAAGTCCCTTTTGAGGCAGTAATAATTCCATTAGATGTCTACCTTTGAGTACATACCTTTTTAATACTCTGTGAGAAGACAAGTGCACATAAATTGTACTTGTGAGAAGTATTCTGCTATTTCACTTGTGAGCTACAGTAGGCACTTTTTCTTTCAAAGAACACCATTTTTCTTCAAAGAACAACTGACCGATAAGCAGTAGTTACCTAAGCTTGAGTATCGGATGTTCTCAAAAAAGAATAAAGTGGCCCTGTCACTTCAAAGAAAATAAGTAACAGTATTTGCTGCCAATGATAAAAACCTAAGTTTTTCAAAAGAAAATTAAGATTTTTGGGGGCGCGTGGGTGGCTCAATTGATTAAGCATCTGACTTCAGCTCAGGTCATGATCGCGTGGTTCATGAGTTCAAGCCCCACATCGGTCTCTGTGCTGACAGCTCAGAGCCTGGAACCTGCTTCAGATTCTGTGCCTCCCTCTCTCTCTCTGTCCCACTCACACTCTCTCTCAAAAATAAATAAACATTTAAAAAATTTAAAAACAAAGAAAATCAAAATTTTTGGAAAACTTGAATCCACCACCTTGAGTTTTACAACTTTCCAATACATAAACACTTTTCTAATAAGAGCATTGGTGACATTAATGGAATACCAAAGTAAACCAGAATCCCCCTGGGTGTAATCTAGCATTCAGCATTATTTAAAGGATCCCAGATGATTTTTGGAACTGCCCTGGGGGTTCAGTGCTGCTTAGAATTCACATAGGAACCATTTATTAAAAGGCAGCTCACTTAATGCCACAAAGCTCCAGCTTAGGAAATAAAATCCACTTTAGGCTATGCCACTCACTAACAAGGTGATCTTTAATATCACTAAATATCAATTTCTCCACCTATAAAAGATAGGATTTCTCCATCTGTAAAAGATAGAAAATATTTGCCAAAAAATGACATTCATGAAAATTAAGTAAAATGTTGAATATGAAAGTCTCATACAGTTCTTGGCAAGGTTAAACAATGAAAACATGTTGATATGTTAGGAGAAGTCACATGAACTGTGATAGAATCTTGAGATAGAATCTCACAGAACGGATATACAAAATAGTTCTTTGGATAACATCTAGCATTTCTGGAGAAACAGCTGGGCTTGAGGATAGTAACTATTTCAGAAGCTATACAATCCTTTTAGGCTCCTGGCTGTAGGTCACCATCTAAGTCAAAACCGAAAGCCTATTAACCATAGCTAAGGTGGATATGACTAACTTTATGACAAAAACCATTAATATTAGTCTTGCTTTGAATCCACAGTCATCAAGAAATCTTCTATCATTATTTGGCCTCTCATGCAAATTTCTTCCCTAGATCAGTATGTCAACTATACTATCCTAAGGTAGTTATGTTTCTAACTATAACTCAAGTTCTGCAGAGTATCAAACCCTAAATCCCGAAGTCCTCTACAACTTATATCCTATGCATTTAAAATAGTAGGGACATACTTTCCTTAGGAAAATTGAGAAAAATACTCATTAAAATCATTTTAGGTAGACTTAATTCTCGCCATAAAACAGCTAGAAGAGCTGTATTAATTAACATTCCTGTATAGAAGTCTTTGTAACCGTTACAATGGATTAATCCAGTAGCCTCTAGGTTCAATGATAAGAGATGGCTCTTTGACCTGGACTGCACCAAGATAAAAGTTGCCTTACCTTGTCATGTGCTCTACTGCACAAATACACTTTAGTGTCCCATAGAAGAGAGGCTTCCTTCCCACAAAACTGTTTTTGAAGTGATTTACATCCTACCAAAATTTGGACTTAAAAGACAACATTCTGTTTAATACAGCACCATTTCAAAGCTTTTAACTTAACAGGTCAAAATTTATATTGGATAATTTACATTTAATGTACTCATCAGAAATAATGAATTCTGTATTAAAATACCACAAAATATTTCTAAAATACATGCCAGAGGGATAGAATTTCATGGGTTCTGAAGATTTTAGATCAGGAGAAAAGGCAAAGGCAAAGCCAAAACAACTAAATTAAAAGTCAATGAAACTCTTGAAAAAATTATCCCATCAAAAGAAACTTCTATGTTTTTTCAGTTTCCAAATTAGTGTCCTGCTGAAATCTTATTCAACATCTTGATTTATTGCTGAAAAAAAATGACATCCCTTTCTTAACTCAGCACTTAACATTTTCGTAAAAACACAAGTCTTATGTATATCCAGGGAGAATATCTGGGAAACATTTAGGTGCTTATAATAAGCTTTTATAATTGAACATTTGGGAAGGAAGAGCGAGGGAAGACCCAATCAACCAGAATCCCTTGGATTAAACTGGATCAGCATAGCACGATAAAGTTGATGCTACAAACTCCCCAGTGTACACTTTACTAGTGTCAATACTTAGGAAAAATTGTCTAGAAAACGGATATTTTTTTCAATCAAGAGTGCAACTGGTAAACTGGTAATGTTAACAAAGGACAAGACTTGAAATTTAAAGTAATTTGAAACTCCAAAGAGACATGTAAGTGAACATAAATGAAGCAGAGTAGGTTAAAAGTTTCCAGATTATGGGAATGAATGCTGTATTACTTACTCCTGGTGTTGAAACAATAATCACAAAAGTGATAGCAAAATTAAATGTTTACACATAGCTTAATTCTACATTTTGATTAGTAGCCCAGATAGAAAACTGAGATACTTACTATAGTAACCATATAATACAGTGTCCTCAATCTGTCTGCTGACATTAGCATTAGCCCAGTCCTGGGGTAAAAAAGAAATAGAAATATTAATAAAACATCCATTTGTTTAACAATTACAGTTAAGTTTTAATATGACTGAATGTCACTTATACATGTATCATCAACTCAAACAATTATGGCCTGTGCCTTCAATCATTAATTAAGAGATGTGCCTTCAATCATTAATTAAAAGACAGATAAATAAACACACAAACATCAACAGGTAAATGCTGACATAAGATGACAACACAGTTCTAGAAAAACACATAAGTAGAAGGCACCAAACTCAGCCTAAAGATCAGGGATGGCTTCCCAAAATGACTCTAAACTGAAAAATGAAGAAGAAAGGTCGTTCTCAGAGATAAGGAGAAAAAAAAAAAAAAAAAAACAGTAGGAAATATAGAAGATAGAAGGAACATATATGAAAGTTTGAAAAAACTGCAACAAGCTAAATATAGTTTCCTTAGAGCCTTTGGAAAGCTATGAAAAAGCAGGTGGAGCAAGGGAGGGAAAGAGCCAGGTTTAAGGGACTATGAGTCATACTAAGTATTTTGGACCTTGTCTTAAGGAAAGCAGAAAATAGTGAAGAATTTTTATACAGAGAGTAAAATACGATTGTATTTTAGAACAAAGATATTTGAGTACAATATACATTTTTTTAAATACCCCAAAAAATAGTCAATCTAAACTCCTTTGCTTTCATCCTACATGAGCATTCTTTAAATTAGTAATTTAAATCTAGTAATTTAACTTATAAAATTTAATTCAAATTAATCTTTTCAAATAAAAACATCTATACACTAATGAATCAGAATTCAGGTATAATGGCAAGTCTTTTTATTAAATGTCCTAAACTTTATGCATATGAAAAATTAAACGTGGAGAGTCCAAGTGACTACTTCTATTAAGTAGTAAGGCTCAAATTGGTATCAAGGTCATTTCTTTTCTATAGACACTTTATGAGCTCAAGTGGTATCAACATCCCACTACACTGGCACTTAAGGAAGGGTATCAGCATTTAAAGCTCGTAAAATAATTTAGTTTTATTTTTCTTTTTCACCTACAAACACTTCGAGCAATGAACATCTATGAATTTCTTACTGACAAATTCTTAAAAGAACAAAAATTTGGAAAATCCAAATGTAGCATCACAAAAGGAAAACCTTGACACACAAAGTAGAATAAAAATAGTATTTTTCCAATTGCAATAAAGACTATAAAAAACTTAATAGGTTAAATAAAAATTTTACATTACCTATACAAACAAAACTAACTTGATCATAGAACTTTTTAAAAATCTAAATAAAGTCACATGTTCCCACATGAAAAGACTGTAAATATCAAATCCCTCCAAATTAATCTATAAAAACTATATATACTGCCAATCCAAATCCCAATATACTAGGAGGTAGAGTATTTTAACATGCTGATTTAAAAAAATCATCTGAAAAACATATAGGCAAGAGCTAGGGAATTTTTTGAAAAAGACCAACAATGAGGAATTTACCCAATTACTAGATTTTATTAATAAAACATGAAAATCTATTATTATAGTAACTTTTCATTTACCTAGGTGGCAAAATTTAAAACACATTATTAGTGGCAATTATGGAGGAAAAGCCAGCCATCTCCTACATAGTAAGAAAAATGGTCTATGATCTAGACATTGTTTGTTGGAATATATCCTAAAAAGATTCACATAAATCAGGACAGATATCAGTACATAGATTTGTTTTAGAAACAAATAATACTGTCTAATGAATGACCTCAAGAGCTCTTACTAGATTGCATGGCAACAAGCTACCAAAATGAGGCCTCCCTTTCCCACAGAGTAGGAGAAGGTAAACCCCATCCCTATAATTCACAGGACTAAAGGGGCCCAAAGTCTCTAGGTGTTCAGCAACTGGAATGTCCAAGCACCTCATGAACAGCTTGTATCTAAGTGCACACTACGCGGCACCCAAATCCATAGCGTTTATCTACCTGCAAGGCCATTCTCCTGCTTGTCATATAAAAAGGGCGAACAAAAGGGGGAAGAGGTACCTCTGCTAAAGCACCTGTACTCTGGGAAAGGTCATTGTTTTGTTGAATGCCAAATAGATAAGAACCTGTGTACTTGCTGACCATTCTCTCCATAAATTCCAGCCTGCACCAAATGTTTATTGATTCTCGCTCAAGAGCTCCTTATCCAACAATATTCAGTGCAGTGTTGTTCAAAAGTCAAAAAACAGTAACAACTGGAAATAATCTAAATGCCTGAGGAGAAACTGTACAGACATTAAAAATAATGAAATCTATATAAACTGGCTAGCATATATAGATATCCATGAAGTACTTTTGAGGAAGTTCTTTTTGCACAGAACACATTGCAATTAATAGTTTTAACACATGCAACCTTTGTCTAAAAAATGAAACACCCACACATACACCAAAAAAAAAAAAAAATGCAACAGTGCTTACTACCACATGGGAATGGCAAAGCACTGGGGAGAATTCTGTGCAGTGACTAGAAATGTTTTCATCAATGATTCAAGTATCCAAATGAATAGGTACATAATCAAAACTTCTGTTCCTAAAAGTTTCTTTAGCTGTTGTTTATAAACAAAACAGAATTTTAAAGATTTTTGAATCCTAAAGATTTTCTGAAACAGAGGATAATTCATCTGTCCCTAATACAAATTCCCTTCCAATTTCTAAAGTAATCCCACAAGATGTTAATGTAGCCATTGAGAATTACTTAAAAGTTAAAACTTTAAAATTAAACAAGACCCCAACCTCAGAAAAAAGGTAAAAGTAGAAAGAATGTTAAGGTAATCTAAAGCCAAAGATTCATTGACATTTAGTATCTTTTAATCTGCAAGGTTCTTTTGTTTAACCAAATCTTATGGCAATAAGAAAATATTTCTTTTACTATTTTAAAGCTAAAAAAATGTGTAAAATATACAACATCATTCAAGTACTAATAGCACATTTGGCTTTTATACAGTTTTGCCTCCAAGGTATATACTGTCAAAAGAGCTTAGTTTATGAAACCTTCCTTCTTTTACATTTTGAGGACCACTATGCCCTTGATATGTTTTGTAGACCACTGCCTCCCAAAGTAGAGACCAAAAGAAACTACAGAGACATTTAAGACGCAAAGGATTGGAAGACCAAGAACTAATACTAGAGAATATTAAAGACCATTTCAGATGAAAGGAAAAGAATAGAAATTCCATAGAACAAAGATATAGTGGGTCATGTATGTAAAATTTCCTTTCCTATCCTTCAAGATGATGGATAGGAATTTTGAAATTTTTGAAATGATCAGCCCAACCCAAAAGTACACAACTCACCTCAATTTTACCTAGTATTCTCACCTTAGGTCAGTGGTTTTTATTCAGGGGTGACTCTGACTCCCATGGGCATTTGGCAATGGAGATCCAGGGGGTGGGGGGAGTGTCGGCGTGCTACTGGCATTTGTGTGTAGAAGCTAAGATCTGCTGTCTAAGATGCACAGGACAACCCCCAAACAAAGATTAACCAGCACAAAATGTCAATGCCTAAAAAACGCTGACTTCAAGTTCCCTAAAATAATGTGGAGCTGCAAGACAGGAGCCTACTCTAAAACCTACCCAAATCTAAAAACCTACCTCCATCTGTATTCCAATGTTTGTCCTTCCTTCCAACAAGTACCTATACTCCTATTTATGGCCAATCCTTTCACATTTAGATCTCTAACACCTCTGCTTTCTCAAAAACACTGTCCCTGCAATGGTATCCCATCTCCCCTCTCAAAAATTTCTCCCACTCCACTGAATCCTAAAGTATACCAACCCTAGTAACTTCCATTAAGCACAGAGATATACACATAACCACCACAAATAAAAACACCAGCCTTGATCCCACCTCCTAATCCCTTAGAGAACTAAAGTTCTTGAAAAGTTTTCAGCATTCCCTATCACTACTTCTTCACCTCCCATCCAGAGTTAACCCACTCCAACCTGACCACCCAAATGCTCCACTGAAACAGTCTTGTTCCTTGGTTAAGACTGACCAAAGCCAGCGGTCACTTCTTTACCCCTCTCAACAACACTTCCAACTCCACTTTTATATATACAATAGGCATTTTGAAGGTAATCTGTCCAAAATACAGTTCTTTTAACATGATTTAAGGTCCTAAACAATCCACCGAGCCTTCATCTTAATCTCAGCTAGTACCAAAGTGCAACACCACAATACCACACTTCAGCCAAAGAGGGCCTGAGAGCTTCTCTATTTGCTGTTCCCTCTCCCCACAGGATTTTCCCTCTGGTTCATTACCTGACTGGCTTCTCTTCATCCAGGTCTCATCTCAAGTAACCTGTTCCAGCAATTTGGCCTCCTGTGACAACTTAAACTATCAATCTATTATATGTCCTCACAGAATGTATCAACATGAAGTTAGCTTGTTTGACTGTTTACTGTTGACCTGATCTTACAGAATGTAAGCTTCATGAAAACAGCACTTCATGTGTTTTATTAATCTCTATGCTGACAGCTTAGAGCCTGGAGCCTGCTTCAGATTCTGTGTCTCCCTCTCTGCCCTTCCCCTGCTTGTGAGCTCTAAGAATAAACAAACATTAAAAAGTTTTAAAAAATAATAATTTGCATAATTGGAAAGGAAATCAGAAATCTTCCAATTCAACATCTTTCATTTTAAAAATGAAGAACTTGGGGATGCCTGGGTGGCTCAGTTGGTTAAATGTCCAACTTCAGCTTAGGTTATGATATCACGGTCTGTGAGTTTGAGCCCTGCGCGGGGTCCATGAGTTTGAGCCCTGTGTGGGGTCCGTGAGTTCGAGCCCCTTGTCGGGCTCTGTGCTGACAGATCAGAGCCTGGAGCTTGCTTCAGATTCTGTGTCTCCCTCGCTCTCTGCCCCTCCCCTGCTCGTGATCTGTCTCTCTCTGTCTCTCAAAAATAAAAAAAATTTTTAAAAAATTTAAAAATAAATAAATAAATAAGTAAAAATGAAGAACTTGAAGTCCAGAAAACTTAACTAATTTAACCAAAGATATAGCCTAGATAGTAAAGAGTCAAGCCTAGAACTCAGGTCTTATAACTCCCAGCTAGCTGAGTGGTCTTTTCCATATACCATACTGGCTCAAAGTACTCAATATGAAACAGACTGCAATTCTGATCCACCACGAACAAAAGCCCTTCTAAATTATTTACTGCATTAACGTAAATCAACTCAAACTTCAAGGGAGCTAGGTGAGACACAAAAATAAAACCTATTTTAATTATTTAATATATTTTCAGATTAACAAAAGAGATTCTTCACACTTGGAGAGTTATTGAATTAATAACAGTTCATTTCTAGTCTTCCATGTCGGCTGTCCCATTCTTAGCTTCTATGCTTCATGTGCACCCTCATTTATTCCCAGACACAACAACAGAAGCACAATACATACTGGACTACTAAATTTAAACACTTATTTGCCAAGAATTTGAAAGGGAAAAAAAATCACAAAGTATGATAGTAATTACCTTAAATGTACCATTTTGATTTTTCATGTAAGAAACCAGAAATATATCCACTGGTAAAAGTGCTGATGTGATAAGTGCAATCGCGAGAGAAAAAATTGCCGTTATGGTGGAGACAACTTCACTTTCCCGCTGACTTTGGTATTTACGAACATATATCCAACAGAATGCCAAAATAGCCTGAAAGAGAACAAAGAGAAATGCTTTGTTACTGCCATATGTATCCTCTAACTCTGATTTTAGTATGTGTTCGAAAGTTTCCAATGGGAAACTATGTCAAATGAAGGTCCTTTCAGATGTGTAATGAAGGTCCACTACCTCTTATAATTTTGTTCAAGATTTATAATTTTCAAAGCCCTTTTCATGAATCCAGTACAACCTCACTTAGATGCAAAGACACATGACAAAACAAAAGTTATTGATCTGCTCAGTTACATATATCCTCACTGAACACATTGCAATCATTAATGGTTTCAATGTCACAGCTGTAATTAGCTTTGAATGCGTTTTACCTATAGATTTCTCCAAACTAATACAATAGAACTTGAATTGAAATTAACTTCTGCCCCATTATGACAGTTCAAGGGTACCATTCATCTAAAGATTAACTGCCAATAATCACCATGCAATTGAGAAATTATAATTCAAAATTTTAAAGGGCATTAAACAAAGAAAAGTAAACATTAAAAATGAGTACGTGTGCACTGCAAGGAACTTTCCAGTGATAAAGGTACACTCAGAGGTACCGAGGATGATATCTCTAATCCACCAGGTACTCTTAATAACTACCAATTCCATTCTAATGACTAACACAGCACAGAATTTTGCCCACTATTCTCTTTTAGTGAATACCAGAATCATCTGGAGGGCTTGTTATAGTATAAAATACTGAGTCCCACCCCCAGAGTTTCAGATTCAGGGGTCTGGAGTGGGCCCAGAAAATGTGCCTTTGTAACAAGTTCCAGGTGAGGCTGCTGTTGGTCCAGGAGCTACATTTTGAGAAACGCTCCTCTATTCAACTTTAGGGAATTGCAGATAGGTACTAAATCAGGGATTCTCAGCTGAGGCTGTGTTAGAATGACCTGGGCAGTTTTTAAATACCTTTATGTATTAGTTACATGTTTTTATATTATGTCTTTATGTTAGTTGTGATTCCACAACTCTATTCCCTATGCAAAGCTCACAAGCGTAGCTACCATCTATTACCACACAACACTATTACAATACAGCAGACCTTTCATCCTCAGGACCTACTCATTCTATAACTGGAAGCCTGAACCTCCGGCTCCCCTCACCCATTTTGCTCACCCTCTCCCTTCTGGCAGCCACCAGTTTGTTCTCTGTATTTATGGGTCTGTTTCTGGTTTGTTTGTTTTTTTTTGTTTGTTTGTTTTGTTTTGTTTTGCTTTTTATAATCTCACATATAAGTGAAATCATATGGCATTTGCCTTTATGCCTCTGGCTTATTTCACTCTCTAAGTCCATCCATGTTGTGGCAAATGGCAACAGAGTATTACTGAACCGTAAGAGAGAACCATTGGCTTATTTCACGCTCTAGGTCCATCCATGTTGTGGCAAATGGCAAAGGAATATTACTTACCATAAGAGAGAACCATTGTTTTAAATAAACTCTATTAAGAGCTCTGGGACAAAATGTCCTTTCACTCTTTTCAACAGATTCCACTGTTACTTCCTTTCTGGGTATTCTAGTTCAGGAGCCTGAACTGAACTACCACCACCACCTAACTTGTATCACAGCTTCCAAATTCCCCTACCACAACCAAGATGTAAGAACAGTTCCACCACCAAAGAAAAATCCCCTTTGCCCCTGTGCAGTTAAGACCTCTCTACTCTCCACTCTTGACAACCACTGTTATCTGCCCCTATAGTTTCTGCCTTTCTAGAATGTCATAACATACTATATTATATAGCATGTCGTCTGCGGAGTCTGGCTTCTTTCACTTAGCATAATGCATTTGAAATCCATCCAGGTTGTTGCATGTAATTCCTTCATATTACTAACATTTCAGCTGGTGTCAGAACAGCAGATTTAAGTGAGAAGGGAATGTAGCTCTGAAACCTGGATGTTGGAGGAAAAATAAGATCTAGGACCAAATTCTGGCTATTTATGAATTTATTTTTGTTTTAGGAAAGCACTTTTCATTAATTTATATTAATATTTTAATGGATCTGTTTTTGTTTTTAAATGAATTCACAAATATTTAAAATACTCCTCAAATTATTTTGAAGCCACTGAAAGTTGAGCTTTATTATTCTATCCTTAGCAGGATCTGACACAAGTATTGAATAATTTTTTGTTGGATTTCAAAAGATCTGCACTTTATAAAGTTCAAAGTGACAGGTATTACTGCAAAGGAAAGTGTTTGCCAATACCAGACAGACAAGCAGGGAAAGGGCAACCCAAGCAAAATAGTTAAGACAGAGAATCCTGAATTTTTGATGTCAGGAGACATTTATACTTTTAAAACTGAGAACCCCAAAGAGCTTTTTATTTACGTGGGTTAAATCTATCAGTAGTGACTACATTATAAAATAAATGAAATGTCCTCATCTATAAAACAGTAGTAAGAATATTTCACAGCAGCTGATAAGACTTAAATAAGATGTAAAGAGTTTAGCACAGTGCCTGACCACAGTAACTGCTTAACAAATAGCAACTGTCGTGTGAATTGTCATATGTCACTACATCATATGAAACCAAATGTCATGTGAAATAATATCTTAAGGCCATTTTATAAAAGAAATATACAATTTTGCTAATAATTATAAACAAAGTTTAAAGAGGCCTCAACTCCTCCCAAGAGATTCTAATTTAACTGGTCTGAGCATTAGGATTTTTAAAAACTCCTTAGTTGATTTTGATGAGCAGTCAAGGTTGACAGCGACTGGAGGAGAGGTAGGAATGAGGATAGATGAATGTTTCTTAAACTAATGAGCATAGATCCTTTCTGGGATCTTGTTAAATTGTAGATTCTGAGTCAATAAGGCTGGGATCTTATATTTAGTAGTTCCAACAAGTTTCCAGGTGATGGTCACTTTGAGTAACAAGAGTAAACCTGCTTTGTAAAAATGAAGACTCTGTCTTATATAGCAAAGGGAAATGCAATTGAGGATCTCGAGGGACTTATATAAAAGGTTTAGATTTTATATAGTAAACATAAATAGTTAGATTATAGGCGTGGAGGACTAGATCTAACCATTCCTCACGTGGCAGAAGAAACTGAAGTCCATTCTGTTTGCCCAGGATCACACAAGTAAGTCAATCTTAGTGTTCTGATTCTTCAGTAGATTACTGGGAGCAGCTCTCAAAGTGTGAAGTCCTCTGACCACTGGCAGTCCCAGAACGCTTTCTGGGTATTTGCAAATTGAAAACTATTCTCATAATACTAAAAAGTCATTTGTCTTTTTCACTATGTTGCTATCTGCACTCATGGTACATAAGTCATGGGTAAAACTGCTGGCAAATTAATTATAAATCAAGATAATGGCACCAAATTGTGCCAGTGGTTACTGTATTCTTCACCTCCACACACACACCCACAGAGGACAATTTAAGATGGTGCTTAATGAAACAGTAAAAATTAACTTTATTGAACTTCAACCCCTGAATCTTTTTTAATACTCCATGGGGGAAACTGCAAAGTATACATTGGCGTTCTGCAGCTGCATGTTAAGGTGTGCTGGCTGTCTCTTAGGAGTAACTTAGGAGCTGAAAGCCAAGTCAGGCACTCGTTTCAAAGGAATATTGCTTTTACTTGAAAGTACATGTGATTATGGTTATTCAGACTTGGATATTGGGCCTATTTTGTTGAAATGAACAAAGAAAACCTATCACTTCAAGAGAAAAAAAAAAAAAAAAAAACTGACAGTATTTGTTCCCAATGGTAAAAGTCAAGCTTTTAAATGAAACTCAGAATTTTGGAAAACTTGCATCCACAACTGTGAGCTTGACAGTTTCTCAGTACTTATTTCTGGGACATTTCTTCTGACAAGATCAGTGGTGATAATAATGAATGTGATATGTTGATATTATGTATGGAAATATATCCATATTTGGAATATCTACATCACTCAGTGAACCAGTATTTCCCAAATAATCAATGCATCATGTTATAAAACCATGCATGGGGTATAAAGATCCACTCAAAGTGCAACAGGGACCAACAAATTTTAATGTAACAGAATGAAGTTTATTGACAAGGTTTCATATTCCCTTACTTCAACTAACCTTTAGAGAGCTTCTATTTATTGAGTTTGGGTGTAGTATTTAAGAACATCCATAATTATCTAAAAAATGCTTCTCTGCTTCCAACGAGGTTCCACTACAACGGGATTTTCTTCATATACTTCAACCAAAATAACATTTCGAAAGACTGAATGCAGAAGCAGACATAAGAACCTAGCTCTCTTCTAATAAGCCAGGAATTATAAAAATTTGCAGAAAATTAAGTGATAGCCCTTATTACTAATTTTTTCCTGCTCCAACATCTAGTTTCAAACTCCTTAATTCCCTTCTCATTTATTTTTTTCCTGGTGTATTACCAATTTCAATGCCTTCCCTTCATCTATCCAAAGTCTACCTCAATTCCACTTTCTTCTGATACTGCTCTCTATTCTCTGAAGTCCTATTTCATTTATAAAATCATACTTTGGTTTTCAGTACTTACAATACCTGTTTTAAGAATTTTTGTTTTCCCACCTATCTTCAGGCCCTCTTAAAGGCTACTCTGTTTTGTTTACATCCTCCCACAATTTATAGCACAACTCAAATACATTAAATGTTTATTAATTGGTAACTGCCAAGATAATCCCACTAGACTTTGATACTGGTTACATGCTCATTTGTTTTCTTTTAAACCAACTGAGTATGATGGTCTAGAAAAGCCAGTGCACTCCTCAGTACAAGACTGGATGGGCTTTGGGGACCATCGCCATCCTCTAGGGTTTCCAATTTCTCCACCAATTAGAGTTAAAGTATGTTCCAGTGTAAAGGCAGTATTATTTTCTGGGAGAGCAAAGGTAGCAAGAGATAATTTTCCATAAGTTTTCACACATATTTTCTCTGTAGCGTTTTTTCCGAAACATTTACCAGCAAAACATACTACCTGGGTTGCAGACACTGTAGTGGAATCTGACAAGTCTTGATCCAGAACTGAAGTTAGCCGTTTTGGGGGTTGATTTTTGTTTTCTGTTTCAGTCATTGCAAAGCAGCAAAATACTTTGGGACACAAAGTACCCAACAGGAGAAAGAGAGTGAGAATGGGGAGGGGAATGGAGAGAAACAAATTGAACTCCAAAATAAAATAAACCCAAGGGTTTTAATATGAGGTAGGCAAGTAAAAACTAGGCCGCTTGGGCTACTGAGGCCCACGTTTTGACCACTAGATAAACAGGAATAAGACGGCTGGGAAAGACGGTACCTCAGGTCAGATACGTTTTAGTATATACACACCCTGATACTGGCAGTAAAGAGGGCTACAGCTCTTCCCTACATAGGTTTCTACACGTATCAAAAAAGACTGAAAAGGAATGTGAAACCGGGAAGTCAGAACGAACACCTCACGTCATCAAGGCAGCATCGCACAATGGGTACAGAAGGTTGCGGGCTCAAGAACCCCAAGGGCAGGGGACACGGACAAACAATTTTGGGAGCAGAGGCCTCCTGCCAGATCAAGGCCAGCGCCTATTAAACTTGCAAAGATCAGGCGCTGCTGCCCCACACCTTGTGGTCCCGTCTAACGTGGGGACGTGGGGCCACTTCTCCCTTCTCAACCCGGAGGGTCTCCTCCGTCCCCAAACTCCATCCGCCCCAGTGCCCTAGTGAGGGATGAGGGTAAGAGTTTCGAGAATGGAAACCTACAATACTAGACGTCATCAGGGAAAATACATCTAAAGCATCCGGAAATCAGTGCCTCCTTTATCCACTCCGAGCGCAGGCCCCGCCCCGAAGCAGAAGAGCCCCCCACAGTCCAAACCAAAAGGGGGGCGGGGCGGGACGAGAAGGGTCTCCTGGGCCCTAACAGACCCGCTGCCGGGCCGGCCCCTCCCTCTCTCCCACCAGTCCAAACACTAGGAAAACTACGAGCACTTCCCCTACCAGTAATAAGAGGCCGAATATGCACCAGCCGATCACCAGCTCCGCCGAAGCCGCGCCAGAAGGTGCCGCCGCCGCCATTTTCACTTCCGTCCCGGACGACTAGGGCACAGAGGGTGGGGAAAGGGGAGAGGGAAAGGGGAAAGAGTGCGAAGGACTCTGCGCCCGTGCACCCTAAAGGTTAAAGGGGCGGAGGAGGCGGGAGGGGCGGAGCAAATGGTTGCCAAGGAGACCCAGCCCTCGAGCGTCCCCTGGCGCTGAGCCGGGAGGGGCGGGGCGCGCCCGGGACGCCGTGACGTCACCGCGCTGCTCGCTCGGAGGGGAGGTGAAGATTTTAAGCTAGGGTGTTGTTTAACTGCATTGCAACCTTATTAGAATAATTGATTCGGCCCAAACTGATAGATGGGAAAGCGAGGGGACTCCGCAAGGCCTTGATTGGGCTTTTCTGGAAATCCAAGCCAACATTACGGAGTTTCAACTTTTTCCTAGAAAGGAAGTTTGTCCCTAGTGTCCAAGATTTAATGGGCCATGCAGTTAGCAGAGCTCACTAGGTTGCAGGAATGGCTGTCTTAAAAAAAAAAAAGTTTGCCCAATGCCTAAATGACTTTCTAATTTGCTGGCATTGGGGCGCAGCCTGAGTGGACATGGCCTTATCACATGTTCACTGTGCATCACTGTGGCTTTTCTATTTAGCTCTATACATGCCTGTGAACTTCCATCATGACTTTATGAACATATTCATAGAGAAATGGCAGCTCTCCTAATAATCATAAATGAACGAAATAGTACTGTAGGCCCTAGTGAGGCAAAGAGGTAGTTCCTGGGATAGCTTGCTTGGATCCCCTGCAGTTGGAGTACGTAATAAACCACTAAATTGAAGGAGCATAACTTGTAGACAAAACACAATTTATTAATTAAGCCTGCCATATCTTTACAATGCATTATGTGGTGGTAAATTATCCCCTACCCCACTAAGACCTACTTCTAGCTGAATCCGGAAGTAGGGAAGGAGTGGGGAAGAAGGGAAGAGGAAAGAAGAAAACAGAGGACGGTTTTAACATAAAGTGGTACTGTCATAAACTGGCTTCATGCTTTCTGGACCTGGGAATGTTTGATCATGACTTTCTTCTGTGCAACATTTACTTTACTGGAGACTTCTTTCCTATAGTTTCCTTAAAGTGAATAGAGACAGATCTATTACAAATGATCACTTAAATAACTTCACCAGTTCCCAGGCATACTGTGGTGTACTTAGTTTGTGTTTTTGTTTTTGTTTTAAGATATTATTTTTACATAATCTCTACAACCACCTGGGCTCAAACTCACAATCCCAAGATCAAGGGTAGCACCCTCTACAGACTGAGCCAGCCAGGCACCCCCTTGGTACTCTTCTGCCTTTTCCTGCTAGTCTCCTAACCCTCTCCTAGGTGCTCACTTGGCTTGGAGGAAAGGTCTTAGGAGAACCCCAGGCCAGTTTCCCCCCTTTCCCTTATGGCCCAAGTCCCCTCTATAGGAAATGATCATGCATACCTTACATAACAACCTTTGGAAGCACAGGCCAATCTCAGTGTAGCTGCAGTCTCCTTCTACCATCAAAGCTATCAGCCCTTCTTGGATATCCCACAGGGAGTCAGCCTACACTCCACAGCCTTCTGTAGTTCTCCCATGCCTGAGTCAGGCACCACCAGCCCTCTGTATCTCTCAATTGCAGGGACCATATTTCACATTCTCTAAGTAGCTCACTTGAGGCCTCAATTTCTAGTCTAAGGTTAAATGGGATCATCCTAACCCAATGTTCCCTCACCCCCAAACACACACTTGCTTTTGGGGTTAAAGGTGAGGATCCACAAACCAGCAACAATTCTCATGAAAGAAATCTATGCAATTTTTCTTCTCCCAACTCCAATCCATTTACTGGTATTTTATCTGGCTGAGGGGTTCAGGAGTTGTAAAATAAATTCTTTCACATCCTTTTTTCTTTTTTTTTTAGTGTTTGTTTATTATTTTGAGAGAGAGCACACACACACACAAGAGCACAAGTGGGGAAGGGGCAGAGAGAGGGAAAGAGAGAATCCCAAGCAGGCTCTGTCAATGCTGTCAGCCCAGAGCCTGACTCAGGCCTCGATCTCACGATCCATGAGATCATGATGTGAGCTGAAATCAAGAGTCTGACGTTTAACCGACTGAGCCACCCAACTGGGCACCTCCTTTCACATCCCTTTTTAATTCTGCATATAAAGGAGAATTTATTTATGGTTAGGAGGGAGACAAGAAAGAATTAAAAAAAAAGAGTTAAAGACCATAATCTTCCCTACCACTTTACATTTTATGTGAAATTGGAGCTTTTAGCAATATCAAACAGCCTTTTTAATACCTGATGTACTGTCCATTGAATTAAGTCCGTTTAATAAACTGCTGACTCTGAATGCCTAAGTTTTGGGGTCCTGTTGGGCGGTTGTGTGATTTCCAACTTGGAAAACCTTACAACCTGTGTTGCCGACAAGTGTGACTAGTTACAAGTATAATAATAGTTTGAATCAGGAAAATTGGGAAAGAAAAGAAAGAGAATGTGAGGTATCTAGACAGGTAGAGATGTGCATATCAATCCGTCTCCATTCTTCAGCCTAGTCAGGAAGGACTATTCATTTAACATACAGACAGGCCAGCAAGGATGAAACAACAGATAAAATCTGTTGATACAGATAATCCTTTCCTGCTCTCCTGGTGCTGTAGATTGAATATCTGTCACACACACACACACACACACACACACACTCATATGTTAAGTCCTAAAGCCCAAGGTAATGGTATTTATTGGTAGGGCCTTAAGGAAATACTTAGGTCATGAAGGTGGAGCCTTCATGAATGGTTGGAGCCTTTATAGAAAAGACCCCAGAGAGCTCCCTTTCCCCTTCTACCATATAAAGTTATGAGAGCCAGCCACCTATGAACCAGGAGGCAGGCTCTAGCCAGATACTAAATCTGTTGGCACCTTGATCTTGGACTTCTTAGTCTCCAGAACTGTAAAAAAAAAAAAATTTCTGTTGTTTATATGTCACCCAGTTTATGGTATTTTTGTTATAGTAGGCTAAAGAGACTAAGATGCATAGAGTTATTAAAGAATGCCCTTGCCTACTCCCCACCAGGAAGGTACCAGGATTTCTGTAGACTCTGTTCCATGTTAAGTTCAAAAAAAACAGCCATGTAGAGCCCATCACTCCCAAGGGATTTAATAAGAGCACACCTTGCAGAAAACCTATCAAAACCTAGCCCCCACGACTGTTAAGAGGGCTAAAGACCTCTTGGGGCACCGGGGTGGCTCAGTCAGTTAAGTGTCTGACTGGCCTAGGTCATTATCTCCCCAGTCCTGAGTTCAAGCCCTGAATTGGGCTTTGTGCTGACAACTCAGAGCCTGGAGCCTGTTTCAGATTCTGTGTCTCCCACTCTCTCTCTCTGCTCCTCCGCCACTCACACTCTCTCTCTCTCTTTCAAAAATAAATAAACATTAACAAAAAAAAAAGAGGACTAGAGACTTCTAGAGGAAAGCAACATTTGCAAGACAGCAACTATGCTTCCCCCATTCCTCTGCCCTTCAGGTTTTGAGTAGTCCTCCTTCCCTAAAGCCAGTGAGAAGAGGACACACAAGGGAATCACTCATATGGTTAGAGGGTATGACCTGAATTTTGGGAGAGGCCCAGCATTTTGCTGCAAGTGCTGAGAGTGGCTGACTCACAGAGGTGCCTAGTGCTGAGCTAGCATAGAACCTGTGCTGGGAATATTTCGGAAGGGTGTGGATTAGCTCCTCCCCACCGTTCCTCCCAGCCCTGCCCCATAATAGCCCATTAAATTCACACTGAAGGCTTTGGTAGATGTCCCCTGGGAACCAACCTATCTATGTGTTTATTCCCATAGACAGATTCAGCAACCTGTACTGGAAGAGGTCTTTCTAAGACTTCTGAGAACCAGGAACATGTGGACAGCAGAAAGTTGAGGGAGAAGTCCCAAGTGGGACAAGCCATGATGACCTACAGAAATGTCATTTTGGTACCAAAAGCAGACAAAGATGGAATAAAGAAAACTGAAATAAACACAGATGCCAAAACTCCCAACAAAAGAGTTCATGAAGAAAGGATAATCATTCCTCTCATCCCTGGCCCCTGTGGAACTCAAGTGGTTTCCCTGCCTAAGCTGGAGAATTGGGGATGGGTTTGGGAAAAGGAGGCAGGAGAACGGTTTCTCATTCCCTTTAGGAAGTGCTCTTGGAAAAGCAAAGGTTGGATTATGATCACATGACACATGCTAGTAGGTAAAATTTATAAAAACAATATTACATAGAAATTGGTAGAAACAGCAAAAAGAAAACTGAAAATTTCAATTAATTACGAAGATAAAGTAAATAGGCTGGAAGAAAAATTGATGTCAATGGGACACAAAGGGAATAGAGAATGAAGAAATTAAGTAGGACTTGTAGGCCTAACAAGGCCTAGATTTAGAGGGTAGAAGAGAGGATGAGTCAGGACACATAAGGATTAGGACCTAGCAGAGGGATCAGCAGTCCAAAAAAGTCCATAGTCAAACTAATCACCCAATGGGAACTATATGAGTTGAGATGGCTTGTACTCTGAAATTACATTTAGACCATAGCAAAGTCTAGTTATGCATCCAAATTAACTATGTATTATACAATCAGATATTAACATGCTGTTGTTTTCTTTTTAAAATAGCTGATTTTTATATATCATTTTTTCTTATTTTGTTACCTTGTTGAAGATGTAAAATATTGGACTTTCTGTCCAAATAAGACTCTTACTTGAAAAGCCTCAAAATTTCTCTTTCTGTCATGTTGTCTGTGCTTCTGTTGCTAACCAATAATCCTTCTGATTGACAAATTCTTTCTTTAGCTTGTTTAATACCTTCACTCAGGTTACAGTTAAGCCTTGCTGGCCTCAGATCCTAGTGATTTTACACATGTCTGTCCTGATCCATTATGTGTTGATTTAGAATTTAGCTCTTTTTTGTGCTCCATGTACTGCCTACACTTAATCTTCTGTCAAAAAGATTTAACAGTGATCCTGAGTGAACATTACTGTGGGCCTGAGGAGGTTGGAGCAAGCCTTTTTCTCCCATCACTACATTATCTCCTTTCCCCTATAATCCTTCCACTGTCATCCAACTGAATTTGTCATCACAACCCTAAGAAGTTTCTTTTTTTCTTTGTAAATGGCTGAAAGTGTGTTTATGAGGGAATTGGCACATATGGTGGAGAGGCCCATTTGGTTCTGCTAGAACATTTGCTCATTTGTATATAATTCTGTGGGGAGCCAGAGGTTTTTGCACAAGAGCCAACCCATGAAAAATTAAATGTTTATGGTCTACATTTTTTCATTTAAAATCAAAATAGCTTTTATTGAGCCCCAAAGTATAAGGTATATTCAAAAGTATAGTTCATCTGTTTCATTGTATAGAAAATGGCGAAATGTTAATATCTGGGTGTTTCTGATTTGTGGACACAAAGGCGACTTTCCAATTTGTCATCCTAAAATTAGATTGCACACATTATCATAATGTGAATTGTGAAATTCACATTTCCATATTTCTGCAATTATAAACTCTTAATGGATACCATTTATATATTTCTAGTGGAACAAACATTCCCACATGAACTGGTGGTGCATGTTAGTTTTCTTCTTAAGATTTTTCTTCTGGCTATGAAAGAAATTATTTAAACAGTCTAGACATGTTAAGTGTCACTTAATACATCCAAGTGTGTTTCATAGTGTCAATTCCTAAACCTGGTGTTTATGTACTTTAAGGTATAAACAGTAAGTTTGCATGTACAGTTCAAACATAAGGGAATGTCAAAACAATTTATGAATAGAAATTACAATAAAAACTAACTTTAAATTTATATTTAAAATGATCCATAGCATACTCAATAATTTTAATAAACGATGTATTTTTTATTTGTAGCATACGTTGTGCTTTTTTCTAACAATAGGATTCCTCTCCTGACTCCAGCATCTATTCTTGTTCATTGTGTGATTCTGCTTTCTTCATTTTCTGGACAGAGCTTCTCAGCTTATATTTGAAATCAAAATTTAACTTTTGGTGTTAAATTCCCACGTTAATAATCTGTAAATCATAAAGTTTTGTAAAAGCCAATTGTTCTTATTAGAATTTATGGAGCTAAAGTAGCTCAAGTCTAGATAGCTGTATCTGTAGCACAATACAAAAGAATTTTAAGTCTTCAACTTTTTAAACAATGGATAGATTAAAGACATTTATCCTTATGTTTTTAATGGTTGCCAATTGATACTGTAAATTCTTCTATTATTTTAATGATATAAAGTAGGGAATTTCGGGGCGCCTGGGTGGCTCAGTCGGTTAAGCTTCCGGCTTCGGCTCAGGTCATGATCTCGCGGTTCGTGGGTTCAAGCCCCGCATCGGGCTCTGTGCTGACAGATAGCTCAGAGCCTGGAGCCTGTCTTCAGATTCTGTGTCTCCCCCTCTCTCTGACCCTCCCCTACTCAAGCTGTCTCTCTCTCTCTCTCTTTCTCAAAAATAAATAAAATATTTAAAAAATTAAAAAAAATAAAGTAGGGAATTACAACCACTATGTCCAAATCCTTTTTTAAAAAATATTTTAATTAAAAATATGAAATATATTCATTGAGGTTTAGAAATGCTTCCAGGAGGAGGCAACATTAGGCTAGGTTTTAAAGGATGAAAATGAGTTTATCAACACAGACACACAGGGAGAACATCATGTGAAGACAAAGACAGAGATTGACTTAATGTGTCTACAAGCCAAGGAACACCAAGGATTGCTAGCAACCGCCATAAGCTGGGAGACAGAGAGGCAAGGGACAGAATCTTCCCCCATGCCCCTAACCCCAGCCTTATAGGGAGCATGACCTTGTTGCCACCTTGATTTTGGACTTCTAGCTTCCAGAATCATAAGAGACTATTTTTTTAAGAGTTTATCAAACAAGCTAGAACAAGAGTGAGCAAAAATTCCATCAAGGGAATAGTATATGTAAAAGCACAGGGCATGAGATACCATATTCAGTATTACTCAAGCGATCAGTGTGAGGGGGGAGGAATTAGCCAAAGACTAAGTCAGGAGGGAATATATATTCCCCACTAAAACTTGGGCTTCATCCTCTAGGCGATGAGAACCCATGAAATGTTCTAAGCAGGGAGAGATATAATGAGACTTGCATTTTGGAAAAGTCTCCTTAGGATAATCTGAATGCTGAGTTGGAGATAGAGAATACTTCCAGGAGAATTTATTTCAGTTAAGATGCTGTCAGTATAGTCAAGGCAAGATATGATGAAAGCTAAGCAAGCTGTCAACATGAAAGAAGAAGATAAATTATAAGATCGTAATAAAGATTCATTTTCAAGACATGGTGTCTAAGTGTGAAAGGTGAAAAGAGAGAGAGAGAGAGAGATTTATAACAAGGAATTGGTTTATGCAATTATGGGGGCTGGCTAGGCAAGTCTGAACTCCATAGAGCAGGCCATCAGAAAACAGGCTGAAAACTCTTGGTACGAACTGATGGAGGAACTCCACAGGCAGAATTTCTGCTTTCTCTGGGAAACATCAGTTCTGCCCTTAAGGCCTTTTAACTAATTGGATCAAACCAATCCAGATTATCGAAAATAATCTCATTTACTTAATCAACTGTAGATATTAATCGCATCTACAAAATACCTGCATAGCAACACTGTTGCTGGTTCTCAATCTAGAGATGTGGAGAATGACAGTGACGCTGATTAAGATAGGGAACAATTAGGAAAAACAGATTAGGAAGAACAGATTTGGAAGGACGAATGACAAAAATCTATTGTGTTTCATAGCTTCTATGTTTTTTGGTTATTTTTATTTAAATTTCAGTTCATTAACATACAGTGCAATTTTGGTTCAGGAGTAGAATTCAGTGATTCATCATTTACATACAACACCCAGTGCTCATCACAAGTGCCCTCCTTAATGCCATCATCTATTTAGCTCACTCCCTTCCTACCTCCCTCCATGAACCTTTACTTTGTTCTCTATTATTAAAAGTCTCTTGTGGTTTATTTCCCTCTATTGTCTCCCCCCCTCCTCCCTTTCCCATATATTATCTATTTGGTTTCTTAAATTCCACATGTGAGTGAAATCATTTGGTATTTGTCCTTCTCTGATTGACTTATTTTGCTTATTATAATACATTCCAGCTCTATCCACATGGGGCCTATAAATAGTAGGACTTCATTCTTTTTGATGGCTGAGTAATATTGCATTATATATATGTATATATATATATAGACTACATCTTTTTTATCTATTCCTTAGTTGATGAACATTTGGGCTCTCTCCATACTTTGGCTATTGTTGATAATGCTGCTATAAACATTGGGGAGCATATACACCTTGGAATCTGTATTTTTTACCCTCTAGGTAAGTACCTAGCCGCAATTGCTTGATCATTGAGGTAGTTCTATTTTTAGTTTCTTTTTAGGAACTTCCATACTATTCTCCAGAGTGGCTGCACCAGTTTGCATTCCCACCAGCAGTACAAGAGGATTCCCCTTTCTCTACATCCTCGCCAGCACCTGTTGTTTCTTGTGTTGTTAATTTTAGCCATTTTGACAGGTGTGAGTGGTACTCATCGTGGTTTTGATCTATATTTCTCTGATGATGAGCATATTCATGTGACTGTTAGCCATCTGGATGTCTTCTTTGAAAAAGTGTCTGTTCTTGTCTTCTGCCTTTTCTTAACTGGGTTGTTTGTTTTTTAGGTGTTGAGTTTGATAACTTTTTATAGATTTTAGATACTAACGCTTTATTAGATATGTCATTTGCAAATATCTTCTCCCATTCCATAGGCTGCCTTTTTTAGTTTTGTTGATTGTTTCCTTTGCTATGAGGAAGTTTTTTATCATAGATTCTAAGATGCACTTTGTTTCTTTACATTTTAACATCTCTGAAGTTAGGACTCATCTTATAATTGATGAGCTCTTATCACTATAATTGGAATCTTTTTCCTTACTAGTTTATAAAATGATAGTGTACCTTATAATCAATGATACCTTAGATTGAAGGAAACAAGGTAGTGGATTTGATTTGGTATCTTGAATTTGAGATGTCTGGGGGACACAGATCATTCTAGTTCTTAAAGCACATAGGTAGAAAACAGCGAAATCTTGTTGTTCCTAAGAGCCTTGCTATAGGAGATAGGACTTCTAGAGTCATCTGTACTCAAGTGAAAGTTGAAGCAATGGAAATACATAAAATCCCTAGGGAAAGCAGTTAGTGAGGATAATAGCTGAACAGACAACTGTAAAGAAGTCAAAATTTTAAAGAAACAAAAGGAAGGGAGTGGTGAGAAAAAAAATCAGAAAATTACATGAAAGCAAAAGGAGAAGATAATTTTTACAAACTATGAGGAATTATCAATGTCAAATGCAGTGAAAGGACAGTACCACTGAGTATAGCAATATGGAAGTCACTAATGACTTTTAGAATGACTTCAGTGGAGTAGTGAGGAAGAAGACAGGGGCATTAAATTGAGGAATGAAGGAGAATTACAATAGCGGAGGACATGAATGTGAACATTTCTTCAAGGAAGCTTGACTTAGGAGGGATGGAACTATGAAAAAAATAATAAATGGAGGGAATGAGGTCAAAGGTGATTTTGTTGGAGGTGACTCAGTCTTGAATTTGTTTCTAAAACAAACAGTAAAAACAAGAGCCACAGTTAACACATCAATTTAAATGTCATTATCAGGTCATCTCATTGACAACTTGAGCTCTGAAGAAATGAGGTAGTCAGGTGAGAGGAAGGAGATGTGTCAATCAGCCAGAATTCTGGCAGGGAAAAAAAACAGAATGTATAGCCAAAAGGGGTGATTTAAGACAGTTTAATGACTGGACTATTTACAAAAGTGTGAGCCAGGAAAAGTGAAACTAACCCTAAGATTGGTAACAGCAAGAAGCCAGTGCCACTACTAAAAAGACAAGATCAAGAAGTTACTGAAGTCTGGCAAGACCTATCAACTTAGGTAAGAGCTATCTAGTAGCCATTGTCAACCCAAGGCCCCCTAGAGAGACAGTCAAGGGGATAAGTGCTCTAATTTTCTCTCCTTCCATCCTCTTACCTCCTACCGTTGCCTCCTTTGGATAAACTCACAAAGCCAAAGGGCAAGGGAGTCGATTTGATGCACAGCATAATAGTTAGTCTCCTTGGGTACACAGCAGGGAGGAGTACACAGTAGAGGAGGGTGGAGAATGAATTTGGAGGAGTAAGTGGAAGACAATTAACAGAAAAGGAAGAAAGGGAATTAAGACCCAAGACAATGGAACTCTTGGGGAAGACAAAGAGGGCATTTTCTACAGATTCTATGATTTATTCTAGCAGTAGTGACAACAAAGACTATTCTAATTTTTGCCTTGTTAATGAGAAACTTATATTTCTAAATGAGAAAAGGCCCAGCATCCTTGTCTTAATTAATATCCATTGTGCATTTTGCATTGTATATAATCAAAACAACCAATGATATGTATGGTTTAAAAGAGATTCTAATTCTCTGCAGAATAACAAAACTATTGACATGTTTTGTCTTTTTTTATATAAAAACAGCTTTACAATTAAGGACTCTTTTCTTTTTAAAATTTTGAATAAATTGATGTTTAAAAAAATAACTGCCACTGGTAACTTTAGCCCTGAAAAAAATGAACAATGTTAAGACTTTCTTTACGTCTTTCTGCATATTTTTGTGCCAGTACCATACTATTTTGATTATTACAGATTCGTATAGCTTAAAATCTGGGATTGTGATACCTCCAGTTTTTTCTTTTTCAAGATTGCTTTGGCTATTCAGGGTCTTTTGTGGTTCCATACAAATTTTAGGATTTTTTGTTCTAGTTCTATGAAAAATACTGGTGGTATTTTGATAGAGATTGCATTAAATAGATCAATGGAATATAACTGAGAGCCCAGAAATAAACCCATGATTATATGGTCAATTAATCTTTGAGAAAGAAGGCAAGAATATGCAATAGGAAAAGGGAAGTCTCTTCAATAAATGGGGCTGGGAAACCTGGACAGCTACATGGAAAAGAATGAAACTGTACCACTTTCTTATACCATATGCAAAAATAAACTCAAAATGGATTAAGGCCCCAAATGTGAGATCTGAAACCATAAAAATCATAGAAGAGAGTGTTGCAGGATTTTTTACCACAACACCTGGGATTGGTTGTCTCACCATTTCGAAGAATGAAAAGGTGAACACAAAATGAGCAGCAGGTAAAAGTTTATTAGAATATAAGATTAGAAAAGAAGAATAGTAAGAAAGTTCTTTACAGAGAAGAGACATTTGAAAGAGAACGCCTGAGGATTCTAAGCAAGGGTCCTTCTTTTATAAGGTTCTGGTCAACCCTCACCTTGTTCCTTTTACAGATTCTACCCTTTTTGGCCTGGTAGTTCTAGGTGCTGGGTTGTCCATTTCTGATTGGCTTGTTTCCATTGTATGAGGGGTGGTCTATGGCCATACCAGTTCCTTGTGGGTATTAGGTTTTATGGTCTATTTATTTTTAGTTAGATCGTTTGTCAAATTCCTGAAGAAAACCTGAGGGGGTGTTACCTGAGGGTTTTCTGTGGTCAGACACTCCCAGCACTGTTCCAAAATATGTCTTTCCCCACCCAGGGACTTCAGGTCCTAATCCTTTCCCTCTCTGTCTATTTTACCTTATTTTTTTTCCTATCATAAGAACACAGGCAGTAATTTCTCTGACATAGCAACATTTTTCTAGATATGTTTCCTGAGACAAGGGAAACAAAAGCAAAAATAAACTATTGAGACTACATCAAAATAAAAACGCTTCTGCACAGCAAAAGAAACTATCAACAAAACTAAAAGATGACCTACTAAACAGAAGAAGATATTTGCAAATGACTTCTCTGATAAAGGGTTAGTTTTCAAAATATATAAAGAACTTAT
The DNA here is from genome assembly GCA_028646485.1 of Cryptoprocta ferox. Classification (NCBI taxonomy): domain Eukaryota; kingdom Metazoa; phylum Chordata; class Mammalia; order Carnivora; family Eupleridae; genus Cryptoprocta; species Cryptoprocta ferox. Next base: position 83,980,215 of record CM053577.1, on the reverse strand, counting down.
ACAACCCAACACCAAAAACTCCAAATAATTCAATTAAAAAATGGGCAAAAACATGAACAGCTATTTCTCCAAAGACACACAGATGGCCAATTGATAAATGAAACCTGCTTAACATCACTCACCATCAGGGAAATGCAAATCAAAATCATAATGACATATCACCTCAAACTTATCAGTATGGTTAAAATAAAAAACACAAGAAACCTGTGTTGGTGAGGATGTGGAGAAAAGGAATCTTCCTGCACTGTTGGTGGGAATGCAAACTAGTGCCACCGCTCTGGAAAACAGTGTGGAGGTTTTTCAAAAAGTGAAAAATAGAACTACCATATGCTCCAGTAATTCCACTACTGGGTATTTACCCCCAAAATACAAAAACACTAATTTGAAAGGTTATATGCACCCCTATGTTTATGAGGCATTATTTCCAATAGCCAAAATATGGAAGCAGCTCAAGTGTCCATCTATAGATGAAGGGATAAAGATGTAGTTGTATATATGTGTATATATGTGTGTATGTATATATTGAAACAACATTCAGCCATTAAAAAAATCTTGCCATTTGCTACAACATGGGTAGATCTAGAGAGTATAATTCTAAGCAAAATAAGCCAGTCAGAGAAAAACAAATACCATATGATTTCACTTATATGTGGCACTTAAGAAATAAAACAAATGAAGAAAGAGAAAGAAGAGAGAAACCAAAATACAGACTTTAAACTATAGAGAACAAACTGAAGAGGTGGTTGAGGGTATGGGTGACATAGGTGAAGGGGATTAAGAGTACACTTATCTTTTTTTAATGTTTTATTTATTTTTGAGAGAAAGAGAGACAAGTATGAGTGGGGAAGGGGCAGAGAGAGAGGGAGACACAGAATCTGAAGCAGGCTCCAGGCTCTGAGCTGTTGGCACAGAACCCAACAAGGGGCTCAAACTCATGAACCATGGGATCATGACCTGACCCAAAGCAGGCTCATGACTTAATCGACTGAGCCACCCAGGTGCCCCAAGAGTACACCTATCTTAATGAAAACTGAGTAATGTGTAAAAATTTTAAATCCTTATATTGTACACCTGAAACTAACATAACACTGTACGTTAACTATACTAGATTTAAAAAAACACTTTCTATAGGTCTTATAGGTCGACTTTGATAATATTGATTCCATATATATTTCCTTTCTAGAATCAATTATAGATAATGTTTAACTAGCAGACAGTTTAAGAATTGTGTAAAATAAAAAGCCATAGCTATTTCTACATATATAAGACCTTAGAGAAAAAGAACCTATAAACAATAGGTATCAAATTTTTAAATTATTCTCATCAATACATAAATGTGCCCACATGCACACTTTCTGGATTGATACCTCACTGTCATTCAGAGAAGCCTTTTCTCATATTATAATGGTAGAGGGGCATCTGAGTGGCTCAGTTAGTTATGTGTCTGGTTTTGGCTCAGATCATGATCTCATGGTTCATGTTTGGAGCCCACATCAAACTGCCTACTGTTAGCACAGAGCCTGCTTTGTATCCTCTGTCCCCTCTCTCCGTCCTTCCCCTGCTCGCTCTCTCTCTCTCTCTCTCTGTCTCAAGAATAAATAAATAAATAAGTAAATAAATAAATAAATAAATGAGATGGAAGACAGTTTGGTAATAAATTTGATAGAAACTCCTTAAGAAATTTCCTTTTCATAACTTTTAAACAAACTAAAACAAAACACAGAAACACTAAGCCAATTACACCAATTAATATCTGACCAATTCTAGAATATGCCTAATTTTGAAAGGCAAATGGAGCTCTGTAGAAGATAAGAAATTGTCCTGCGTCAGATGTTTACAACTCATTTTTTTCGCAAGCCAGTTGTTTTCTGATAAATACATGAGACATCAAGTTTTCACAACTTTTTTTGAAAACATTTGGTCTTTACCTTTACTGTCTACCAAAGTCAACTATCTGTTTACTATTATCTAATTATCTCATAACCTGTATGATTCTGGGACTACTCATAATACAGTCTGGAGTCACACATTCAAGGAATTGTTCCATTTGGGCATAAAAATATAATTAGAAGCAAGTGAAATCTTTACTCAGTCTCTTGAGAAAACGCCAAAGGATAATTAGGGTAATTAAACTTCTTTAAAACCCTCTTTAGAGCTCACTCTCATTTCCCCTCACGTCTGCAGGGACAGATTTACAGTGACACTAATTAAACTTAAACTTCAATGATCTGTCTGCATTGACATTTTCCATAGTCCCTGAAAGAGAGCCTAGCAATGTGTCCACGTAATTTTATGTTTTTTGTAAAATATTTTTAGAGTAGGTGCTCCTGGCTGGCTCAGTTGGTGGAGCTTGCAACTCTTGATCTTGGGGTTGTGAGTTCAAGCCCCAAAATCAGTGTAGAGATTACTTAAAATTAAAAAAATCTAAAAGAAAGAAAGAAAGAAGAAAGAAAGAAAGAAAGAAAGAAAGAAAGAAAGAAAGAAAGAAAGAGAGAGAAAGAGTAAGCCTTTAAAAAATTTTTAGGGGCACCCGGGTGGCTCAGTCGGTTGAGTGTCTGACTCTTGATTTCAGCTCAGGTCATGATCTTGAGGTCCATGAGATCGAGCCCTGCATCAGGCTCTGACCATAGCAGGGAGCCTGCTTGGGATTCTCTCTATCTCTTTCTGTCTCTCAAAATAAATACATAATCTTTAAAAAATTTAGAGTAATGTATTTTCCCTTTAATCTTTTGACACCACTGTGTCTTTCCATTTAGATTATCTCTCTATCACAGTTCCCCTCCTATGAGTGTCTTTTGACTGACCACAGGCATTCTGAGGATCCATCTCCGGGAAAATAGGGTTAAGTTTATATTTTGTGTGGGTTTAATGGAATGTATTTGTGTGGCTCATAGTTATATCCCTATATAGTTAAGTTATTGCTAGGTATCCAGCTGCAGGAATGGCTTCTAGGAATGCTTTTATGGCTTACTATTCCAATTGTGATATAAGAAATGTATTTGTTTTTTTTCCCTGATTCCTGGCATAGAGCTTCTAAAACCTTTGGAATTTCCTGAGTAATAGGAGTGTCTTTTTTTTTTTAAGTTTCTTTCTTTCTTTCTTTCTTTCTTTCTTTCTTTCTGTCTGTCTTTCTTTGTTTCTTTCTTTAGAGGTTGAGTGTGTGTAAGCAGGAGGGGAGGAGAGAGGAAAAGAGAGAGAATCCCAAGCAGGCTCCACCCTGTCATCACAGAGCCCAACATGGGGCTCGATCCCATGAGCCACAATATAATGACCTGAGCCAAAACCAGCTTAACCCACTGAGCCACCCAGGCATCCCAGTAGTGTCTTCTGTCATTTATGAGTCCCTTTTGATCACATTGAAACTGATGTTAAAGAGGTAAGTTGGGGTGGGGTCCCTAGACAACCTTAGGGTGGGAATAGTCACTGGAAAGACTCAGCAATTAGAGGGTTGGAATTTCAGCTCCACTCACCAACTTCTGAGAAGGGAAAGGTTGGGGTTTGGAGATTAAGCACTATGAAAACTCTTGATTTGATGAGCTTCCAGAATACAAGCCTATTGGAGGTGCTGGGAGGGTGGTGTGCTGGAGAGTATGAAAGTTCCATGGACTCCCCTTCCTTGTATTTTGTCCTATGCATCTCCTCCATTTGGCTGTTCCTGGCTGTGTCCTTTATAATAAACTGGTAAATATAAGTAAAGTGTTTTTCTAAGTTTTTGTGCCATTCTAGCTAATTATGGAACCTAGCAAATCACAGAGGGAATTGTGGGAAACCCAGATTTATTGCCAATCAGAAATATGGATGACCTAGTACTTGATATTGGTATTTCAAGTGGAGCCAGTCTTGTGGTACTGAACCCTTTAACTTGTGGGATCTGATACCAGCTCCAGGTAGATTGTTTCAGATTTGAATTGAATTATTGGACACCCAGCTTGTGTCGGGAGAATTGGAAAATTGTAGTTGTTGTTGTTGGTAAATATCCCACAACTTAAATGCCATGACACAAAGGCCAAGATAGTCCTGTATTGTGATAGGAAAAAAATCTCATAGTGCCCAACAGCAGAAGTTTGTGGGTGATGAAGGAGACAAAAGTTTTGGAAAGTATGGAGCCAGAATCAAGTCTGGACTTTTTTTTTTTTTTTAATTTTTATGTATGTGATATTTGTCAGCCATTAAAATTTTCTAATTTATTTTTTCTTGTTCTAAATGAAAATTCACTTTTGAGTTTGACTTTGCATTCATAATTTTGTATTCTCCTACTTGAAAGGGACCCCCTCCCCAAAGTTACTGCTTGCAGTTGAGAAAAAAATTCTCCTTTCTCTCTCCCTCTGGCTCCTCCATAGAAAACTTTGCTAAAGACCAGACAGGCTGACATTTTGGTGCAAAGCACCACTCCTTCCTTAACAGTATCCCTCCCTCTTCTGTCTCCCTATTGAATTTTTATGTACACTGCTCCCACCTCATAAAACTCCTACTAAGTATCTATTCATCTGCCCCCTCCCCCGCTTCTGACTACTCTTTTCTAAGAAGTAGGTCTCTGCTTTAGAATTAAAAGTGAGTAAAATTCTCCATCTTTTACATGATTAGCCAGTATTTCTCAAACTTTAATATATAGGTAGATCTTCTCAAAGAGGGAAACATTTGGGGAATACCAATGTCAATTTAAATTATTTTTTGTGATGCTATTCAAATATGTAAAAATATAAAACTATGTATAAATACCTTGAGCTTATAGACCTTTTATAACTTTAAAACAACTTAAAAAACAAAATTGAAGCAAAAATTTTAAAGATGATAAAATCCATGTTGATAACATTATTTTAATGCAATGCATAATGGTGTTTTGCTGAAACAAAAATCATCCAGACCTGAGTTTAATAGTAGAAAGATGCAGGCTTATGTCTGGCTATATAATTAATCTGTTTTTCAATTCTGATTTCAATAACACAAATGTAGAAAATGTCTGTTCCCATAGTATGTGGTACTTAATAACTTCAAATCTTTGTTTGCTAAGTTTATTCAGACTTTATCTTTAACTGAGTCTCTGCTGGTGAGTTATCCTTGAGTGTCAGTTTAAAGTGGAGCCACTTGATATTTCTATGAATTTTCTTCTTCCCTTGCAAATAATGTATTGGCACTATTGGCACATATTGAAGTATTCATTAAATGGTTTTTGTAATCCAATTTTTGTTGGAATTGGGAATAGAACAATTATTACACACTTTCTGCTAATGAAGTATTACAAAGTGGGACATACACAGAATTCTTAAAATCACTTGTTCACTATGTGACTATAACATCAAAGAGGTTATTTTAAATTTGGTAAGCCCACATTATCTTGTGTTATGAGATCATTCAATTCTACCTTCACATTTTTGTATATCAACCAATGAACTACTTTCATACATTCTATTTGATATGTTTGTTGTCTGATTTTCACTTGTTGCCAATATCAACCGAAAGACAGTATTCAGTTATCAGGTGTTTCAAATGATTCATATATGCTTAAATCATATATGATTATAAGATTTTTGTGAAAATACAAACAGAAAATGAAAAATGTTAATCTAAAAATCTCTCAGTGTTATTTTGCTTTACTAATAAGGTAATCATAAAAAATATTTCTTATCAGTTTACTACTAAAATTATGATGATCAGTTTAGTCTTTTGTAATAGTTATGCTTGAATATCTTAGAGGTTTCCCAATTGCTTACATATTTATCAATGTGTGGTATGCATATAAAACCAGACAGTTGAAGAAAGTATCTGATTAACCAAAAATTGTAACACTAAAATTCATATAAGAATCTGTGACTTTGGGGCATCTCGCTGGCTCAGTTGGAAGAGCATGCAACTCTTGAGCTCAGGGTCATGAGTTTGAACCCCATGTGGGGTGTAGAGATTACTTAAATACAAAAACTTAAAAAAAAATCCATGGCTTCAAGTAGAAAGCTTGGAACCTATAAGATGAAAGCCCCAAAGATTGTAGGCATCACCTTTTAAGGGTATCATGACACCTTTTGTACAATTATTATATATCCAACAAAACTTTGTGATTGGTAACTTGAATGTTGTATAAGTAGTTCATAAATTATTGGAAATATTGAAATTGATCTTTGTCTTAGGCAAACCTCACCTTGAAATGCCTCTTATGCCCACTGGCCCTTTGAAGGCGAACCTGCCCATAACCCTTTGTTGCAAAAAATTATTAGAACACTTTAGTGGTCATGTTATGCCCTGATTCTGGTTTCATGGCCAGATAATGATACTGGATGTGAAGAGGGCAACTGGTCTATAAACTGGACAGAAGAAAATAAGAAGAGGATGGTGGCTACTTTTGCCTAACAGTGACAATGGGGATAAATTGAAATCAAGAAAAGAGAAAGGGAGATAACAAAAAGAGCAAAAGGAAAAAGGTGGAAGAAAGAAGGCAGAAGCTGTCACCTGGCAATAAAATTACAAGCCAGAAACAACGAGTTACCAAATACCAGGAGAAGGTAGAAGGAAACATAGGCTATAATTTACAAAGGAGATAAATGAAAATTGAATGAGTAGTGACATGTAAGGTAAAGAATTTAATAATTTACATCATGGAGGAGTTGAGGATGGCATAGTTTGGATCCTGAATGACTGTCTACATTCCTGCAGTTCAGGAAACCCAGCCTTACCAAAAAAGATTTCAATTCTTCCCATGGGGCCTGGTTTGGGGGCATTTCCTGGATTCCCAGGAGGCCAGGACACATGAATGATATTTCTCTTTTTCTTATTTCCACATAGAGCCTTTTAATAAACACCACATGACTAAAGTCCTTCTGAGGGAATTTATGCCATTGCAACAACAAAGAAGGCCTAATTAAAAGAGCCTTTTTATAATTTCAGGACACGGTACTCATTAGCTAGCATATGCTATTACTATGTTGTATTAAAATGGTCTGTTTACTTATCAATTTCCTCTACTTGAGTCTGTAGGCCTGGGGCTATTTTTGTCATCTATGTCTTCAGTTTTGGCACATAGGAAGTGATCCATAAATTTTTATCAAATGAATAAATGAAACAACCATTCTAAGAAACTACAAACAAATAAACTAGTCTTTAATCACCTCTATGTATTACACATCTCATTTGTGCAAAATATAGTGTCTGGTATGGCAGATGCATTAGACATACACACAAAACCACACATATATTTTAATAAGAGAAGTTACTTCTGCTTCTGGCAACTTCAGAATGGCAAAATATAAAGTCACAATAGGCAGATATTTGTTTTATGAAGAACCACTGAGAATCTCCTTCTGTTACACAATAGCAGGGATGACAGACTTACTAGTGATGGGCATGGGAAAAGTGCAATAGAACCTTCTTTTATCATTTGATTAATGCTGTCCCTCACTAAAGGTCCTGTATGCAAAAGCTGATTACCCTGGAGGAGAATCCAAGGCCTTCTGGAAGGAAAGAAAATCAACCCCCAGATCCTGTTCTCTGAGACATGACACTGAGAATCTCAGCTGTGTAAACTGCCATTCCAGTTGCCACTAAGTCTTAGGATTCAAGAAAGAGCAAGAATCTTTTGAAGTAAAATAATTGTGGGAAAATTTTGTCCCTGAAATCACATTACTCACCTTGGTCCCCAAGCATTATGTGAGGATTTATGCTGACAAGGGCTAAAGGTGCCTCCTGACTCTGCCACAGTGGTTGGCTTTGGAGAATAAGAGTTGACCAAGAGAAAGTGAATGAAAAAGAGAAGCCACATTGACTCCCAATGTAGGGCACTATTGTGACCTTGTGCACAGCCCTGAACCAGCAGCAGCTTCCCTGAGACGATGGATATGACTTTGGAGCTATGCCAAACCAGCCTTCAACCTAATACTGAATGACAGGGATAAACAATGGAGCTGTGTACTGCATCACTCTGTGGGCCCAGCTCTCCATGGTTAGAAATAGTTCTGAATCCCTCAGAATGAGCATGCACTGGGCTTATTGATGATGAGTGTGTGGGGTAAAGGGAAATGCCTCAGGAAGGTAAGACTAAACTTCTTCTAACAGATATATTGTAGATTGAATGATTCATTTGAGCAATAAAATACGTCTGTATTCTACTCCAATTTTGTGGAGCAGTTTAGATATATTTCTTTGTACGTTTTTTATCTCTTTATGAATATATTTGGTCTTTTCTTTCCCCCACAGTCTCTTCTGCTCTTATTCTCTTCTTCCTGAACCTATTTGTAAAAGGGAATACTATCTCTCCTGTTGGATATGCTATCCAGCTTGTTACTCCCACACGTGCTGGGTCTGGGCCAGCCAGCAGCCTCGCCGCCCATTTCCCGCTGCACTTTCCTACTTCTGTCCATGCCCATCTGCTCCATTTTGCCTTTCCTGGGGGTACCCCCGCTGCTGCTTTTTTTAATTCTCTGAGCTGTATGCCATTTCCCAGGCACACTTGCCTGACCTCCCTGCTTTATCCAGTAGCTATAAGGACAGGATGGGAGTCTCCAAATTTCTTTCTTTTTTTCTTTTTAATTCTTTTAAAAATGCTTTTATTTCTTTTTGAGAGAAAGAGGGACAGGACGGGAGTGGGGGAGGAGCAGGGGCGGGGGAGATACAGAATCTGAAGCAGGCTCCAGGCTGTCAGCATAGACCCGATGTGGGGCTCGAACTTATGAACCGTGAGATCATGACCTAAGCTGAAGTCAGACACCCCCCGAGAGTCTCCAAATTTCAAATTCCAAAACATCTTGATTATTGCCTTTGTTTGAAGCTATGTTCATCTATCCCATTTTTCCACCTCTGAGCATGGCACAAGTGCTGTTTGCCTCCAAACAGGTCCAAATGTTAAAGTTCCACATCAAATATCCAGGTTTTCCTTAATAAAACGTCATAGACATATTCATATTCTATAGTTCAATCCTGTGAACAAACTTATTTTTGTTAAATGAAAAATATTTACTACTTCATGATGGCACGGTATTTTTACTATTGACTCCTAACTATTGATATTAGTTTTAACACATAATTCCAATATCTATTTCATTTATTTTGGAGTGGGCTAGTTTCATATTACCACTGTACTTAGGACTGGCTGCATAATTTGTAGGACCGGGCGAAGTAAAAATGAGGGACCGCTAGTTATAAAAGCAGAAGAAAGTGCCATTAAAGGTAATAAAGTATACAGGGTTTTTTGTTTTTTGTTTTTTTAGTATACAGCCTTTTTATTTCTTCTACTTACATCTCTCCTGCTCATCACATACTCCATTTTCCGTCTGGACTTCAGTTACAAAATTTGAAAATACAATTTTTTTTGAGAGAGAGAGTGTGCATGCACACAGGCAACTGGTGGGGGGAGGGGCAGAGAGAGGAGAGAAAATCTCAAGCAGGCTCCACACCCAGCACAGAGCACCATGAAAGGCTCTACCCCATGATCCCATGATAAAATATGTTGTTGCCATCTGGGAATCCTATTCATCCAAACACCAAAGGTCAAGTAGATAGCTCCATGAATGGCTGTGCCAACAGTATTTGGGAATCATTCCATTATATGCCTGCCATGATCTGGAAGGTTTTTGTCCTCCCCAAATGCACATGTTGGAATCCTAATGCCTAATGTAATGGCATTAGAAAGTGCAGGCTCTGGGAGAATATTAGGTCATGATGGTGGAGCCCTCAAGAGTGGGATCAGTGCTCTTATAAAAGAGATCCCAAAGAGCCCCTGCCCCTTCCCCTGTGTGAGGGAACAATAAGAAGTCTCTGACCCAGAAGGGAGCCGTCACCAGCCATACTGAATCTTGAATATCTAGGCTTCACTTTGAGAAATAAATGTTTATTGTTTATAAACCACTAAGTCTGTGGCATTCTGTAATAGCAGCCAAGCAGACTAAGAAAATGCCACACCCTCATATCTCAATGATGGTTCCAGGTACAAAAACCAAAGATGACACCAGTTTTCTCTCCTGTCAGAGCAGCAACCTGCTCTCCAGCATTCTATAGGCAGTATTCCCAACCGCATATCTCTTCTAATTTGCTAAGTGTCTTTCTACATAAATGACATAGAAGCACAACCAATAAATGCATTCTACTATGAGTATGCATGATTATATACAAACAAAGTGCCTCCAGTGTCTTTTTTCCCCACCCATGTGTAGCCATTCCAGGTAAAAATTTCAGTGCAATGTACCAGAAGGAACATCAGGTTTAGAATCAAATAGCATACTGCCCTCTTGCAGCAGGCTTGTGCATAAGTAACTAAAACCTTTGGAGGCTCAGTTCACCATTTCTGGTCTTGTACTGTGTTGACTTTGTTATACTGGAATTATATCTCCTAGAGTCTTCTAACCTTTATAGTTTCAGGTTAGTGTTGGCCACAAAAGATGTTTTACAAGAAGGCAGAAGTGAAATAGCAGCCATGTTTGTTGCATATTGAAGTTCAGCGCAGGGCACCAAGTACTGTGGAACATAGTGCCAATCTCTTCAAGAGTTTCCATGGCCTTCTATACATATATTGTGGGATATTCTATTTGGAATATCTCAAGACATATTTGAATCTGATCTCATCTTCTCTCAGAAATCTGTTCCTTATTTTCAATGACTTAATGGCATTACTATTCACTCAGTCACAAATAATGCTATGATGAATAACCTCATGTGTATGTAATTATATGTTTGTAGGATCAAATTAATCTTCACAGTAGATTCCAAAAGTGGGAACTGTGGGGTCAAAAAATAAATTCATATATATTCTTCCTTAAATAATAACATCTTCCCTTTCAGAGGCAATGTACGATTTTGCTTTCCTACCTGCAATGAATGAGTGTTTCATCAACACAAGGAGCAGTTAAGCTTTTTAATGTTTGCAAATTTGATATGTAAGAAATGTATCAAGTAGTTTTCGTTAACATTTCTCTTGGTATGACAAAGGTTGAACCTTCTTTTCATATGCTAGAGCCATCGTAATTTTTTCCCGAGATTTGTTTTTGTTCTTGTTTGGTTTTTGGCACCCATTTTCTATTGGTTTTGGCCTTTGTTCCCCATTGATTTTTTTTATTGAGATATAACAGAACATATAACATTTTATTATTCCTACAAGTATAACATAATGATTTGATATAGGTATATATTGCAGAATGATTACCACAATAAGTTTAGCTAACACCCATTGATTTTTAAAAGCTCTTTATATATTTAGGAAATGAGCAAAATTGCAATATATGTGCAATAGTTTTCTCCTAGGCTGTTATTTGTCTTTTGGTCTCAATTATTGTGTCTTTCATCAAGTCAACTTTATAAAATGTTATGTAGTTAAATTAATCAGGTCCTTTGTTTATTTGTTTTAGAAAGTTGGAAAATCTCACTCCACAGCCTGGTTATAAAAGAATTCACCCATGTTTTCTTCTAGTATTTGTATGGCTTTTGTAGTTTATTCCGTATGTGGTGTGAGCTATAAGTTCAATTTTGCCTTTTTCCAAATGGCCATCAGTTGTTATGGTATCATTTATTAACAAGGCCATTGTTTCCTTTGTGACTTGATATCCCACCTTTTATCACACATTAAATTTTCTTATGTACTTTGGTTTATTTCTGATTATTATTCTGCTATTTATGTCTGTCTATTCATATCAGTATCACACTAACTTTGTGGTATATTTTTAACAATATACAATGATAGCAGCCATGGTAGTTTCCATTTGTTGAGTTGTGTCTCTCCAAAATTTATATGTTGAAGTCCTAAAGGACTTAATGACCTCCTTTCACAGGATTAGTCTAAACATTCTTGCATGTTGTTTTTGATATAAATTTTAAAATTGGTGACTTAAATTTGACCTTGGAAAATAAAACCTGTAGGTAATTATATAAACATGTGAGGTTTCTATGTGTTGAAGTTATATATTTTAGTAATGTTTTCAGTTTTACTCAAATAGGGTTTTGCATATTTCTTGGTGAGTTTACTTCTAAATACTTTTATCTTCCTTTGTTTTGATTTTACATAGGGTTCTCTTACATTATATAGTCTAACTGGTTATTGTGTATACATTTTAAGGCTATTTATTAATTTTATACTTTCCTCATGAAAATAATTTGGAAGTTTTCTCTATTTTTTTAAGTTCTGAAATAATGTAAATATCAATCAAATATTGATTTCAAAGATTTATAGAATTCCCTGTAACATTTTTCATAAGTACAGGGGCGCCTAGGTGGCTCAGTCGGTTAAGCGACCGACTTCGGCTCAGGTCATGATCTCACGGTTTGTGGGTTGGAGCCCCACGTCGGGCTCTGTGCTGACAGCTCAGAGCCCGGAGCCTGCTTCAGATTCTGTGTCTCCTTCTCTCTCTGCCCTTCCCCTGCTCACTCTCTGTCTCTCAAAAATAAATAAATATTAAAAAAACATATTTGATAAGTAGTTATTTTGTAAGAATTTGGTCTTAAGGTACATGCATGTGTAGCTTTAGTGAAGACTGCTAAAAAAAACTTTTCTGTGTCATGGAGAGTAGTGTGTAAAAGCTTTTTATAGCAATTTTGGCAATTCTGGTTAATTGCATTTTCCTAGAAAATTATCCATTTAAACTATATTTTGAAATTTATTTGCAAAGGTTTATTATTTGTGTAAACTAGTCTCATTTTCTAAATTCCTTGCTTTCAGTGGTTATTTTCCTCTAGTTATTTTTATTCTGTGTTCTTGGTATTTGTCTATTTTGCTGGCTTTTAAAAAAGCAGTATTTTGATTTACTAGTTTCGTTGTCTTTCCATTTTATTAATTTCTGGGTCTATCTTTATTATTTATTTTTATAGGACATGTTTTTATAGAACATATTTTATAGGACATATTTTTATAGGACATTATAATTTTTGTCTCAAATAGCATTTCAATTGTACCCCAAAGATTCTTTTATATAATGTATTTATTATTATTATCATTTATTTATTTTTTAGAGATAGAGCATGTGAGTTGGGGAGAGGGGAAGGGGGAAAGAGAGAGGGAGAAAAAGAAAGAGAATCTCAAGCAGGCTCCATGTTCAGCATAGAGCCGAACATGGGGCTCAATCCCATTCCCTGGGATCATGACCTGAGCCAAAATCAAGAGTCAGATGTACAACTGACTGAGCCACCCAGATGCCCCTCATTATTATTATTTTAGAAATTCTGTAGTTCTATTTCATGTTCCCTTTCATCTGAGAGTTTATCCTTTTTCACTGCGATATAATATCTACACTACAGTGTACAAACTTTAGGTTTATATGTTGATGAATTTTTACTTACGTATACCCCTTGTAGCCACCACCCAAATTAAGCTGTAGAACATATATGGCACCTCACAAAGCATCCTAATGGCCTCTAACAATCAACAACTACCCATCTCCTCATCACATGGCACTTATTATGACCACTATCACCACTGATTAATTTTTCCTGTTTTTGACCTTTAAATATAAAGATCCACATAGTGTATTTGGCTAATAACATATGAAAGGATGCTCAAATTCTTTAGTAATCATGGAACTACAAACTAAACCAACAATTGAGAAACTATTCACAACCATCCTATGGGGAAAAAAATGTAACAGCTGACAATATGAAATGTTGGCAAGGATGTAAAACAATGGCAACTTTTCTAGAGGTATCTTGGAAAATATGACCATCTTGGGCAATAATATGGCATTGTTATGTAAAGTTGAACATGCCTATATCATACAACCCAGTATTTTAACTTTTAGATTTACACCTAAGAGAAATACTTGCCCATGTTCACCAGAAGGCACATATAAGAATGTTATAGCAGCATTTTTTAATAATAGGAAAAATTATAGAAACAACCTGAAACTTTCTCCCCTCACACAGATTAATTGGAGAGCATTTATACAATGAAATAATACATGCAGTGATGAAAATAAGTGACTATCACATATCACTTTGAAAAGATCTCAGAAATTAATGTTGAAAAAAGCAAGTTATTATAGAATACATACAGTGTAATTCTATTAATATACTGCTTTAAAACAGGCAAAATTATGCAATATATTATTTAGAGATACAAATATAGTACAGCTATCAAAAAAGTAAAGGTATCATAAACAGAAAATAATCCTTTCCTCTGTTGTGGAAAAAGGAAAATGTTGTGAGAGGTAGCACACAGGAAGCTCTAACAAATTTTTACTTTTTAAAAATTTTATTTTAGAGATCGAGAGAGAGTATGAGCAGAGGAAAGGGGCAGAGGGAGAGAAAGAGTCTTAATCAGGCTCCATACTCTACACAGAGCCTGAGATGGGGCTCAATCCCATGACCCTGGGATCCTGACCTGAGCCAAAATGAAGAGGCAGTTGCTCAACCAACTGCCTCTTCAATAGATTTTTATGCTTTATTTAGTAGGCTCAGTGATGTTTGGGTGTTCATTTTATTATCATTATTTAAAATGTACTTAGATATTGGGGCACCTGGGTGGCTCAGTTGATTGAGAGTTGGATTCTTGATTTTGGCTTTGGTCATGATACCAGGATCATGGGATTGAGGCTTAATATGCTCAGCGTGGAGGCTGCTTAGGATTCTCTCTCTCTCTCTCTCTCTCTCTCCCTCTCCTTTGCCCCCCCCTTCACTGATCATGCTTTCTCTCTGTAAAAAAAAGTACTTTTAGATATTCATATACATATATATTTCACATATATTTTATAATTATAAAATAGTTTTTAACAAATACAAAGTACCTATTGAAGTGATAAAAACAGCTATGTGAACACATAAATGACATCAGTTATGTTAGAAGACGGTTCAAATATTAGACACATGTGATTAAAATGTTGTAAGATATTGGTATTGTTTGTACAGAGAATAAAAATATCACAGATTTTGAGAAGTAATGCATATTGTAATTTCTAGGATAATTCTGAAAAGAAAAAGCAGATTATATAATTTTCAAACAAGTTCTAAAAAAATGAAATGCTAAAAATAATTAATTAAAGAGCAAGAAAAACTTAACATGAACTAGGTGACAAAAAAAGGCAGAAAATAAGATGGAAGATTAACACTCGACTATATCAGTATTCACATTATAGGTACATGGACCGAATGCTTCAATATATGACAAATATTGCCAGACTGGATTGTAAAAATTCTAATTATATGCTTTTTACAACAGACACATATAAAAGCTAAAGATGAAGATAGGTTTAAAGTAAAAAATGAAGGAGAAAACCTTCAATCGGGCGATTCCAAATAAAAGAGAACAACTTATATTATATATTTAATATGCATAACATATAAAATACTTATATGTAATACATTTTGTATAACTAACATAATTAATACTGTATATTAATACAAAAAAGGCTTCAATTTCAAAATATGTACTAAGGATAAACTGGCTTCATAATGATAAATGTTCAATTTCTAAACAATATATCAAATATTAAATTTATATACACTTAATAATAGAGTTCAAAATTTGTAAGTGAAAAATTAGTAGAATTGAAAGGAGATACAAACAGTATCTAAAATCATGGAATCACTCTAAGAAATTGTTATAAAATGCAGGCAAAAAATCAGTAAAGAATACAGAAAGTTTAAAGAATGTTGTTAACACATTTGACCAACATACATATGCAGACTATGACAACCAAAGAACACAAAATATGTATCTTTCTAAACACATAGGGAATATTTATAAAGTTATCTTTTCTTAGAACTCCTAGCATTCTATTCATCTCGAGAGTGTTCAGCTTTACCTCAGTGAGAATTGTTATAATTGCTACTCTAAGGTTTTGCCTGATAATTCTAACATTTAGATCATCAGGGTGTTGTCTGTTGATTGCTGTTGATTGTCTACTGATTGTCTTTTTCTTTGAAAAGTCATCATGTGTATGGTATGTCAAACAATTTTGCATTTTATCCTGCACATTTTGAACATTATGTTGCAAAACTATGGATCCTGTTAAAATTCTCTGAAGGATGTTGATTTTTGTTTGTTTGTTTTCATGAGCAATCAAAGATCTGACTCATCTGCTGCGTTGTTGAAGATCATCAGGAGGACATGCCCACTTGCTAACCCTTGAGCTCGTTCTGGGTACTTGGGAATCTCCTTACCCTCCTCCTATCCTTAGATTTTGTTTCACCTGCCATTTTTAGACCTAGAGCCATTTCAAAGAAGCATCCTTGAGAGAGTAATGTGTTGTTGAGGCTATCTTGGCTGCATACATGATTGAACCCTATTAAGTCCACTATATAAACTTTTAAGATTCTAGCGTGCAGACGCTGAGATCTGTTCATCTGCTCAAGATAAGCCTTATTAAGTAAGTTAACTTGCTTATTAAAACTGCCACTTACCATTCTGGGGTAGTTTGCCTTTTTCTTCATCTTTCCTAGCCCTCTGTCCTACAGGGACCAGTTTCAGATTTCACGCAGGGGAGCTCTTGAGTTTTAAATCAATAGCTATGCAATGTGTGTTCAGTTTCAAAGCTTTTGCTGTGCTCGGTGTCGGCCCCATGTCTGAGCAAATCAGGTTAGTCTGGGATGTGGATGGTAGTTTATCTCATAATTTAGTCTCAAAGCCTTTGCTACTCTTCTTTAGTTGTGTTCTGTGCCTGCTCAGGTTGGGAGTAAGCCTGCCAGTTATATCAGTGTGGCTTTATGCTCTTAGGAATTTGTCCCACATTCTCTAGCTCTCAGAAACCCTTGGTTCCTCTGGCCAAACATTTTGGATTTTATTAGAGTTTTAGTCTCCTATGCTGTTGTGCAAATCTGTGATTGGGATACCCTCAATGTAAGGTTCCAAGAGAATAGAGAAATACCAACTAGGATTTCTACTCTCTGTTCTTTATACAGCAGGTGATTTTTTGCTTTTCTCCTAGTTCCTCCACCCAAATTATCAGGTTTTTAGGTGCCCACCACAGACATATTACTTCATAGTGATGTGTTCTTCACTATCATAGATTCCACAGTAATGGCAAGTCAGTTCCGCAACTAGCCAGTTGCAGGAAGGCTGGAGGGAAACAAGAGACACAAAAAATAGGGATTTTTCCCCCACACTCTTTGGTGCACAGGTTTTCTGGCCCTCTGGGTAGAAAGATGGTTTCTTTTGGAGTTTTAAATTTTGTTTGCACCTGATTCTGCCCATCCCTGGACAAAGCAAGCAAATAGAGGAGTATAAAGAAAGAAAACAAGGAACCTTACCTCCCCCATACTACCCATTCTTCAGTTTGGACTTTTTTCTCCATTCTTCTTGCTTTCCAAGTAGTTTCTTTTTATTTTTTGTCCAAGTTCTAGTTACAATCAGTGAGAGAGGTAAGTGTAGTGGGCTACCGCATCTGGGTTGTGCTAGAAATCTGGCACAGGATCTGAAATGATACCTCCCTCCCGGACTATGCTACAGAATGCCATACTCCCAAGGACACAGGTAAACACTGCAACCTGGAGCCATTTGGAGCTGATGCAGGTACATAGGTGTGATAAATCCCCAAGAGCCGGGGCACTGAGTGGTGAGAGACAAACTGAATGGTTCCAGGGGTTTATTTCCTCTCGCTCCAGTGGCTTATCAGATAGCAGATTCTGCAGGCCAGAGTTAGTGCAAATGAAGGACAAGCTGATACTAGTCTGTGGATTCCAGATGTTACCCTACTTTAACAAGACCACTTGTTCAAACAGGAGCTTCTACTGTTGCATGATTGCAGGTACCTTTACTCTATAAATGTGTAGAACATTGAGGGGAGCAGTCTCATCTGGACTGTTAGGCATGGTTCATGCAACTATGCCTGGCCTAAGCCATGTGATTATGAAAGCTCAGTGGCTTATGTTCTCTCTACTACTTCTTATCTGTAAGTTTTCCCCTAATAAGCTCCATTTTATATCTGTACATGTGACATAGGTGGCATGTTTGTGACCCCTTTGCATAAGCCAGACCAAAATAATAGCGATCTTCAATCTTCTATGAAGATACTTCCTTTTTCTAATATTGTTTCTAAGACTGTGTAAATTAGATTTCAGAGTGCTCTCAAGTTTCTCCTAATACCTAACCATCATTCTTTCTGTTTCAGTTTAATTAATTAATTATTCCTTGAGTTACTCCACTGGAAATATTTACACATTATCAGAGAATATATCTGCATATATCTGCATATATCCAGAAATAGTCAAATCCCTTGACAGCCTCCAAATCTGCAGGCTAAATTTCAGACAGATTTCTTAAAATATTTAAATATAAAACATAATTTTTTGGACATTTTTGCATTTCAGAACTCAAGGTAATTAACTCGTACGTGTTGACTTTTTTTTTCAAATAAAGCTTTTTCTTTGATAATATTGCATTGTAGTTGATCTATTATGTATATTATGGAGCCACGAGTATCATATCCATACTGAACTATCAAAATGCTTCTGAAGGGAACTTAAATATGTCACTTCTTCTAATGGAATATTGATTTCTGTGTCTCATACTTCATATCCTTTTATGTTAATACAATAAATGTCATTGCCACTATAGTATTTAATTAATAAATATTAAATAATTTGATTTTTAAAAATGTTTTATTATTTAATTTTGAGAGAGAGGGTCAGAGCATGAGTGGGGGAGGAACCGAGAGAAAGGGAGACACAGAATCCAAAGCAGCTCCAGGCTCTGAACTATCAGCACAGAGCCTGACGCAGGGCTCAAACTCACCAACCGCAAGATCATGACCTGAGCCAAAGTCGGATGCTTAACCGACTGAGCCACCCAGATGCCCCAATAATTTTATTTTTTAGAAGGAATTCAGATTCATTTTTTAAAAATGTTTGTTTATTTTGAGAGGGAGAGAGTGAGCACAAGCAGTAGAGGGGCAGAGAGAAAGAGGGAGAGAGAGAATCCCAAGCAGGCTCTGTGCTGTCAGTGCAGAGCCTGGTGTGGGACTCAATCTTACAAACTGAGATCATGACTTGAGGCGAAATCCAGAGAAGGACCCTTAAGCGACTGAGCCACCGAGATGCCCCAGAATCATTCTTAATATAAACCAAGTGCATATATCTAAATTATTATAGCAGAGCAGGAAAATCCAGGATACAAAAGCAAAGTGGAGGTTTAAACATCTATTTACTTCCATTAAATCAATTCAATGAAATCAGTTATTTATTAAATTTCACCTGTATGACAAGCATGTTGCAAAAGATTTTTAAACCTAGAAATTCCAAGCCTCTACCCCTACAGATTTTTCTTTGAAAGTAGACTGGGCCCCTGAAACACAAATTTTAACAAGCACCTGGGGATTTCAAATGCAAGTGATACGGACTGCCCTGTTTCATTTCTGGTATGAATGGTGGAACACGAAGTCAAAAAGTAGAGTGAGGGAATGCAGTCAAGGTATCAGAAAAGATTTTATACTGAAGTTGGTAAACTATGGTGAGAAAGTTGGAGTTATAAGTAGGAAATTGACATGATTATCCCTCTACCTTCAGAATCAATGTTGTCACAGTGTATAGCAAGCCTTGGAGGTGACAGATTTCATGGAAAACTATTGTAGTAGTTTGAGCAAAATGGGTCTGAACTAGAAAGTAGCTTTGGAATGAACAAGAGGGGGCAGATATACATATCATTTTAAAAGCAAAATATATTATACTAGGCAACATAGTCTAGTACAAGGGATTTAAGGAAGAAAAGAAAAACCTGAGCTTTCATGTTTAATGGAGTGCTATCATTTACAAAATATTTTTTAAAAAATTGGAGAAGTAAGATTTCCTTCTTTATTATTTCTGAGAATTGAGGGTATGGGAATAAAGAATAAATTTTGGAAATGTTAAGTCGGATGTTCTCTCAAACTACCCAGGCAACTCAAACTATAAATTTGGAGATTAGGAAAGAAGTTGGGGCTAGAAATGAGATCTGGGGTTCATCCCCATAGTGGAAATAGTAGGGTACATGAGGTGAGATAAGGTCATCAACAAAAAGGGTCTCTGAAGAGGAAAAAGAAGAACAAAAGACAATTCCTCTGGACAGGTTTACCTCTTAGGATATTGGAAAACAAGAGCAACAAATGAATAAATAGAAAAACAGTTACATGGGGCAAATAGAAAAAAGGAAACCAAAAAAGAAAGTTGCACATTTAAAGTTGTGTCCATCCTGGGAGCCCAGGGTTGCAGAAAACATAGATCAATATGCAGAGACTTGTAAAACTTAATGGCTTCATGTGGGCCCCCCAGCAGGCACAAACTTAAGACCTAAACCTAAAATTAGCTGAATCCCTGATTGTCATGCAATATCTTCTCCATCTCCATTCCAATTTTAGCTCCCACCAGATAAACAGGTGGGCTCTTATCAGAAAGACAAGTGAGGAACTTTTGGAGTTCCATTCAATATTTGTGACTTTTACTTGTCTGCATGAACTCTCATTAGCTCAGTAAAACTTTCAGAATGCCCCATGCACCAAAGTTTCTGCATTCCAAGTGTACCACTCAAGATGAATGTCCACATTTCAAAGCAAGAGGAGCAACGAGGTCACAAAAACCATCTACAGAAATAAAGAAAATATCATCAAAGTTCATTCTTATCAGAACCTATAAAAAGAGAAAGCAGATATGCTCTAGGTGGTCCTATTTTCAGAGGAGAAATTTCAGTATGTTAGAAAAAGTGCTAGCCATTATAATACATCTAACAAAGAGAACACAAGGGTGCCATGAAATGCAGGCCAAGGCAAGATAAAAATGTCAAATTCTATCTGATTCTTCCCCATCAAAGCCTACTTAACAGGTAACTATGAGAAAAATGGGAGAATTATAAAGAAATGGGAAAATATGAAGTTACCTGATAATTATATATAAATTAATAAATAAATATATATCATTTTAAATTTATTATTATTTTAAAGATTATTTATTTATTTTGAGAGGGAGAAAACATGAGCGGGGGAGGAGCAGAGAGAGAGGGAGAGAGAGAGAACCCAACTAGGCTCCAAACTGTCAGCATAGAGTCTGATGCAGGGTTCGAATCCACGAATCGCAAGATCATAACCTGAGCTGAAACAGGATACTTAACTGACTCAGCCACCCAGGCACCCCAATATATGTACATTTTAAATTCATTGGATTAACTCCATCCCAGTCTTCCTGGCCTAAATTATATTTCTATAAAATATTAAATAATTAATATCCTTAATATTTGAGGACATTTTATATTCAGAAAAAATAAGTTTTGCGGTAACTGGGTGGCTCTGTTGGTTAAGTGTGTCCAACTCTTGATCTTGGCTCACGTCGTGATCTCATGTTTCATGGGTTTGAGCCTTGTGTTGGTCTCTCCCTCTCTCACTGTTCCTCCCCCACTTGCTCTCTCTCAAAAGAAATAAAACATTTTAAAAAGTTTTAATTTCATATTGAATGTGTAATATTTTCCAAACAATTTACACTGTTAATATCGACACTATTATTCAATGAACACTTTATCATCTTTTCCATGAGACTATCAAAAAAAAGTTGAATCAAATTTTTTTGTTCAATATAAGCTACACATTGGGTTTTTACTTTATATACCACCAGCCCAGAAACTCAAATTTTTAAAAAGGAAATATTATTTTAGCACATCTTACTTGATTGATTCATTTAGTATTTACTACACTGTCTTTCCAAAGTTCACAATTCCTCTATTTAATGATCCAAATGGACTTTTTTCCCCAGGAAATGTCTACCTCTAATTATTTTCAAGATTCACTAAAGAAGTTTTTTAAATTAAGACTTCTTTTTGGAGCAGTTTTAGGTTCATAACAAAATTGAAAGGAAGTAGAGATTTCTTATTCCCACATATGCAAAGCCTTCCCCATTATCATCATCCCTCACCAGAGTGGTACACTTGTTACAATCAATGAACCTACATTAACACATCAATATCACCCCAAGTCCATACATTAGAGTTCGCTCTTGGTGTTATCTATTCTCGGAGTGGACAAAGGTATAATAACATAAAGCCATCATCATGGTGTCATACACAGTATTTCCACTGTCCTAAACATCCTATGTGCTCTACCTATTTATCTATTCCCCCCCAACCCTCTATCAACTCAACTTTTTACTGTCTCCATAATTTTGCCCTTCCCAGAATGTCATATCATTGGAATTATATAGTCGCCTTTTCAAATTGATTTCTTTCACTTAGTAATAACATTTAAGGTTCTTCCATGTCTTTTCATGGCTTCATAGCTCAATTTCTTTTTAGTGATGTCTAGCTATCCCACATTCACTTTTTGAAAGATGTCTTGGTTGCTTCCAAGTTTTGACAATTATGAGTAAAGCAGGTTTTTGTGCGAACAAGAGTTTTCAACTCCTTCGGGTAATACCGAGGGTCACGATTACTGAATTGTGTGGCAAGTGTACACTTAATTTTATAAGAAATTGACAAACTGTCTTGGAAAGTGCCTGTACTATTTTGCATTCTCATCAGCAACAAATGAGCATTCCTGTTGCCCACATCTTGCCAGCATTGGTATTGTCAATGTTCTGGATTTTAGCCATTCTAATAGGTGTATAGTGATACCTCATTTGTTTTAATTTGCATTTCCCTGATGACATATGGTGTGATTCATATTTTAACATGCTTATTTGCCATCTGTTTGTCTTCCTTGGTGAGGTGTCTGCTAAGGACTTTGATCTATTTTTTAATCAGGTTGTTTATTTTCTTACTGTTGAACTTTAAGAGTTCTTTATGTATTTTTGAATAACAGTCCTTTATTAGATGTGTCTTTTACAAATATTTTCTCCCTATCTTTGGCCTGTCTTTTCACTCTCTAGATATCTGCTATTTTTAAATCTATTTTTAAACTTTTAAATGATTTATCTATTTTTCCTTTTTGAAAATTAAGGCTATATTTACTCATCTCCATTCTGCAGCACACACATTTCCTGTGATCCCTAAAATATGATGATAAAACGTCCAAGATTTATTTATGAGGTAGTTTTTTGATCCTGTCTTGTTTTGTTTTCTTCAGTCATCTTGATGCTACACAACTTTAAAAATCAGTATCAATCTATGTCCTAAAAAGTCAGTTTTTATATTAAGGCAGGACTTTTTCTTATCTAGGGCTTTGGAAATAGCCTTGTTTCCTATCCCAAGAATCTTATTGCACTGCCATAACTTCTATGTTTCTCTGAGACCACTGTACTATCAGTTACCTGTGGAAATATGAAATCCTTATATTCCCTACTCAGATCTGGATTATCAGGCTGGTTTTCCACCTTAATATTTATATAGTAATCCTTAGTTATCTTAGTTTTCTTGTTATCTTAACTAATACAGCCTCTTAAGACATCACCTTCAACCCAAAGCCAGTGGTTGTGGTCTCATCGACTCTGCTAGTTACTGTTAAGTCCTCACTCTTTAGGAAATGTCAAGGGGCAGGGATTCTGCTAACTTCTGAATTGGACAACTAACTAGATTCCCTTGCTACTTAGCCCGGCATTTGAAATTATATTGTCTGGTGTCGATGCTTGCATGAGTTTTGCTTAATCCCACTTTGAACAATTGCTCCTCTCATTGGGGCTAATCTTTGCAGTCAGGTCGACTTCCACCAGTCTTCAAATCATGTATATGTATATTCAGCTTTCTACTCACTCCTTGTTCTTAACTTCTTCACCCCACTCTGCATTTTCAAGGACTGAAATATGTTTTATACCTTTTTAAAAATATATATTTATTTGAGAGAGAGCGAGAGAGCAGGAGAGGGGCAGAGAGAGAGAGGGAGTGAGAGAATCCCAAGCAGGCTCCATGCTGTCAGCGCAGAGCCCAACTTGGGGCTTGATCTCACAAACTGCAAGATCATGACCTGAGCCAGAATCAAGAGTCAGACACTTAACAGACTGAGGCATGCAGGTGCCACCCCTGTTTTGTACCTAAACCTGCCTTATTATTGACATAATTCACTTCTCTGGACCTTTTATTTGACACATGTAAGGGTTAGATGTTTTCTTACTTCCTCACCTATGTTTGATTAAATTGTCATTTAAAAGTATCTGTCTGACTCTTTCAAAGGGGAAAATAATGCAAAATTCACATTGAACATTTTGTGAAAGGAGTTATCTTTAGTCAAATTTAGTGCTCTATCAAACACCCATCCCATTGTGAATTTCCTTGAGGGAAATATATGTCCAGGGAGCAAAGTCAAGCAAATCCATAAATGTGGAACAGAGCTATCCTTGGCCATCTGCTTTGACCTTGTCATTCTCTTTATGTATAAACTTTATGGTGCTATTAGAAATAACCATCTCTCTACATAGTCTTTTAATTCTTCAAGCCCTTCATTTTACTCCAAGGGATTGGCCACTTAATTCCCCAAAGCCTTTTCTTCAATGGGTATTTCATCTCAAGTAACCTAGTAAATAATTTGATGCTTTGAGTTTCTGAAGTTCCATCAATTAATATAAGCTGGATTTTCATTGCTCTCAATTCCAAGGCCCTTCTTTCTCATGATAAATTGTGGTCTACAACCAAGCCTCTTAATCTGCTCTATCTTTCAGTAAGTGAAACTGATCTTGCTCATTTAGGCAGAAAATAGTTTTGTTAAACAGATACTGGGTAACTCACCAAACTTTTTCAAGTTATGCAAGGAATAATGACTAAATCATACCACAGAAATAATCTGATGAAAACGCTACTGCCACTGACATTATGCACTTGGCTGGGAAAAAAAATAATCTCATATTTTCAGCTTTTACAGTGGAAGAAGAGTTTAGTCTCATATGGTAGGAATTTCTCAAACATGGAAAAGGAATTCATGTGTTGGACAGCCAAAAAGAATAAAAATGTCCACTACACTATCTTCAGCTCATACTGTGGCATACAAAAGAAAGTATAGTTAGGCTATATTCTTTAATAGTGTATATTAGTACATATACTAATTTTGAATGAGTTGTATCTTATCTAATAATTGACATAAAATTCCATCTGATGTATATACATTTGTAACAGAACAAAATGAGAAATGTGGTCTCTAACATAGCATTAAAATGATATCATAGAGAGGCACCTGGGTGGCTTAATTGGTTGAATGTCAGACTCTTGATTTTAGCTCAGGTCATGGTCCTAGGGTTGTAGGATTAAGCTCCTCATCAGGCTCCATGCTGAACATGAGCATGCTTAGGTTTCTCTCTCTCTCTCTCTCTCTCTCTCTCTTTCTCTCTCTCTCTCCCTCTCTCTCTCTGTCTCTCTCTTTCTCTCACTCTGCCCCTTTCTTCCACTCACACTCTCTCTCTAAAATATATTTTTTTAATAGAGAAAAATGATTTAAAAATATATCATAGAGGTAATATGGGAATTCAATCATTCTTTTCGTCACTGTTAGGTTGGCCTAAATTCTGGAACCAAAGAACATTTCAATAGATACAAGGGACCATAAATGAAAGAAGAATTAAATTTCAGTTGATAGATTTGGCTTTTTCCATTAATATCAGTGTTTGGGTTTAATTTTCATGTTCCATTGAATTTTTTTCATGGCAAATATAAATATAATAGGGAAAATGTTTGATCAAATACTACAGCTCTGTCCTCTACCACCTATTCTAGGTGACGGGGACAAATAGAAACCAATAGGAAACTGATAGTACAACTATGGACTGTTTGATTTCTCAAGTGATGTGAGATGATATATCTCATCCTGTTTGCCAGTATTCCACCCATTCTCTCAGCAATGACTTGCTGCTTAGGTTGGCCACCACATCCCTTAGAATTCTGTACTCTAGTCAGTTATTCCTTTCCCCTTTTATCTCTTCCTATTCTCACTGTCCAGTCACATTCTGATAGCAAATCCATACCAAATGACAAGATGCCACATAATTCAAGACTTGAATGGTTATATTATTATAAAATTCACACATTTATCAAGGAACACCTTAATTTCAAGATATCATTGGCAATTAATTGACATTTTTACTAATAGAAAGTTGCTGCCCTAGGAAAAATTTAGGATAGATCAAAACTCCTTTCAGCAATAACCACAAACATGATTCAACTTATAAAATAAAAGACAAAAGGAAGAAGTTCTCAAAACATAATACTTATTTTAGGATTCTATTGAGTCAGGTATTATAAGCTTATTCATCATGATCTTAATTTTAGATACTTGATCAAAGTTCCCTGTTTGTGCACTTGGTTCTCTATTAATGTATGCTTGTTACCTGATTGCCAACTGCTGCAGACATTTCAATAAGATGAGAGTTCTTCCCCCCAAATCTCTTGTAGAAGACTTTTTTCTTTAACTTTTTGGATTTCTACTAATTCTGAGAGATACACTCTTTTGTATCACTCATTACACAGGTGAACTATAGCATTGTTTATGTATTATTTTTGAATTTTCTATCTGTATGAATAAAAATTTAAAATAATAGTTTTTAGGTACTTATCTTTTCAAAAACAGTTCCTGAACTGCAATAAAACATAAGATGAGAGCAATTCTGTTTCAGAGAAAAGGATATTTATAAATTAAATTATATTTTCAGAAATATTGTATAATTCTTTTTAAAGTAAGACATATGTTCATATTTATAAGTTGGTTAATTAATAGGTGTAGTCTTTGATATTTGAAATATTTGCTCTAAGTACCAAAAAAAAAAACCCCAATTTGAAATAAAAATGCCCATTTCATTCAGATATCCAAAACAATCTAACTCAATTTTGACACATTTGGTATTCCTCATTTTGTCCCAGCTTTGTCTAGATAAGACAAAACTTTCTCAGTTTTGTCTTTTCTAGAAAGCCAGTGATTTGACCCGTTGAATCTGCTTCCTGATTATCTGATATCTATATTTTTTTTACTCCAAAATGACTCAATAATACTTACTTTGGATTAGAACTCTAAGCAACATTTTAAAGAGGATTGGAAATATGGTTTCTATGGAAACTAACAATGTGATATGAACTTGAAGGGTTAGCACCTGAATAAAGTTGATTTTTTTAAAGAAAAACTTACCAACGTGTTGAATCCTCTTCAGAGCTCTGAATGTTTGGGTCAGGAGGCTTGGAACCAATTCATCAGAGTGATGTAGAAGTGACTACACCGAGGGGGTTAATTTTTGCCTCTGATCAGGTTCAGTTTTACCTGACTGTGTTTCAGCTTCTAGAAACATCAAAGTTGTATAGCATGAATATGAGGACTTTACTTCTCCCAATATCCACCCTGGAATCAGGCAGTTAAATATTTTCCTGGAGTAAAAACCACATTTTTAACTATAATAACAAAACATGATGTTTCAGAAGTTTAATTAATCATAGATAGCATAACTGAAGAATAGAAAAGAAAAAGGTTAAAGCAGTCTCTCACATAAAGTGTTTTGTTCTGTCAGAGAAATTACCCTCCTCTGTAAATGAGTGATTTATTTAAATGGTGTTTTGAGATACCACAATGCTATATAAATTTAAAGTATTGTGATTTGGAAGCACTGATGACTTGTCATAATTTTTTTTCTATGTGAACCTTTCAAAAGAGTTTTATCAGACTATAGGTGTTTATCCTCATTATGGCAATGAATATTTTAAAAGCTTACATAGAGATGTAACATTAGTATCATGGTGAGTTGCCAAGCATAAAGGGAATCTTTTATAAATGGAATTCATATTAACTAAATCAATCAGTATACTCACTCTTTTAAAAATCTTTCTTGTAAAAATTTTGTTCTATTTCTTTCAGTTATTTCTAACTAGTTATATATGCACAATAAACCCAACTGGAGGAGTATTTCAGTTTATTTAAATGGGTAGCATATATTGTTGGCTGGCATGTGTAATGTCATCTCTAAGCCAAGGAAAAATGAAGGCAGCAAGAACATTCTCTGTTTTAAAATGGTTTCAGAGAACCATAACTTAATTTTTCATTCAAGGTTAAAATATACTTTTGAAATCAAAACAGTTGGGTTAAGTGAAGTCTTGTTCTTTTCCTAAAATACTGCTTTTTACTAAAACTTTGATTGTTTCTAAAATACACTTGAGCTCATTATTCACCAAGTTTACACTTACTATAAATTTATGCACTGATCCATGAGCTCTGGAAAAAAATTTCATAATGGAAGTACTGACATTGTCTTAAATGTACATCAATCTTTAATATTATGATCTGTTTATGTCTCATATTTACCTATGGATCATTTATTTTTCATAAGAAACTTGAATATATCAAGCGAACAGCAGCTGTTGCAAACAAAGCATGCTTATCTTTCTAAGGGAATAAGGAATCAATGACTTCCAGTTAGAATTTTAATAATTAAAAAATTCAAAACACTGAAGCGTAAGTTTCTCTGTCTCCACCCCCCAGAGAATCTGCTTCATATGCCTTAGGGAATCACAAGACTCAGTTGTAATTCTAATGACCAAAACTAGATGGTGCTCTACAGTAATCAGTGCTTCAAGTCTATTCCCAGCATTTTAGCGTAGCTGGAATTAAGGGCTTAATTAAGGATGTGTTTTATGATTTAATTAAAGATAAGTTTCAGACTTGATCCCTCTCCTTTGTTCTTTCTTATACCTTTTTAGGGAGTAGGAGGCAAGCTTTTTCTGTGTTTATTCCCTAAGTTATTCCTTGCCCCGCTTCCTTGTTTATTCGACACCTATAAAATAATCAGACATATTAGTGTTAGATAAAGAAATTAAGCCCTATAGTAATATTTAAGGAAAATACTTAGTGTTGTTACACAGATAGACAAACTCTTGGCTAGAATTAACACTCTGGTCTTTGTCCTATCAAGACGAGTGACCTTACCTAATAAGATGAGAAAGTACAGGCAGGAAGACTAAATTCGCTTATGGGAGGGAGTTGGAAGAGCCAGGAATGGGACCTGGTCATTGTTGTTCCTTCTATCATAGTCATTTTGGCCCCTTTCCCTAAATAACTTCATCGTCCCATCCTTCACTCTGGGGATCTGCTGATAGAAGAGTACGAGGAGCAATAGGAAGAGGACTAGGAAAATCTCAAAGAAACGCATATTCTATGTGCCAGACACTGCTTTATACATGTGACAAGTGATTCCTTGTTTATTTTTTGAAACAATCAAAGGAGGTTGTGAATGAATGCTCTCTCTTTTACATATGAGGAATCTAACACTCAGGTGAATAACTCCCCAAAGTCAGTAAGTGGCAGAGTAAGGATTTGGCCTGAACTCTGTCTAATTCCATTACCAATGGGATTTTCTACGACTGTGATTAATCCAAGAAAACTGGTTGTTTTCTCCTTGCTAGTATCTGCCTGCAGTGAGCATGCTATAATTCCAGATTAATACTGTAAAATGTGCAATCCTCTCTATTATCTCATTTAATATAATAGCCAGCTTTATTGTACTATGAGTAAAAAATGAAATTTCCAGCCTCAAATATTCAGTCGGTGCCAATGACAGATAAGAATATAATAAGTCTCTTGACAATAAACTTCAGTTTTAAGATAAAACTTAAGCACATGAAAATGGTCAACTCATATATCTTTGCTATTTGCTTTATTTCTTATAATTGATATAAACTATCTTCTTTCACAATTTTGCTAGTTAATGAGCAATCTACAGTATGTATTATGACCATAAAGTAATTTCTCAAGAATACAAATAAAAATCTTCCAATTAAATTTAATGATAACTTATAAGTATATTTATTATGTCATATATACAACAAAGAATACAAAGAAACAGAAGACATAATTTTTCCTTTATATTCTTAATAAATTGCTAGGTGAGAAATGTGAATACCACTTTCTTCTTTTTTTTTAAGTTTATTTATTTTGAGAGAGAGAGAGAGAGAGAGCATGCATGTCGCACACATGCTTGAGCGAGAGGGGTGGGGCAAAGAGAGAGAGAGAGAGAGAGAGAGAGAATCCTAAGTGGGACCCACACTGTCACACTGTCAATGCAAACCTCAACGTGGGTCTCAGTCCCCCTAATGGAAGGATCATAAGGTAAGCCAAAATCAAGAGTCAGAGGCTTAGAGGACTGAGCCACCCAGGCACCCCAGTATTCACTTTCTGATTCACAATAATTCAGAACCTTAGAGGACCTTTATGTGACCTTGGTTACACTCAGTGAGACCTTTCCAAAAGGCTAATTATTCGGATAGCCTTACTCTGAACCAAAATTTTTTCTACTTCTCGAACTTGTCTCACTAAAATTAATTTTACAGTTGACATTTTGTAGTATTTCATTAGCTTTCCCCAGCATTTAATTACAGTATTATCACATAACTGGGAATGGTGCACATACTAAAATGAAAGATTTTGTCAGTGTGCAACTTTTGTTAGAGATGTAATTTTTAATATTTTCATTCTCCATGGTAGAGGCAGCTTTGTTATCCTGGTGAGTTAGGACCAATTTACATTCACTTAGTACCAGACCAATCTGGAATGTATGCCCAGAGTCAAAGAGGCAGTGTGCATGGTGTCTAGGTAGGTTAGCATCATATATGTGCATTTGATTTCTGATACCAAAACTTCTCAACCATCCTGGTCCATTATTAGTCCTTTTAGATTACAAAGAGCCAAGACACACTTTATCTCATGACGTCTTCATGATACTGCTGTGAGATTTGTTTTGGTTTTTGTTTTTAATCTCTAAATTACCCCTAAAGAAATCAAGGATCATTAAGTAAAGGTATTTTTTCAGAGCATACAGCAAGTCCCATGGAACTAGAACAAAAAATTAAGTCTAACTACATTGAGTTAAAAATAGCTCACATTTATTTTGCACCTATTATGATCCAAGTATGGCTCTAAGCACATTACACATATGAACTAACTTAAACTTCCAGCAATCCTTTAAGGGAGGTACTATTTTTGTCCCTATTTTACAAATGAGTAAACTGAGGTACAAAGAAGGTAAGTGAATTCTCAAACTCCTACACCTATTAAGTAGCAGAATCTGGCTACAAACTTGGGCTGAAACTCTGATCTGTTGACTCTTTGTAAGACATGATAAATTTGATAACAACTTTGGTATCACACAGAGGTATGTTAGGATTTAATAGGATAAAATGTACCTGGCTCTTTGGAATTTGTAAGGAATCAAAGTTTATCAGGATAGCTGAGGAAAAGTTTGAGGTCAGAAATGAAGTACACATATATTGTATTGGTGAGGCACATTCCAGCAGGTAAAGACATGAATATAAGACATGAATATAAGATTTATAAGACTATAAATCAACAGATAGAATTAGAATATGTGTTGAACAGCAGCCTTTCCTTCACTTACCATCCTCCTCTTTGGAATTTCCTTTCAGTGGTTAGGGAATGAGGATCAGAAAAGTAAGGGCATGAAATGCAAATAATTATAGGTCATGGGTCTATTCCATATTATTATTAATCTATTCTAATTCTGCTCCTCTCTTTGTTTCTAAATAATCACCTTCTCATCAAGACCACCTTTACAATTTTCCTACTTGGAAATTCAGGAAGCTTATAAGTGATATTTTTTTAAAAAGCATTTCTCTATTCAGATTCCACAAATCTCAACATTTCACCAAAGAGATTCATTTTTCTCTTTATGTTAGATGTTTTTGGCATCAGAGCAACTTTAACAATACTCTTATATCAAGCTTTTTGGATATTTAGTTCTGGTCAACTCCCATCCTAAATTTCTAGGTTTCAGTCATGGTAGAAAACATTTATTTTTGTAAACAATTTATGCCCATTTATCTTCTGAGACTCCTATGATACAAATGGTACTATGTTTTAAGAAGGCACTGAGTTCCCTAAGTCTACCTTTGTGATCCAATATCTTTCTTTCCCTCTTCTTTGCAGCTTAATTATTTTCCATAATTTTATCAGCTATACCACTGATTCATTCTTCTGTTTCATCCATCCTTGCTGTCATAACTTATGCCAGTTTATAATTCCAAACTGCCTATGGAATTAAGTGATTATCCAGTGAATCTGATCAATATAAACAACAAAAGTAGACAATAAAGGCTAAAATAACTTTTAAAGATTACACTTTTATTGCTCAGTCTATCCAGATCACTGTCTTCAGCACTAATTTTCTCTATGGATGAAGTTTAAAGGCTCTTAATGAATGACCTCAGAGAAATCGTCTCTTTTTCTTACTGTGTCTTGAAATACTGCTAGGCTATGCTTTGTCTGTATATAACCTTTCTACACAGATGTTAGTCAGCTGCTGTGTTTTATGAGCATGGCATCTCTCAGCAGAGTCCACCAAATCTCACCAGGCTGATGAAACACCTCAATCCACATTCACAACTGAGTGCATTTTCTTCCACTTCCTGCAGCTCGTTGCTCTGAAATATTTAGAATTTGGACTCAATTGTTTTTCACAAGAAACTATATTTTGATAATATTTATTAATAAGGAATATTTGCTATTCACATAGTGAACATACATCATGCTCATTCCATCTATTTCTAATATAGAATGTATTCTCCAAGTGCTGATAGTAAAGTTGGGCAAAGCTGATAGAAGGAATGAAAAAAAAAAGACCCTTAGAAATCTCAGCACTATTAAAGGGATAAATCATAAGTAAATTCTCTTTCTAACCCCAACAGTATACACTAAAGGATAAAGATTTATGGTCCTTGTAATTTTATCTTAAGTTCCTAACTGCTAGTTCTATTCTTAGCTAAATCAACGTGTTATCATTTTTTCATTCTTGCAAAACTAGCCAGTACATTCCATTTATGTTTTAAGATTTAAGTGGCAAGAGTTCAAAGTTGCTTTTCCTGACTTTTAGGTGTTTTTTTTTTTTTAACATGGTCACTTAATATTTTGTTTTTGTTTATTTACTTTTTTATAAATTCATTTTGCATTAGTTTTTTTTTTCATCCCCAGGACAAATCTCAATTTCCCTTGGTACTACAATAAACTTAACTGAGAGAACATGGCCACATGTATATTCACGTTAGAAAATTGCCCTGTTTCCTGAGGAAGGAAAGGTTGTAAATACATTGGACGTAACTATCAGACTAGCATGGTATCCCCTCACTGGAATACAAGATGAGTGCTCAAATCAAAAAATTCTACTTGCTCTAATTAAATTGAGTTGCATAATAACCTTTTATAATGAATGTGAAGAGATTCCTCTTCCTGAGTAGTTATAGAGAGACTCCTTACAGGGTGGAGCAAAATTTTAACTCTAATGCCGTGGTTTTCAAATGTTAATGAGTATCAGAATCACCCATAGAGCTTACTAAACCACCTACTGCTGGCCCCATCCCCAGAGTTTCTGATTCAGTAAGTCTGGGATGGGGCAAGATAATTTTCTTTTCTAACAAGGCTCAGGTATTGTTGTTGCTGTTGCTTTGGAGACCACACTTTTGCCCAAGAGCCACTGCCCTCATGCGTGCAAAGAGGGATATTTATTTACCTGCTTGCTCTTGATCAAAATTTATATAGACAACTGAATAACATATATTGAAGTTCCTGATTTTTTTTGCTTTTCTTTTCATGGTAGGAAAGTGAGTTTTAAAAAATCAAGATGTTAAAAATTAAAAAAAAATAATTTGTGGAGATATTTCATGTGGTTTTGATTTGCATTTCCCTGATGATTAGTGATATTAACTGTCTTTTCATGTGTTGTCCATTTGGAGGTTTTCTATGGAAAAATACCTTTTCAGTGCTTCTCCCCATTTTTTGTTTTGTTTGTTTGTTTGTTTTGTTTTGTTTTTAAGTAGGCTTCATGCCCAGTATAGAGTCCAATGCTGAGCTTGGACTCAGGACCCTGAGATCAAGACCTGAGCTGAGATCAAGAGTCAGACGTTTAACTGACTGAGCCACCTAGACATCCCCTTCTGCCCATTTTTACTACAAATTTGTTGTTGTTATTGAGTTGAGTTATTGAGTTCTCTCTATATTTTGGATATGAGTCCCTTATCATATATATGATTTGAAAATGTTTTCTTCCATTCTGTAGATTGCCTTTTCATTTTGTTGATTATTTATTTTGCTGTGCAAATGTTTTCAATCTCATGTAGTCCCACTTGCTCATTTTTGCTTTTTTGCTTGTTTTTGGTGTCATATCCAAAAAATCATTGTCAAGTTCAAAGTCAAGGAACTTCTTCACAATATTTTATTTGGGAGTTTCACAGC
The DNA here is from genome assembly GCA_028646485.1 of Cryptoprocta ferox. Lineage (NCBI taxonomy): Eukaryota > Metazoa > Chordata > Mammalia > Carnivora > Eupleridae > Cryptoprocta > Cryptoprocta ferox. Next base: position 83,946,244 of record CM053577.1, on the reverse strand, counting down.
ATCAGGCCTTATTATGTCTTATGTTTAAGTCTTAATTTATTTAAAGTTAACTTTTGTGAGTGGTGTAAATTAGGAGTACACTTCCAATTTTCTGCATGTGGTTATCCTGTCTTCCCAACACCTTTTGTTGAAGAAACTATTCTTTCCCCATTGAATGTCTTTGTCCTTGGCTCCCTTGTCAACTATTAATTGACTATAGATTTGTAATATAGTTTAAAATCAGACTATAGATTTGTAATATAGTTTAAAATCAGGAAGTGTGATGCCTTCCGTTTCGTTCTTTTTTCTCAGGACTACTTTCACTATTCAGGGTCTTTTGTGGTGGTTCCATATAAATTTTAGGATTGTTTTTTCTATTTCTGTGAAAAAAAATGCCATTGGAATTTTAATAGCACTGCATTGAACCTATAAATGGATTTGGGTAGATGTTTTAACATTAATTCTTCCAGTCTGTAAACATGGATTCAATTTCCATTTGTTTGTGTCTTCTTTAATTTCTCTCATCAAAGTCTTGTAGTTTTCATAGTACCTATTTTTCCTTCCTTGGTTAAATTTATTCCTAAGTATTTTTAAATCAATATTGATGCTATTGTGAATGGGATAGTATATTTTATTTATTTTCTGGTATTTCATTATTAGTGTATAGAGATGCAACTGATTTCTATATGTTGCTTTCATATCTACTGTTTTACCAAATTCATTAATTAGGTCTAGCAGATTTTTTACTTGCACATGAGCTTCATTATTTCTTTTCTCTTTCATAGTCATTCTGATAGTAATTGTCTTTTCTTTTATATAGTGAAATGATTGCTATATACTATGCATATGGATTTTACAGGAGAAAATTGAGGCACAGAAGGATTAGGTAATATGCCCAAGACCTAAGGCTGGAAAGCAGCAGTTATGGCATGTGAATTCAAGTCAGTCTGACTCTAGAGTGGTCCTCAATGTGCTTTATTAACCTTTGGTTTTTGAATGGCATAACAATTATTTACATAACCTTTTGAATAGCTAGAAATACACATTTAGCTGTTCAAATAGTCAATTTCAGAAAATGTTTTTGAGATTAATGGTTATATCAGAATACATGTTGCAAGAAATTTCTGTAGTTGTCGGTTGCCTAAAGAAAAAACATGGCATTTCTTGTAAGGCCTGACTTCTAACAATTTTCCAGACTCATCTGCACCACTCTCTATACTTCATTTGACATCAGTCTGTCACTAACCCCTGAAACTACTATGTACTTCATTACTTCTGAGTCTTTCATTATGTGGTATTTTTAAACCAGTTTAAAACATTTTTCTTCTGGTCCCCAAAGGGAAAGTTAACTGTTTCTATATTCAATATTCTCAGTGTGCTAGCTAACATTTATAACTCTGTATTCTGAACCAGAAAGCTCTTGTCACATTTGTCTATTCCTTTTGAATCTAAGCTCCCTGAGGACAAAGTTGGACCTTACTTTTCCAATGTCCCTTTTCTCATTACTCCCACTCCTGATTGTGCCTGGCTCAGAACTGAGGAAATGCAGCCTGACGTGTATATTACTGTATGACCTTAGACATTTAAATAACTTGCCTGTGGTCACTCAGCTATTTTGCTTTAGGACTGAGACTTTCAAAACCAAGTTTTCTAAGTTCCCATCATATCTGAGATCTTTCCATAAAATAGTTTTGGTGACACCTGTGCTCTAAAACTCTTCATTGTATTGCCACCTATTTTCACTAGGATGAATTCTTTACCATGTCTTCCTGTGTTTATAGCTTTTTCCATAATATGAGCAGGCTTCCACATCCAATCTGGTGCTAATACATGGTGTTTCTTCCACTCTCTTGACTTTTCCAGCACCAGCCAGGCTCTGGATTAGTTAAAATTTAACCTGCTATTTACAGAACTACCTCTTTTCTAGTATCAGCTTTTTAAATGTATCCAAAGCATTACTATCCTTCTACACACTTGACTTTGAATTCATGTGCTTTAAACTTTTCCATATACCCTGTAAGTTCATATTGGGGTCTTCTAGCTCACTCTCTTCTCAGTCAGTAGTTTCATTAAAAGGGACATCCTAGTATGTTTTTTCCATTCTAACTAAGGACCAATGTTTAAAGGTATTGCAAAATCACTTTCTACTGATTCATCTAAAACATTTCATTTCCATTTATTGCTTTGATACATGGAAAAATATAGAAAAGAATTAGGCCAAGGCAATCATTTATAATAGAAATATTTGCTTAGATTTCTAAGATCAAACATAAGTAAGTTTTGTTTTCATATTCTTTCTCAGTTTTTTTTTCTGTAGTACCTTTTTCTCTTCCCCGTATGTGTCATTTATGCCTTTCAATCTTAAAAGAAAATTGCTAGTATCTTCTTAATTCTCTTGCTTGAATTTCTTCTTAGATTTGTTGTATTTATTTCTTTACTCTTATTTTCCATAATTTTCTATATTTTCATCTGTGAGTAGCAGATGCGTGTAGGCTCAGTTATGCTAAAACAAGAATTAGGTATCAAAATATAATTATTCACCCTATGTTGCTATGCTTGATTTAAGGAAATAGATGATGCTATTTCCAAGGCTCATGAGTCAACAATAATATGAATTTTAATTTAAAAATGTTATATTACAAAGGGAAATATGGATTCAGCATGCAGTATCCTTGTATAGTGGGAATTGGCAATGTCAACTGAAAAAAAGAAAAATGGTAAGAAGTTAAAACATTATGAAATAGATGGGGAAAAAGGTTAAATATCAGCATTTTTTAACCATTTAGTAAGTAGGTATTGAATCAATATTATCTATAATCACTAACGGAGATATTAAAGATATAGAAACCTGAATGGAATCTGCCCTCCCAGAGCTCAGAGTCATATTGAATTTATGTGGAAAAAATATTATAGAAGATATTAATGGATTTTAAGCAGGATAGAAAAGAGATATTAAATTTAGGTTGCTTATTTTCATATGGTACAAAGCATTAGCATAGGACATATGTTTTAGAATTGTTTACCCCAGAGGTGTCTGTTTGGCTGTAGCCCTCTGAGGATCCATAAAATCTTAGATCTGGAAAAGCTCAGATATTATCTACCATTTTATGGTTTAGGAAACTGAGGCCCAGAGAACTTAAATTGTTTATCCAATGTTGGTGACATATAAGTGACAGGTCCAAGGGACTCTTCACGTTGGTTCACCTTTCAAAATATCTATCCATGCCTTTAACAAATAGTCAAGTAAATCTGATAATACAAAATATTGGGAACGCAAAATAATAAGTTAGCATTTCTTCTCAAAGTGGTTCTTGTACAACAAGAACCCTAAAAGGGATGAGATAATATTACAAAAGAAATTAAACACAATGCCAAAAGGGGACAAAGGCAAAGGGGTAGTCATATTGGTGAATGGGAATTCACCAGATCCATGCTCCTTATGCATTGCCAGGTAGCTTCTCATAAGTCACATGAGAAATCTTTCAGTAGACACACACACACACACACACACACACACACACACACACAAATTGCTGTCAACCACATTTTAGACTAGCAGATAAAGAATTTCACTTTACACTTATGATAAAAGTGTGGGTGGAGAAACAAATTTCACTTGAAGTGTTTTGTTTCTTGGGACACCTGTGTGGCTCAGTCAGTTAAGTGTCCGACTTCAGCTCAGGTTATGGTCTCATGGTTCTGTTCATGAATTCAACCCTCCCCTTGCCCGTGGCATTCTGTGCTGACAGCTCAGAGCCTGGAGCTGCTTCGGATTCTGTGTCTCGCTCTCTCTCTCTGCCCCTCCCCAGCTTGCACTCTGTCTCTCAAAAATAAATAAAAACATTAAGAATTAAAAAAATAAATTAAAAAAGAAATTTGTTTCTTTTAACATTTTGGCTTGAATAAAAAACAATAGGGTGGATTTATCTTTATTAAAACCTTCAAAATGGTGTTTAACACAAGCACACACACACACATACACAGAATCCATAAAAACAAAATGCTATATTTTATTATGCTTTCAAATTTTTTTATCTTAAAGAAAGCTTACAATTGGAGGTAGAACTAATCATGCTGCTTAAAATGAGGATAACTTGTAAGTCACAAATAGTTGTTTATATCAATTATTCACAAAAAGAAAGTTCAGACTCTGATAGTCAATTTTTATTAAAGAAAGATATGAAGCTATTGTTTACCTTTTATTGCCAATTAAATTACATGGAGTAAAAGGAAAGCAGTGTGTTGCTTTTTTAATGAATTCATACACTCAGTGTTTAGTCCATATGTATATATTTATAGTCCAAATATACACATATATATATTTTTTGAAATAATAAAAGGCTCAGTTTCAAACTTGGTTTATTTTTATAGGGCTAGCTAGTTTCCTCATATTAAAATTTGGATGGTACCATACTCAGTTTCCATTTCATGAAAACTTTGATTCTTTTGTTATCTTTCAAAAGTATAAATAGCAATAAGGAGCTGTGAAAATTTTCTATTTTTGTTCCTAATGACACTACACAGAATTGTTATGCACATAGCAGACTTTGAAACAGGTCTAGCATTCTAATTTTCAAAACCATGTAGATAGTTTAATACACAGGTACATGTTACAATTACATGGTGACTGCATTGAGCCTGTCAAAAAATTTTTAGTAATGATACAACTATGCTAATTCTCACCCCCTAAAAATCCCAAAGCATAGTATATTTTTAAGCTAAAATTAAGCATTTTAAGACACTCCAGAACCCCCAAATTTTGCCAATAGTTTTGTCTGTGATCTGGATGCCCCACACATGTCTTTATGGTTTTATTACTGAAAATGAGAATCTTTATTTTTGCAGGACTTACAGAAACCCCAAACTAGGCAATTTTTATAATGGCTAAAGTCTGATGCAGCCATTCAAAGTTAATGTTGGCCTGTAATCTTCTAGGAATTTATAAAATATATATAAAAATATATCATATAGTATATTAGCATATATATTAATATATATGTTAAGAATATATAAAAACACTCTAGAATAAAATTTGAAAATAATTTTTAAGCAAATACTATTAAAGGCTTTCAAGTCATCAATCAGACTTCCATCATATATTTCCCATCATATTCAAAATATTATAATTGATTCTTCCTGCTAATGTTGGAATTTTTATCTTTAACATGCACTTATATTTGAAGTAGCAAATAATTATTGCCTTTTGGCACTTGAAATGAGATGGCTGGGAGAGGTTTACATGTCATTTCTGATCAAATTGTTACTGCTTGCTTTTTTTTTGTTTGTTTGGCTTGCTTGCTTTTGTTTGTTATATATGCACAATCTGCAAGGCACTATTCGTTACCCAATTACAGTAATATCTGTTGAGAGATAATAAGAAGAAACTTTATTTCTCTTACATGCATCAACAGCATATAAAATATTTCTGAATAAGTCTGACTTTAGTCCTCTGGAAAGAATTTAAATAAAGTGTAAGAGAAACAGATAAATTCTTGCCAATGGTGTGATATAAAGTAGAAATGTTTCAGTCTATATTATTCAGCAGTCTTTTTGTGTACAGTAACAAAATTTAAATTCACATGAACTAAAACAAAAAGAGAATTCATTGACTAACATCATGGAAAACTCAACAGTTAGGTCCTTCTCTAGGAATTGCTAAATTCAGATGCTCAAGAGATTTCTCTTTCATTTCTCAGCTATAATTTGTTTTGTGTTGATCATACTAGTTAAATAAGTTATCTAGCTAGGGTGACCTCAGGGACTGGTAGCTATTCAAATGGAAAGGGGGTTTTCTTCTCAATCATTCCAATAAAATTCCAATACTAATAAGTATCATTGGATGACTTGGATCATGCACACTTCCTTAAAGGAAAGGAGGTGGAATATGCTTATTTTGCAAGGTTAGGTCACATGACCGCTCCTGGATCAGAGAGCTACTGTCCTCTCTAGCCAACTTGCATGAACTGAAAGTGGGGAAAAGCTGATTCCTGAAAAGAAAATCATATGATATTACCAGAAGAAAGAAGTTGAATAGGAAAAAAGCAATAATTACCTACCTTACCCTCAACTAGGTCATTTTTATTCTACTTACTGCTAGATGATTTCTATTGACTCATTATCTTTTCCACATATGATACTTGATTTGAGTTATAAATGACTGACATTAAGCATGTAAGTTCATCTTTATTTTTATGGTATTAGAGTGAAGGACATATAGTCTTCAGAAGCAAATTTACAAGGAATTATCTCTTGCCTCAGACTGACATGAAGAAAACAAGGGTCTTAAGAATCTTAATTCATTATTTTAAGGCATACTTTAAGTTCTATTATTAGTAATCCTGTGACACCCCTTTTCTTATTTTTTCTTTGCATACTTTACAGGTATACTATATTTTAAAATGAATTCTTGATTTCCCCCTTATTGGTAAGCTGGGTTTTTTCTCCCAATATGAAGTTTACCATTATAGTTTCAGGCAGAGACAGGGGAAGGGAGATGCTTCCTCTGAAAGGAAGAGGTTATGATGTAGTGAAAAACCTGCCTTCTTTGTCCAGGCATTTGCGTACAGAACTGGGGAGTCAAAACAGGACAGAGATCTTAGGTACAAGATTAGAGAGACCTGGTCAGTTGGAAGAAGCCAATGGATCCTAACTAAGCTGAGATGGGATAGACAAGGGATTTATTAGGATCAGACATTAGCTAGCAGCAGGTGCAGAGCTGTGATTCATCCAGCATGCATAGTATGAATGTACTGGTTGTTTATAGCAAGTGTCTGTACTCTTAGGTTCCCATGTTGTATTGGTTTTTAAAAAGTTTTTACTATCACAATCAATAAATGACAACCAAACTTTAGGGCAATCAGTGCATATCTGGATAGGATCAGCCTGAGGCTAGTGTTCCCTCTTTTTCCCAATGCCATGAGGTGGTTTACACTTCTCTTTCTAACATCCAAATGCTCTTTGAAGAGAAATAGAGGAAAGAGAATGAAAAATTGTTGCAGTGTTACTAGTAGTTTAGATTGTTGGATTGACTAATATTTAAGTCATATTGGGTTAAATTTAGTATTTCAATCCTACTTCCTGGTAAGTGGGGTCATAAAGATTAGATCTGTTATAGAGAAATGAAGAAGTCACATTATATGCACATCCAAACTATGGTCTATGTAAACTTGCAACCCTGATACACTTATAAATGAATTAGTTTGAATGTAAATTTATACTACTCATACTAGTAAAGGTCTAATTAATACACTTGTAGATATTTGCCTGAGATCTCTGTATGAGGCTAAACTATATAAAGGTGAACTTGAACCTCATAAACTCTACTATGACAAAACTGAAGAATGATATCTTCCTAATGAAAAGGAAGACTCAAAAACACTTTTAGGTCATTGTTTAAAATAAGAAAAAAGAAAGGAAAATCTACGACTCATAGGAGTGATTACTTGCCTTTTCTTCTAGGTAGATTTAGTAAAGATTGTAATTTTTTATACGTAGATTATTTTGTGATGGACATAGTAGTAGAGACTAAAGAATAAAGTAGAAAAAAGTTTAGCAAATATAGCAGACACAGAAATTATATCCTACTTATAGAAAATAGATCGATTGATCAATTGATCAACAGTTAAAAAAGAATACATTGGGTTAAAAAAAACACTAAATGTGGAAAATTTCGATGTTATTTTTGTAATTAAAGATAAATTACATAAATGATTTATATAAATAAAAATACCATATGGTTTCATTCTTATATGGAATCTAAGAAAAAACAAACAAAGGAGAAAGAAAGAGAAAGAGAGAGACAGCCAAAAAGCAGACTCTTACCTATAGAGAACAGATGGTTACTAGAGGCGAGGTGGTTGGAGGGATGGGCGAAATAGGTGAAGGGGATTAAGAGTGCACTTATCATGACGCGCAGTGAGTGGTGTATGGAATTGTTAAGCCACTATATTGTACACCTGAAACTAATATATCACTGTATGTTAACTATACTGGAATTAAAATTTTTAAAAAGGACCCTTTGTCACTATTGAAATAGCATGTTTTATATTGCTGATGATATTGTAAACTTTTTAGTAATTTAGCAGTATAAAACAAGAGTCATAAGAAGGCAGAAATTTGGGGGACCACAGCTCAAGGAAGTAATGTCAAATGTGGAAAACTCTAGATTTACAAATACGCTCATCATGTTCTTAGTAGATAAAAAGAGGAAACCACCTAAATATCCTAAAGTAGGAGAATGATTATACCTAATTTTTGGAATATTATGCAGGCCTTATACATATAGAATTATTAGAACCAGAATAAAATGTCTCTCAGTTTAATTGGAAAAAAAGCCATTATATATATATATATTATTATTATATTTAATAAAAATATATATATTAAAAACAAGATTATGTCAATATGAGGGAAATATCCAGCATTATTTTTTTGTTTTCTGAATGCCTATAATATAGACATGAATTTTCATTAATGGCTGAAATTTATAAAGAAAGAAAGCACCATTCTGGGTATAAAAACCCTGGCTTCTCTCTTAGTCATGATATTAACCATGTTTGTGACTGTGGGGATAGGGCTGAACATCTCTGGAATCTAGTTTTATTCACTGCAGACATCAACCGGTACAATCTGTTCAAATCTTTCAAACCTAATATCCTATGACCTATGTTTATAAATAACGAGGATAAAGAGAGATTTAGTTTTAGATTTCTTTCAAAATATTGTTGCAAAGATTATATGGAAATAACACATTATTATCTGGCAGGTGAACTTATAAACAAGGCATAAGTAATGCATTTTAAAAGTTTGTTACATGCTTAAAATATTTTACGAATTATGAAAAAGTTATAGAAAAAAGAAAAGGTCAAAGAAAAAGAGCAAAAGATAAAATAACCAACATTCAACAAAGTCTTTTCTTCTTTTTTTAAAAACTGTTTTTCTTTTAATGTCTATTCATTTATTTTTGAGAAAGAGAGAGAGAGAGGGTGAAAGAGAGAGCACACGCAGGGGAGGGGCAGAGTGAGAATGGGAGATACAGAATCCTAAACAGACTCCAGGCTCCAAGCTGTAAAAGCAGCACCTGATGCAGGGCTGGAACCCAGAAACCTTGAGATCATGATGTGAGCCAAAATCTACGGCTTAACTGACTGAGCCACCCAGACGCCCGAAACAAACTTAACAGTATACATTTTGTGCAAAGCACTGTGTACTAAAAAATATAGAGAATCTATAATTAGAGAGATAAAATTTTAAAATAAAAAGGTACATTATAAATATAAAGCAAAGTTCATCCATTTTTTAATTAGTGTATTTTTTGTGTGCTCTATTTAAAATGTTTGCTCTTATCATCAGGGGATTTAAGATCTTGCTATATTATCTTCTAAAATTTTTATTTTTATGTTTATATTTGGATCTATAATCAAGTTGGAATTGAATTAAAAAGTATATATAGTGTTGGGGCATCTGGGTGACTTAGTCGGTTAAATTTCTGACTCTTGATTTTGGCTCAGGTTATGATCTTGCAGTCCTTGAGATCTAGCCCTGGGTGGGGCTGTCACTGACAGTGCGGAGGCTGCTTAGGATTCTGTCTCTCCCTCTCTCTCTGTCCCTCTTTCACCTATCTCTCTCTCAAAATAAACAAACAAACAAACAAACACTCTTCAGGGACTCAAATTACATGTGTGTTAGATAATTCATTTTGTCCAGATGATTTTCTGGCTATTTTCTATTCATTGATCTTCATTCTTCCATCTGCATATTCCTGCTGACTTTTCTTCCAGTTTCACCAATCTTCTTTCCCACTGTGTCTAATTTACTGTTAAACTCATTTATTGAGTGAACTCCAATTATTGTGGATTTTTATTCTAGAATTTCCCCTTGATTAATGTTCATATAATTAAGTTTCTATTAAAATTTTTCTATCTTAGGGCACCCGGGTGGCTCAGTCAGTTGTGCATCTGACTCTTGATTTGGGCTCAGCTCGTGGTCCCAGGGTTGTGGGACTAAGTTCCACATCAGGCTCTGCACTGAGCTTGGGAGTCTCTCTCTCTCCCTCTGCTCCTCTCCTATGCTTGTGCTCTCTCTCTCTAAAATATTTTTTTAATTCTCCATCTTTTCATCTAATTTCTTGGACATGTTATTTGTAATTATTTTAATGTTCATGTCTCTTAACTTGAATATCTTCCAGTCCCACCTCTAATTCTAACAACTTTTCTCACACTGGACAGTATAAAGTCTTACGTCATTATTTCTCATCTATCAGATAAAGAGATCTGTTATTGTGATAAACAAAACTAGTTTGTTCATACTACTTGAAGCATCACTTTACAATATTGAGCTATGCTTAGCCACAAACTTTTATTTAAAAGATAAGGGGTTTATACAGGATTATCTCTAGGTTCTTTCCTAAGTCTACAATACTAAGTCTATGGCTATTCTGGAATATCCTCAATGTTTGGTCCTGTGCTAGATACTGAAGGGATATCTTTTCTAAATTTAGTTTTCAAGGCAGTACTACACCTTAATGGCAATTCTCCGTCTTTTTCACTGCTCTTTTTGTCTCCTAGCATAGTCCCTGGTGCAAAGCATGTGCTCATAAGTATTGGGTGAATTTAAAAAAAAGTGCTTTAGTTCACTGTATTAGAAACACAGATAAAGGGACAGAACTTATGGTCTTGCTATTGAAAGGTTAGTAGAAAATGGTGAATGGTTGAACATGGGAACTGGGAGTACAGAGACAAGTGAAGAAATGATATTAACTATGCTCCACTGAGCATTTATTATATGTTATATACTGTTCTCAATGTTTCATATACATTATAGCAGATAATAGTTTTTCTGTGAGGTAGGCATTTAGAGTGAGGTTAGTCTCCCTATATGAAAGTGACAAAGGTGGAATTCAAATTCAAGTCTGTCTGACCTCAAAGCTTTTAACCATTACTCTATGGTGCCTAAGGTTTTAAGTATAAGAGCTGAAAAAAATGTCTTTTCATGGACAATTGAAAATCCTTAAACCCAATTATACAACTATATATAGATAGATTTGGATATACATATATACATACATACATCATATACAAATGAGAATTAGCCCTTGCTTCTGGAGGTTTTATTTTTTCCTCTTCTTTGGCACTTTTCTTAATCCTATGAGAAAATATCCAATATCTTCCCCATCAACCCATAACCTACCTGTCAATGAGTCGAGAATTTTTAAAGACCTAATACAATTTGAGACAGAGTTAGGTTCTTCGTGTGCTAAGAATAGGTTTTTTAAAAATACTGATATACATATTACATATACACAGTTACACACACATATAGGAGAGAGAGAGAATGTTTCTCCCTCACATGACAGATTGGCCAGAAAATCTTTCACTTGTCTAGCAACTAAACATATCATGATTTCCAGAAATGGAATAAATGTCCTTGGGTGTTTTTTTTTTTCATAAATTCTCCTTTGAAAGACACTTCAGTGAGTAGATGCTGTATCATTTGCCAAAAAGTAAATTAAAAAAAATCTCAGCAACGTGAAGTTATTTCAGAAATCTTATTTTACACACATAGCCTTAGGATGACACATTTTTAGAACCAGGATGAGAAATAAAAGTCTAGAAAGAATTTAATAGGATAAATAGACAAAAATAAAGCAGAGCAGTTTCTTCTAAAATGTCCAATATTCTTCAAATGAACACCCCTTTGTGCTGCCGATGTCCCTTCAGCAGTAGACAGCCATGCAGCAGTTACCAGAGGCAGCCCTGTCTCTCAGATGCCACCGGCTACTTCTTTCCCTGTTGTTGCTCCATTTCAGCATCATTGGCATCTGTGGTGTTCCCCGAATTCATAAAGCATATTCCCAACTAAGGACTTTTTGCACTAACTTTTCCTTTTGTCTGAAAACTTCTTTCCCTCCCCCAGGTGTCTCTGTAATTCACTCCCTTACTTCTTTCAGGTTTCCACTCAAATGTTACCTTTCCAGAGAGGCCTCTGGCACTGTTTCTAACACAGTAATCAATGCCCTGCCTTAACCTCACCATCCACCTGGCACTATCTCCTTCCTTGCTTTATTTTCCTCCATTGCGTGTGTCACCATTTGACATAATATCTGTTATTCACTTATTTCTCTAGTTACTATTCATCTCTTTCCTTGAGATACAAGTGGTAGGAGAGAAGCCAATTCATTTTGTTCATTTTTATATCTAAATGACGGCAACAGTTACTGGCACATGGTAGCACTCTAAATATTTGTTGAATGAATGGATGCTGAATCCATAACAAGAAAGAATTTTGAGGAGGTCTTCAACTTTTCTAAGCCTTTAGGAGATAATTATTCATAGAAAGTAATTCACAAATACTATACTGTAACTGGTTAGACTAGAAGTGTTGATGGAAAAATCTGTAGCTATCTTCATCTCAATTAACTTTTCCATCACGGTTCATGTAAAGAACATGAAATCTTGTCTGTTCTGTTCATGATTATTTCCCAAGAAGTAAAAACAGTACAAGGAACTCAATATATATTTGTTGTATAGAAATGTATTTGTGTGTTTATATACCTATATTATATATATATCATATTGTGTATAAAGCTCTATGTTTTTGAATCTCTTGATTGTTTGATGAATCAAGATTCTATTTTTTTCTTGCATCTCCAAATAAAACTCCACAAAACCAAATGCTCCAAACTTGTAAATTACCAAGGTATTAAGGAAAGCCAGCTGCAACTTATAAATGCTCCTTTTTTACAAGAAGACAATTTGGGCATGTGTTCTCCTTAGTATTACACAGCATTTGATCTCTCTTGTTCATGTCATCCAATTTTTTTTATAGTACACAATCTATCTTTATGAGGATTCCTTAGGGCCCACCATGCATTCAACATTCTCTGAAGAACACACGTGGGCAATGCACACGCCCGAGCATAACGCGCGCGCGCGCGCACACACACACACACACATTCATGTCGACATAATATATAGGATTGAGGTTTTTATTTTATTTATTTAAATGTTTTTATTTTTGGGAGACAGAGAATGAGCAGAGGAGGGGCAGAGAGAGAGAGAGAGAGAGAGAGAATCTGAAGCAGGCTCCAGGCTCTGAGCTGTCAGCACCGACCCCAAGGTGGGCCCGAACACGGGCCGTGAGATCATGACCTGAGCTGAAGTCAGACACCTAACCAACTGAGCCACCTAAGCGCCCTGAGGTTTTTACTTTATTTATAAAAAGATACCGGTTATACGAATTTAGTTATTTACATAGGTACCAATATAAAACCATGAAGAAATTGGGCAACAGTATTAGGAACTATAACCTTACTTTATTTAAATATGCAACAAACAGGTGTTAGAACAGGAGGTTCCGTTTTTCTCCAAACAAAAGTCATGCTCTGATAAAAGGTGCTTGGAGAAGCATATTAACTCATGTGAGCATTCAGAGAGTTACTTTAGAACTACTGGATACAGACCACAGTAGCACAGACACGAGGGAGCCTTAGACCAAACAGATAAGGTGACAAAGTAACAATACTTGTGCAGAAGCTTACAATACTGGAGAAGGGGTGGGGGCTTTCATCTATCCCAATGTGATTCATGAAAGTAAATTCTAAATATAAAGGTAACTATACTAGGCCCTTCCCCTCCGTGGACATTTTGTTGGTTTATTGTATGCTCCAAATCTAGGGCTATCACATGGACATTTATATGTTTTCCTGTTATACTAGTCATAGAGCCTCCTTTCACCCTTGAAAGTGTGCCCATTTGGAAAGACATGATATGGTCATTGCACTTAAACCCACTTGTAGACAATCAAGAGGCAGGAGCTATTTTAACCCTTTCTGGGACCGTAGACCACACCCTTGGAGAGATTCTTTAAGAGAAGAGGCACCAAAAGGCTTTGGAATTGATTTTCTTTTGATCATTTAAAGAATAAATCTTGCTGCTTGTAAATAATCTCAAAATTATGTTTTCATGTGATTATATAAATCATTTTAAAATATGAGTAATTTTTACTTTAAATTTACTTTTGCTTATATGAACCTAGACTCCTAGAACTTAGACTCCACTCCAAAAAAATATTAAACACCAGTTTTTCATAACAAGGTTATTATTTCCTTCTCTTTACCCTAAGTTAACTCACAGCCTCTAAAATATTGAAGGGTCCTCATCTTTTTTACAGAGCTGGAACTCCCTGTGATGACTGAAGATGCTGCCTTGAGTAGTGGCGCAGGCCCCGCCGCTCAGCTAATTAACTTCCTCGCTCTCTCAGGGAATTGTGTGAGTGTACGTGGTCATTTATATAACCTGAAGAAAAAAACCCAGATTCAAGATTTGAATCACTGGATTATTAAAATAGTATTTTGCCAAGGAGCTTAAGTCTAAGAGAAACCTAAACACTAGATCATGGATTTTTAACATTTGATTTATTTCACCAAGTCTATAAAACACAATATAGTGTTTAATTTTCCCTTTCACTTCTGTACATCTGCACACATCTCTGTGTTATAATGACGATTCACGAAAAGCAAAGAAGCCTGTTATTTAAGCTCTCTCTGGAACCCTGTTCTCCTTTCCCTACTGTCTCCTTTTCTCAGTTTATCCAAGGTGGTTGGATAGCAGTCATCCAGGGCTATCACAACTCCAGGTCAAGTTCAAGGACAAAAAGAGCTGTTAATTATCATACCTTCTTTGGGAAAAAAATTTGGTTTCATTAGCAGCTCTTGCTACTTTAGTTTATTTAATCTTGGAGAAGCTCATGTGATTCTAGCCCACCTCTACTTTCCTCTGTCCCTCTTCTTCCCTCGATGTGACAGGCAATCACCTGGGAGTGCTTATAGGCTTCCTAAGCACTCAAATACAAATTGCAACATATGAGCTTGTCTATCATTTATGCAGGAATTTCTACCTTTTCCCTAAAGGACAAGCATTTGAAAACCAAGAAACTTTTTATTTAACTTTTGTTGATTAAAATGAGCATAAAAACATGATTGGTCCAAATGATTTTTAAGGTCTCTCGTGTTCCTAAAATACAAGCTTGCCTTGTGCTTCTCTGTTTTTCTGGGCCCCTACATCTAGCCCTTTAGCAAGTCTTGTCAAGTTCACCTCTAACATATGTCTTGAGGGACACCTACGTGGCTCAGTCAGTGAAGCATCAACTCTTGATTTCAGCTCAGGTCATGATCTTATGGTTTGTGACATCGAATCCTGTGACGGGCTATGTTGACTGGGCTGTGCCTGCTTGAGATTCTTTCTCTCCATTGCTTTCTGCCCCTCCCCCACTTTCTCTCTCTCTCTTTCTCTCAAAATACACAAACATTTTAAAATAAAATAAAATAAGATAAAATAAAATAAAAGTCTTGATTTTTTTACTTCTTTCCTCCTACAACTACCACCCTCAATGTAGCCAACATCATCTCTTGCCTGCAAAACAACAGCCTCAGACTGGTCTCATTTTTCTACTTGTGCCTTGCTACAGTCCTATTCTCCAGAGGCAAACCAGAGTGATCCTTTAAAAACAAAAATTAGTTCATCTCATTCCCTGCTCAAACCCTCCAATACTTTCTTACTTTTACTTTATAAAATATAAAGTTTTTACGAGGGCTTAAAAGGCCCTGCGGTATCTGGCATTGTACAACATCATCTTTTACCACACTCTTTGGTTCACCCTCTTCCTGGCGTAAAGGCCTTTCTATGTTCATTGAACAGGCCCGGCTCTGCCTACCCAGAGCCTCTGCACTGGCTCTTCCCTGCCTCTGATCGTCGTCGAGCTGGCTCCTCGTGGGCATTAAGGTCTCGGCTCTAATACCACCACCTTAGAGACGCTTTTTATGGCTATCCCATCTAAAGTTGTCCCTTGCTCCCTCTCCAAGTAATTTTAAAAATTTTGTTTAAGTTTATTTATTTTAAGAGAGAGAGAGAGAGAGAGAGAGAGCAGGGGAGAGGCAGAGAGAGAGGGAAGCAAAAAGAATCTGTGAAACATAAAAAACATGTGAAACATATAAAAACTATAGTGAGGGTGGAAAAATATATAGTACAAAATGTATTTATTATAAAAGAGGAAATATAAAAGTAAAAGAAATGTTTCATCTTACATAATAATAAAAAGAACAATAAATACACCAAAATAAAATAGTAGAAGGGAAGTAATATAATCACTAAAATTGATGAAACAAATTTTTTTTTAGTTTTATTCATTTATTTTGAGAGAGACAGACAGCATGGGTGGGGGGAGAGGAAGGGAGAGGGGGAGACAGAGAATCCCAAGCAGACTCTGAACCCTCAGCACAGACCCTGATGCACAGCTCGAACTCATGAAACCGTGAGATCATGACCTGAGCTGAAATCAAGTCAGACACCTAACCAACTGAGCCACTCAGGCACCTCTCCCCAAGTAATGTTTTAATCTTATCGCCTACCCATTATTATAGAGACAGCAAACAGGAAGAGAGAGAGAGAGAGAGAGAGAGAGAGAGAGAGAGAGAGAGAGAGAGAGATGTTAAATTTCCAAAGGCCAGGTGCAAGAGAGGAAAGATCTGGTAAGTTAGCTTCCTAGGCCCCTCATGATTCGAAAAATGTTCAGTTGGCTTCGTAGTCTTTGTCACCAGAAATGTAGTGGGAGCTACAAAAGAAAGAGTTTGTCTAGAAGAGAGAGAATGAAGAGCTGCCCTGAGTCCCTTATTAGTCAACCCCAATCTATCTCCCCTGAAGTATGGTGACTTTCTAAAAACTGATGAGAAGATTCATTTCTTCCTTTGATATTTCTGAAGTCAGGAAGCTTGACAGATTCCCTTGCATCAGCAGGATATGTGGAAATTACTGTCTAGGCTTTTTAAGAAGGAGAGGGTAGGCATCTACATATCCCAGTTCTCTATACCCCTGGGGGAAAGAGAAGTGAAGAATCTCTTCACTTGATCCCAAGTGAGAGAGGCTGGAATTAGCTGAGGGATAAGACCAGTCAAGCTGTACTGGCAGTTACTTACTGGCAGTTCTAGGGGCAACAGGTATCCAGAGGAGGATATGGGACTTAACCACTGGTGGGGTTAAATGAAGATGCTCTTTGTGTATTCTTCTAACCATAGAAAATTACCAGTGTTTCCATTTCTTCACTCTCTTCATCTGTGCTCATGAAAATGTGATTTTGAAGCTTCTCACTTCAAGAGATGGAGGTTTTGACTCTGACCTGGCCTTGGACTTGCTCTGGTCAATAGAATATGGTAGAAGTAACCATGTGCCAGTTCTGGTCTCAAGTTCAAGAGACCTTGTGGGCTTCCACTTTGTCTTGAATCCTGTGGTCTCCTGGATTAGGCTAGGCTTTTAGAGGATGAGAGATTATGTAGAGGCTACATGACTTGTCCCAAGTCCCAAATGAGCTACCTTACTACCAGCCAATCTTCTGGCCTGCTAGCTGATAGCAGACCCATAAGAGAACACAACTGAGATTGGCCAAACCCAGCCTGGACCAGAAGAACTTCATTCAGCAGACCCATGAGCAATAATAAATGGTTATTTTTTTCAGCCACTGGTTTTGGGATAGGATATTATGCAGCAATAAGCTGATGATACATGGAGTAAAGAAGCCAAACACTGCCTGAAAATACCACTAGGGTCACCTACTATGAAAGTGTTATTCTAACAGAAACCATTGACATGAGACTGACCTTGATAGTGAATACAGACCCTTCCTCTGCTCCGGATGGCACCTGGCTCCTGAGGTAGCCAGCATCCTTAGGGCTGGGATCAAAACTGAGTGATGGCACCACAGCAGAGCCAGCTGAGCAGCAAACATGGTTAGGGACAGGATTAGCAAGAGAGTATCTGCCGGGCAGCCAGTGCAACCAAGTCTTTAGATAAGAGATAGTGGATTTCAATATGGCTATCAAAACACTGAAGGTTATTATGAGCTTATTATTTATTATGATAAAATGAAGAGCTGCTCTACATAAGAAAAGAAAAAATATTCTGTACTTTTTGGTTAACACCCAAAGTGCTTAAAAATAAGAATAGATTTATGAACTATCACTATTGCCTCACTAGCCATATTTTATGACTTCTCATAATTACTTGAAAGAGGTTTTATAAACTTAGAAGTTTACATTTAAAATGGATAAAAATGGGTATATGGCAAGATAATTTGACAGCAAGAATGTCCTTGAGTATTAGAGAAACAGGGATATCTGTCACATTTGATAGAGAACAGAGGCTGGTCAAATTTATCTTACCTTGCTTTAGTTGAACAGTCAACTAAGCAAAGTGCTTTGCCTAGTTTTCTATATTGGAAATTTTTTTTAATGTTTATTTATTTTTGAGAGGGAGTACACAAGCGGGGGGGGGGGCAGAGAGAGAGAGGGAGACACAGAATCTGAAGCAGGATCCAGGCTCTGAGCTGTCAGCACAGAGCCTGACAGATGTGGGTCTTGAACCCATTAACCGCGAGATTATGACCTGAGCAGAAGCTTAACCAACTGAGCCACAGGAGCCCTGGAATTTTTTTCTTTTAATTTAACACAGACTAAAGCATGTTGCTGCACATTGTCTGAATAAATAAAATACTTTTAAGTTCAACTAATTTAGTTCATGGTTTTCTCTTAATTAAAATTCCTTTCTTAAAATGGAGACTTATAGGTTTATTTCATTTTGTCTTTTCCATATTATCTTTTTATTTTTATTTTTTATAAATTTTTTATTTTAGAAAGAGAGAGCACATGAGCTGGGGAGAAGAGCAGAGGGGGAGAGACAGAGAGACTCTTAAACAGGATCCACACTCAGGGCAGACCCTAATGCAAGGCTCCATCACTGGGATCATGACCTGAGCTGAAATCAAGAAATGGTCGCTCAACAGACTGAGCTGCCCAGGTGCCCTCCACATTATCTTGTAAGGGAGATTGTTGCCACATAACTTTGGGGCCTCTGCTTTGCCGTGAGCACCCATTTAGCAAGTCTGTCAGATGGTGTAGGGTAGCAAAATGTTTGTTGAAAAATAATTAAAGACGATGTGCCAGAGCATAGTGGATAAGAGCCTGGACATTGGAATGAGACAGACTGGGAATGGACCAAGCTCAGCTTGGTCCTAACCTGCGAAAATAGGACAATATGGTTGTTGAAGGATTTCAAAAAGATGAAATATGTAAAGCACTTAGCACTATGCCTAGCAAATGATTTTTTAAAAAATGATTTCATGAGAATCATTGAATAAGCTAAATAATTTTAAGTTGAAAATAAAAGCTCCAAAAGAGGTTACAATGAAAAGAATTATAACTGTATAGACATAAGCCTGACATAATGTACTAACTAACCAATCATTTATACTGTACCAATGTTGAATTTTTTTTAAATGTTGTATAGAGGATTCATTATTTAAAAACATTCAGGAGTTAGAAAGCAAAGTTTAATTGGGGCTCCTTTTTCATGTATTAAGAATAATAAGAGAATAAACAGAGTTGTGTTCTTTTTCAATAATGAAAATTTAACTTTTGTTAGGAAAAGGAGTGAAGGGGACATAGGATGAGGACATTTCAACTAATAATAGTCTTGCTTTCTCGATACATTGCTGCCCTCAAAAAAAAGAAAAAAAAGTCCCTGTTCTGAGAATCTATTATACATGGGAACAAATTATCCTGTGATCAAGTTAGCAGTCTAGTAATTTAATTCTCTTAGATAGCATACCAAAATGAACCTACCATTTTTCCATATTCACTCTGAGATTCAGTTGATACTTTGTAATTAGAAAATTGTATGTTCTCAGTTACTTAACCCCTACAGGCCTCATTTCAACAAATATTTAAAGATAATATTAAGAAAAAATAATTTATTGTACTAGGTGCTCTGGGTATTATTAAAAAAAGGAGCCACCTGGGTGGCTCAGTTGGTTAAGCATCCAACACTTAATTTCGGCTCAGGTTATGATATCACGGTTTGTGGGTTTGGGTCCTGTGTCAGGTTCTGTGCTGGCAGCGCAGAGTCTGCTTCAGATTCTCTCTCCTCCCCACCCCCCTCTCCTTCTTTCTGCTTTGCCTCTGCTTACTCTCTCTCAAAATAAATAAATAAACTGGAAAAAAAGGGGCGGGGAGGGAGGAGAAGACTCCATTCTAGTCCTCAAGGAGTTAACAATCACGTCAGAGGGCCCAATACAGAAATGTGTATGAAACAAGATGGTGGGAAGTAGATTGTCACTTAAAAAGTGCAAACCACTCTACTGTCGAGAGGGGGGCGGGAGAGTTTGTTTGGTGAGAGAAGGCCGGGGAAGAAACCGTGAACGGATAACACCTGAAATAAGCCTCGAACGACTGGCAGAATTTCAGTTGTTTACTCTCCACTTCGAGGTTCAGATGGAAGAAGCGTGAGTAGCAGCATGGAGAAAGCCCTGGGTCTGTTCATTCTGCAGCTATGAGCATTTAATCTGGTTCTGGTGTCTGAGGTGAGGGGACTGAGGTGACACTGTTTAAGGCCTTGAATTCCTGGGAATGGATTTAGCTCAGTAGGAAAGAAACTTCATTTCCTCATCTGAATCGGGAGAGAAGTGGGCTTATTCTTTGCTGATTCTTAATTTTTTTCCTCTGTTGATTCTTTCAGCAAATTATAGAAACAGTGAACTTAGTATTTCACAAATAACTATTTAGTTATGGTGTCCTTTCTATTACTATGATTCTACAATGATTCTTAGGTATATTTATGTAGATGGACAAAACAACGGATATATTTCATTCACTGAAATTTTTTGAGCCTCATGCTTATGCATATTAACGTAGTTTTCCTCTCCTTTGAACTTTCCTAGTATTTTATGTCAACTTTATTGCACTTTGTATTTTCATTTCATGTTATCACTGTGTATGTATACATGTCTTCTCTTTCTTACTAAATGTTAAATTCCAGGAGGTGGGGCCCACGTGCCACCTATCCCTGTATATTGTACAGTGCTCAGCTTAAGAGGCATTCAAAAATGTGTGTGGAATGAATGTTTAATTAATATCTGGTTCCTAGTTAAGTCACTAGAGTAAGTTCAAATGTTTCAAGTTACATACTGATTTTTACCTGAAAGATGCCTGCTGGAAATGATTGAAAAAAGTACTTGAGAGGCAAATTTCTCGGCTCTCTCAACACTGTTGCTTTATTAATTTGTTGGAGATAATAGAAAATGCCACACTAGTTATATTTTTATGATAACAGTAATACACATTCACTGTAGAAACTTTTTATTATTGTAGATAAGCAAAAGGAAGAAATCAAAATTCCCCCATAATCATAAGTCAGAAATAAGTAGCTATTGTTTCAGAGGAGTTTTCAAAGGTTTTAATACGCATGGCTAATTTGCCTTTCAGAAAGACAACTATTTTGTGCTCCTTCTAGAAGCGTGAGAATGCTCCTCGTTTATGCCAACACTGAATATAATACTAATATTAATCCTGGCAAAATGGGTAGGAGAAAAAAAATCATTCCCTTAGAAATGTGTATTTCTTTGAATACTAATTTAATTGAATATTTTTGCATCCATTTATTGACCGTTTGTATTTCCTTGGTGAATTGCCTCTTCACATTTTTGCCTATTTTTCTATTGGGATATTTATCTGTCTCCATTTAAAAAAAATATTTTTGAGAGCTGGATGTGTATTAATAAACATTTTCTCCAGTCAGGCGTTTGCCTTTTACCATATTTCCTTTCAGGGTCACTGATCCGTAGGAAGTAAGTCTAATAAACTAAGTGAATGTCAGATCTATGATCACCTCTTCCTCTCATTTCTAAGCTGAGTCAATGTGAGGAGCTAGAATATCTTCCAGGAATGGAAGTAAACATAACAACAACCAGTGGAATATTATTTTCTGTGAGAATTATTTTCAGAAACAATGGTAAAAATAGCATTAAAAATTTTTTAAAGCCCTTACTTTTGATGATTACTACAAATTTAGAACTAATATGACTACTTTCTGTTTGCCCTTAATATCACATGTAGTACTGGTCTGAAAAGGAAAAGAACAGGAAGTACACGCAGGCGATGACAAGTCAGATTTGGTAATTACAGTTAACAGTAACGTCTGTTCATCCACTATTGACGCATTGAAGTATTTCCATGGGATATGTATGGGAGTCATGTATGGCTGTGCCCCGTAAATTCAATAAAGAATGAACACTCTTATGGTTTGGTAACGAGGAAGTTAGCTGGAGGCAATGCTGAAATTCTTCTTGGGAAATGGAAACTCTGAAGGAGGAGAAAAGTGAAAGGAATAACAAAAGGGAAAAGGCAAAGAAACATGGCTGGGAGTACAGAAGTACAGAAAAAAAGAAAAAAAAGGAAAAACAAATTGCTTCTGTGTTAACCCAGGAGATTGAGAAGTGCGGCTTAGACAAAAAATACATTCTTTAAATTTATTATGGGGCAATTGTCAAAATACGGTGCAATGTTCCTTTTATATCATTTAGATTATGCAAGTGGGGCTTTACACTCTACTTAAAACTGTATGGAACAGTTTTTTAATGTATTAAATGGAATTTATTCCTCATATGGCATAAAAATAGTTAAACATGACTTTCATGGCACTTAAATGCCAAAAGCAGTTTGTGTTTGAAATCTTTTTAATTTTTTAAAGCGCACTTGCATAAAGCTAAGCTGGGCATTAGGAGCCCTGCAAGCTGTTTGCCAGAATTCAAAGTCCTGTCAGATCTCCTATTATTTTCAGATGTTCGCTTACCAGCAGTAGCTTCAGAAGCGAGTGGGAAAACTGATCATTTATAATTGTATTTGGGTTGGATAAATAAAAGGTGCTTGGTTAGGGGCTCTTTCTATTTGAAGTCACTTTAAAATTCAATGAAAAGAACTTGCTAACCGGCCAAAACCTAGGGCTATAATAGTTTGTAATTATGAAACCAGCCCCAGTTTGAACCCTTTCCTGGGAGAAAAACCAGGAATATTTATTGACCTGGGATTGTTGGTGTATCTAGGAGCAAACTAAGCAACAGATAATAATTTTTAATTTTAATCATTTCTCCAAACTCCTGTTTAGTTCAATGCTGTGAGTAGGAAAAGGAACAATCTGAGATAGAAAGAAAAGTATCACAGTGGTTAGGTCAAAAACATCTTAAAGATTATGAAATTATTAAAATGTTTGCAAAAATAATGCTAAAATAAGGATGATTTACTTGCATTAAAACACAAATTAGAGGCAAAATTTCAGGCTTTCTGTTAAGTAGTTTTAAAGCCTTGCTTTAAACAGTATCAATTAAATGTAAATAAAGTGAATACAATTGTCTATCAGAGAAATAAAGCACAGATGCTCTTATTTCAATTCACTAGCAATTGAAGGGTGATGTACAATTGCTTAAAGAGGAAAAAAAAAGATTCAAATAGGGGTAATACTTTTAAAAATTTAGAGAAGAATCACCAGAAGTCTGATGAAGGTCTGTGAATCATGGTTTTCAAATGGCCAT
Source organism: Cryptoprocta ferox (assembly GCA_028646485.1). Taxonomy (NCBI): domain Eukaryota; kingdom Metazoa; phylum Chordata; class Mammalia; order Carnivora; family Eupleridae; genus Cryptoprocta; species Cryptoprocta ferox. The sequence continues at coordinate 83,922,859 of CM053577.1, read as the reverse complement.
TTGAGCAGCGTGACTCATGTGATATCCTCCCTCCTTGGCCTCTTTCCACAGTCAACCAAAAATTAGAGATGAAAATCACACAAGAAGGAAACACACCAAGAGGTTTTAAATTTAGCCATATAAACATGGTTTGCATCACTATGGATGCAGGACTAAACCTGCAGGTATTTGGACTACAATGAAAGTCAGGTTTAAAAACCATTACTTGACTCTTTAATAGTTTGACTTCAATGAAGTGGAAATGGGCTATTTCCTAAAATTTTTCTTAACATTTTTATTTTTTGCCAGCTAGATTTTGTTACCCGATCTATAAGCCCTGACACATGAAGCATATTTCTATGGTTTAAGGTAACTTTTAAGCTTACTGATTTTCACCATTATGGATCAATAACATATATTATTTCCCTAACTATGGCAATACTGAACTAAAGACCATTAAATCAATTTATCTGTTTTCTAATGCCTGATTATTTTTCTGAATTCTATAGTGGTTTTATTTTTCTTTCAAATATATATATATGTGTGTGTATATATATTCACACAATATGTATATAGATATGTATATATGCCTTCAAACATATATATGGAGTATATATATGGAATATATATGGAATATATGTATGGAATATGGAACTCTCTCTCCACACAAACACAATACCTACACAGAGATCTGCGTAAAAATGTTACCTTCACATGTTCAAAGAGATCCCAAAGAGTTCAAAACCCAGGATTTGTAGCACCAATCTATGGAAAGACATAACATTTAAAATCACAAAGTAGTTTTATGGACTCTGAGACAAACCATGCCACACAAGCCTGTGCACATGAACGTGATTAGAAGGCGGACAGGCTCTCTTGATTAACTTTATATAAACTGACATAAAAGTGAAAATTGACACATAAATGATATCCTTTTTTTAGCTCAAGTAAAAAGCCAATTATCTACCTGTGAATGAATGCCACATACAATACTTTGAAGACACTTCATAATCAAAATGAAAAACTCTAAGCACCTGCCTCCAACAGTCATTCTATCTGTGAAACTGCTAATAAAACAAAAGCCTGGAAGGCATTCTTCCTAGCTCTAAGGCGACATTGTTGTAATTAAGGAAAACCTGTGCAGGAGTTGGCGGAGTCCTGTCTTGCGGAGTCCTCGTCCTCGTCGAGTGGGAGGGTCACACTGTGAGAGACTAATAAGGGCAGAGATGCGTCCCCCTTCCCCACTCGCAGGGAGCTCACTTGGGCCACTCCTCGGCGGTGCGGCAGCCCTGGCCGGACTCCACTGCGCCTCTGAGGGGCTCAAACACACATTCAAGGTAAGCTGCGCAGCTTTGCCACTGGCCGTTTCCCTTGATCGCTCGCACACATGCCGGGTCTATGTCATCTGCTCATGGTTCTGGTCATTTGCGTGCATCTGCTTTTCAAGAAAATGTAAAAACTGTGCTACACATGTAAATATGTTTTGGTGGATAAATAATGCACACCTGCAAATTACGCATTCCGATAGGTGGCTTAATGATGGGACCAAAAACGTTTGGCACGCTATGGCCACTTTAATATGCTACATATAACAATGTAGTTTGTGCTCAGATGTTCACATAATGCAGGCGTTATGCCTTATACTTTAGTTCTAGGTGATTTTTTTCTGGCTACGTGCGTTTGTAAAGAAAGGAGAGCTATCAGCACCGCTGATGCGGGTGAGAACAGACATCAAAGACAGAAGAAAATATCCATGGGGTTAAATGCACAAAACAAACTCAATATAAATGCATGCCGTTAGATCGTATTTTTTGGTCTACGTCTAGAGACGTTACCCACTGGAAGCGAGGAGACAGTTAAGGGGTGTAAACTAGCAGACGCGAGGTTCCGGCGCCTAGCTCTCCGGCCCGGGGTTACTTATTCTGACATGCGGGTATTTCTCCCAAGTGCTGCTTCGAGGGGCTGCGCGGGCGGGCATCCCGGGACTAGGGCCTCCCCCCAGCCCCGGCCAGCCTCCAGGCGTCCGGTGCTGCTCCTTAATTACCCTGCAGCATGCGCAGCGCGGCCCGACCGAGCGCCGCCGCCGTTCCTGTCGTCCCTGCAGCCGCCGCCGCCGCCGCGGGAACGTCCAGGTCCCGGAGCTCGGAGAACGCGGCCCCCACCTCCGCCGCCTTAGCTGCGAGATCCAGCCGCCACCGCCGTCAGCGCGCTGGCGCCGACGCCACCGCGGCGGTGAGGAGGGAGGCGGCGCCGCGCAGCCTGCTAGGGCACTGCAGGGTCCCGAAGAAGTTTGTTGGCCCGGAACCAAGCGCGCCGCGGCTGCGGGGCACGCGAGCCTGTTCTGAGCTGGCGGGCGTGTAAGCGAAACCAGCCCCCGAAGGGGGAAGGAGGGAGGGAGCAGGCGGGTCGGTGGGGGGCTGGCCAGGTTGCAGGAGCCCCAGAAGCTAGGAGAGGTGGGGAAATGGAGAGGGACAGGGTAGCAGAACTCATTATCCCTCTGGGAACAGTGGGCTGGGGATGAAAAAGAGGAGAACCCAGAACCTCGAGAATGCGCAGAGTTTTAATGGAACCATCAGGAACTGCAGCAGTGAGCTATGATGAGCCCCAGCTTGAGGTTGAGGAATGCAAGGGTAAAGGAGACACTTGTGCTGCCTCCTTCCATCCACAATTCCAAGACCACTTGGGCCCATCTTCTCCTTGAAGAAGTCTGAAGAGAAACAAGGTGGGAGGATGGTTGGGACGCTCAGGAGGAATTTATATCTGCTTGATAATGGATGGGATGAAATAAAACCACTCCAACATCTCTCCTTACCCCCACCCCAACAAAAAATGAGCGAGCAATGGCACTTATTCTCAATCCAAACCAAGCAGCACTGTCATTTTTATAGAGATTAAAAACAAACAAAAAACAAAAACAAAACAAAACAAAACAAAAAACCCCCACTTTATCAAATGTGTGGTCTTTTCACGTTTCCTTGCTGGTGTATGAGGAGAGAGCTGTAGTAGGACTCTAAGTAGAGATTTTTGGTATGTGCCTGCCAAGGAGAAACTGAGATGTTTAGTTGTTTAGATGTTGCAAAACGTACCTAAAATCTCTTCCTGAGGAGGGTTGACAGGGTTCTTTGACTGGGAATATGTCTTCAGGATGGAAAAGAAGAAGGCGATCCCCAGGGGTGGAAACTTAAATTCTCTCTCTAGGAGATAGAAAATGGAGAAAGTGACTGGCAGGTGCTTCCATGAGGTTTTGTCCCACCTGGTCTCTCAAACTGGTAAGGAATCTGACTGGGGTTTTCTGGGAAAGGAGGGAGGAGGTGTGGTGATAGAGCAGCAGAGTGAGCCTGAACCTGATATGAAAAGGCCAGAGAAAAAGCAAAAAGGTAAAAGAAAAGCAAATGTGATTATTATCACAGTTGGGACGTTATCTCTGTATCTGAATCACTGTTGCCCAAGGAAACTATCTAAAACAGATGGAAGTCCATGTATTATACAGAAATGGAAAATTTCCATCTACTTTATGGTCCTGAAATTGTAGTTCATTTTTTGCAGCAGGCAGAAATGCCCAATGGGTACAGACAGTGGATTGTTTTAGAAACATAGTTTATGGCTAATTGGTATCATAAACACAAATTCAAGTGGAAAATGAAAAATTAGTAAGAATACAAACTAGCAGGGCTAGAGAGAGATGCTAATATATAACCTAGAAAGGATATTGGAAAAAATAGAATGAATGGGATTGGGGTTGGATTATTCAGGGCAGGCTGTGTTAAGGTCATATATCTTAATGAGGCAGAGAATAAAGACGCTTAACAGAAGAGAGCAAGAGAGAGGGCATTCCAGCCACAAGGAATGGCATGTGTGAAGGCTTAGAGGTGGGAGTGAGCCGTCATGTGCCTAGTAAGACAGAGAATCCAAGCTGGGATGAAATCGGAGATGAGGAGAGCAGATAGCACTTGCCAGGGAGAAACTGGAAAGGAGAGGCTGAGAGGCAAGGGGCTCTTTGGGGCATTATTTTTTAGGCCAGTAGTGAGATAATTGAGTGAGGAAGTTATGTATTGACTTTGGAAATTGATAGAAAGATGGTGAATGCAAGAGTGGAATACTAGGATATTTGTGAAGCCCAAAGGGTCTCTGATGCCTCTTTGAGAGAAATCAAAAGGAATCATGAGATTGTAAGATTATTAGATCATGAAGTCCTTCAAATGGAAAAAGTAGGAAAACTTGATAGATAAGGAAATATATATGTTAATTTAAAATTTATAGTGGCATTGGATTGTTGATGTAGATATATCTGTGGAAAAGGGCTAAAGAATTGATATCCAATGTAGGTCACTTATAATGGTGGAGGTTGAGAATGGTATCAAAAAAAGTTGATGGAGACAATGACATTCTGAATGACATTCTTCTCTGAAGATGTGTATCAATTAAACAGTTGTTGAGGATGAAGAGAATCAGTTAAGCATGTTTAAAGGGAACCTGAGTTTGGAGACCCTCTGGGAAGTAGGTGCTAGTTTTGAAGTGACAGGAGAAATAACATAGAACTTTGAGAAAATGTGATAGAGTTGATCAGCGTTAGAGGATTATAAACATGAAGAACCAGGAAATATATATTTTTTTTGAAGGAAGAGAAATTCAGTAGTATTATGTTTTGTGACTCTTATTAAATAAATGAGTTATGTTCACTGAGCTTTCTTTTAGTAATTTTTTTCTACATTTCTCTGTAATTCTCCACCTCCTATCTTTCAGTAAATGTTGAGTCCATATCTGTATATATTACTTAACTGGATGAATCTTCAATTTGTTTAATTTTGGAAATGTATTGCCTTAGACTGTATTCTTCCTACAAATTGATCGAGTACCCACTAAATGCCAGTGTTAAAACATCATTTAATGTTTGAACAAAACACAAATAAGATACTTTTTTTCTGTAAGATATTCAGTATAGAGGGGAGACAGAATGTACACAAGTTATTAAAGTGCAGTATAGACCGTGCTGAAGCAGAGGTGAGGACTGAGCTCTATTAGATTGCAAGGCAGTGAATAAATGAGCTCTGTGATGATTCCTGCAGACTTCATAGAGGACATGGTATTTGAATTGCGTGTGGAAGGTGTAGTAAATGATCACCAGTTGCAAAGAATTGGAAAGGCATACCAAGAGCCATACCTGCACGTGTAGAAGCCTGGCACATTTGGGGGAATTGTGAAGGGTTTGATGGACTGGAGTTTGTTTGGAAGGAGGTAGCTGGCCATGAGACTGGTCAGGTGAGTTGAGGACTCCACTAGTGGTGAGAGAGCCTTGAGTGGTTCCCTTAAGAATGGCCAATGAAAAACCACCAGGAGACTTGAAAAAAGCAGAGCACTGAAGTGATTAGATCTGTTATAGAAATAGAATTCCTGAGCAGTAGGCAGATAGAATCAAGGGGAATGAGACTGAAGGAGAGGAATCTAGTTAGGAGTCTCCTGCCTTTTACAGATGAGCAATGGTAAAGATGTGAAGTAAATCAGTTTTTGTGAGGATGAAGAAGTTGATGTGGATTCAAAGGAACTTTGTAAAAGTAGATTTGATGGACTTGATAGAGATTTGATATAGGAGGGGTAAAGAATGAATTAAAGAGGATTTTGAAATGTCTAACTTGGGTTCTTAAGTTAAATATGATGCCTGTAATTAAAATATAAAGATCAAGAGCTTTCTGTAGATTGTAATGAGGGTAGAAACCTAGCCTAAGCTGGATCCGACTTCTGCAAACTAACTTCAATTTCATTATTGTAGTCAATGATGAAAGTATGAAATAATGCTAGATCTAGTCCTAAAATGTTGAGATTTTTTTTATCCTATTACTGGCTTGGAATTTAACTCTATAGGCATGTCTTTTCAGCTGGTTTTCTCCAATAGTTGATAGACTCTGCTGTAGCTTCACTAAAGATAGATTCTAAAGATTGGTAAAAGAACAGGTGTGTTAACACCTGTTGTTTTTGCTTACTTACAAGATCTGTGACTTCATAACACTATGGGCAGATTTTCTTGGAGTTATGTACAGGCATATTGGAGGGCAGTCAAGAGATTTGATTTAAGAATCAACCCCCTACTCAGTCACCCAGCATTATTCTTTGCAATGAATGCTCTAAAAAAGTGGGTTTAGTCATTTAACAAATCAAACTTACTTTTTTGAAAGTTGAAATGTGGTGTTGCTCATTTAACAGCCTACATAAAGTGAATCAGTACTCTTTTCTATTTTCTCCTTTTTCTTCTTTCACTTGTCTTTTCCATGTTATTTTCTATTTCTGTCTTAACTCTAACACTCTGACTCTTTACCTAATACCAAATTTCAAAGATGCAGAATGAGGATTATAAAATGATTCATGTTCTGTAAGCTTATTTGGTTTGGTTTACTCAAAGGCTTGTGCTGAGAAGCCCCTGACCATCTTATCTAGCAAGCTTAATATTTCATCATCCTATTTATTCTACTTTCCTTTATTTCCTAGTGTCTGTCTCTCAAAGATAATACGTATGTTTGTTTATTGTTGGTCTCCCTTACCAGAGTGACACCAAGGACTTCCCCTATTTGGCTCACTGCTGTATCCCCAGTGACTACTGTATCCCCCATGGCACATAGTAGGAACCTCACTATATGGATGGAATGAAAGATTAAGGTTTTCCACTGTTCCTTTCTATCTGTGCTCTGTGTACATGAATCTAGATTAATAAGGAATTTTTTAAAATCTATGTTCTGGGGCACCTGGGTGACTTAGTTGACTGAGCATCCAACTTCAGCTCAGGTCATGATCTCACAGTTCAGGAGTTCGAACCCCCCCCCCCCACATCAGGCTCACTGCTGTCAGCACAGAGCTCATTTTGGATCCTCTGTCCCCTTCTCTGTGCCAATGCCCCGCTTGCACTCTCTCTCTCTCTCAAAAATATATAAACATTTAAAAAAAATCCATGTCCTAATTAAAATATTTTCAGTTTGATAGTTGCCTTATAGATTTTCAAGAGCTGGATAATGGAAATTTAAGAGGCAGTGACTTTCCTTTTTAAATTGCCTTATCCCAACCAGTATCCAAAACTATTCCAGTTGGGCAAGGATGTTAAGAATAATGGGTTAGAAGTAGAGGTCATAGCCAGACCTACAGTCAATCTTTATCTCTCTGTTGTCATGGCATTGAGAAACAGGCTATAGATAGGGCTATCTAGATGATCTTAGGGGTTCATCGGCTCCAGCACTGTTTTCTGCTCAAGACTGGCAGTACTGGGAATACTCACAGTTATACCTTTGGTACTTTGTAGTGTTGGGAAAGAACTACAGTCTGGATCTGGCTAGCATCTTTTTTTTTTTAAGTTTATTTATTTTGAGAGAGAGAGAGAGAGAGAGAGAGAGAGAGAGAGCAGGGCAGGGGCAGAGAGAGAGAGAGAGGGAGAGAGAGAATTCCAAGCAGGCTCCATACTCCCAGCGTGGAGACCGACGAGGGGCTTGAACTCACGAACCAAGAAATCATGACCTGAGCTGAAACCAAGAGTCGGTCGTTCAGCCAACTGAGCCACCCAGGAACCCCAGGATCAGGCTAGCATCTTGAAAAAGAATAGCTGAATATTTAAAGGAAGTATATAGAGATGTTATAGGTCTATCCCACATCCTGATAGTAAACTTCATGGTGCAACAGCACTGGCTTCTTAGTCAAGAAGAGCTAGACTTGGATCTCAGGTCTTCTCTATGAGCTTTAATGTTTCATATCTGTAGAATGAGGACATGATACTTGTCTTCTGTACCACCCTTAGGCCCAGGAAACAAGGTCCCTGTTCTGGGCCTTACATTTGGGAAGGCTCTTATGTGGCCTTGCTCTGGATGTGCTCCTGCTCTCAGGGTTAGGAGTCCACAGATGTAAGGGGACCTATCCACACAAAGCTCAAGCTGCTGGATGAGGCTCTGAGTACCCAAGATCCTGAAATTCCCTGACCAAAGGTCCTTAGTCCTCTTATAGGACCTGGCAGACCTCTTCCTTGGGTTCCTCTTTCCAGGGGAAGACCAAGTCACTGGTAGAAACACTCCTAGGCCCAAGCAGGTATCAAGGAGTGACTGTTCGCAAGTGTTAGAGCTTAGACTTATTTATATATTCCCATACATGTGGGTGAGGCCTCCATGGTGCAGATCAAGCCAGGAAAGGGAAAAAATGTGAGAAGAGCTTTGGTCAAGCCCAGAGTCTAGTTCATCCCTTGTAGCCTGCTGTATTCATTCTAAACTTGACTTGGGCTTTCAAGTCTTTGTGAAATACTTTGTGTATACTTGCCAAGATATTACCTTTATTTTTAACTTTCATATATTTAGACATATGATATGTGGATCTCTTGTCCTATAATGTGCTAGTGTTAGGGCAAGACAGGCCTGCCTCTCAAAAAATACATATAAAAGAAATTCTCCTTCAGAAAATGAGAACATGTGTAACCAATATTCCCCGTGTCCTTCTTAAAATGTATCATGAGCCATCTTTGTACAAGTTTTGAAAAAAGTGATTTGAGGGGCTTTAGTAACTTCAACATCCACATATATTATTCTGAGGCTCTTCATTGGTCAGTCCACTGGGAAAGCATTGAAGGTCTGTGTTAACATTAAATCTTACTTAGGAAAAGCAACACATTAAATTGTGACAACACTGGCTTAGATAAATTTAACAAACTATCTGGATGGTCGTCTAGCTGAGGGGACAAAAAAAAATTGGGAAATTTTGATGATGGAGGAGGTTGTAGACAAAGCCCAGAACTGGGAATTCCTGGAAGGCACTGGAGGTGGGTCCAGAGCAGCAATTAGCTGCGTGAGAACAGCGGGTTCTGGGGACAGTGAGAAGGGTCTGGAGGAGAGGTCCAGAAAGACCCCGAGGGAGGTTTTTCCCACCCTGCCACTGCCTGAAGCAGAGGTTAAGGATCTGGAAAAAAGTGATTGGTTTGGTTTTGTTTTTTAACGTATACAAGGATTTATTTTGAGACCTTTATCAAGTTTGTTTTTTCCAATGTTCCTAGTGGAGTGGGGTACATTTATACTTAATCAGGATTAAAAGAGTAGAAACCTCAACTAGTAAACATGTTTTAAAATGTACAAAGAGATGTACACCTGAAACTACTATAACACTGTATGTTAACTATACTGGAATTAATATAGAATCGGCAGCTGGCTATACAGTCTAATGTTCAGAGAAGACTGGATTGGGGATACAAATTTTAGATTCATCTGACAGATACTGTTTAAAGCCAAGAAATGGTGAGATCACCTAAAGAGACATTATAAAGAGAAGGTGAGGAGGGCCCACAGATCCCAGGATTAAGAAATCAGGTAGAGAAAAGATTTGAGAAGGGATGTAGAGAGAAATCCCAGAGAGTGTGAGGTCCAGGATAACCAATGAGAATGAGGATTTCAAGAAGGAGGGAGTGGTCAGCTGTAGGAAGTACCACCAAGATTTGAATTAAATGGGGAGAACAAAGGATTCTTCTCTCAAGTTCTTGCTGAACTTGGTGAAAGGCTGTTCAATAGAGGGTGGAATGGCAGTTCATCAGTGTTTAGTCAACTAAACATAACATCTTATTCTTCATTTTGCATAAATGAGATTGAAGCAAAGTGCTATCAACCTCTAAGTGGCTCAAGGAAACAGTTGGGAGACCTCAAGATTGAGTTAATATGCTATGACTATATAGCTCTCTGGTTCTTTGTTGCTATAAGAGAGACCAAAGCTTCAATGAACATAAATTTCTAGGATGCTTTGACACTTTCCCATTGTCCAAATATCAATATCAACCTCAGGCTGAGGAGATAACTAAATTTTTACTAATTAATTAATTAATTAATTAATGAGAAAGAGTGCACATTTGCATAAGTGGAGGAGGAGCACAGAGGGATGGAGAGAGAGAGAATCTCAAGCAGGCTCCCCCCTCAGTGTGGAGCTTGACGCAGGGCTTGATCTCATGACCCTGAGATCATGATCTGAGCTGAAATCAAGAGTCGGATGCTTAACTAACTGAGCCATCCATGCACCTCAAATTTTTACTTATTATTATTTATGACTATGTAGAGCAAACAATTATAATAGCAGATCATTTGTATGAAAACTTAATATGTTCAAGGACCTCTACTATACTTTTCCCAGTTGTTAAATAACTTATTGCTAGTGTTATTATCAGTTTTCAAGCAAATAAATGAAGGCTTAGTGAAATTACATAACTTGCTCATAAGTGGCATGAAGCCATGGTTTTAATCTCTATACTACACTGCTAATTTATCAACTAATAGAAGTCACTTAGGAAAAATGTCTATTCAGGTCCTCTGCCCATTTTTTAATCATATTGTTTCTTTGGTGTTGACTTCTGTAACTTCTTTATATATTTTGGATATTAACTCCTTATCAGATACATCATTTCAAATATCTTCTCCCTTTCGGTAGGTTGCCTTTTTGTTTTGTTGATGTTTTCCTCTACTACACTAAAATTTTGTTGACCATTTTGCATCTGTGTTCAAGAGAGATTTGCCAGTAATTTTCTCTTTCTTATAATATCATTGTCGAGTGTAGTGTAATGATTTTGCTGACTGAATGATTTACCTGTGTTCTTGTTGTCTACTCTCTGAAAAGTTTTTTAAATGAAAAGTCAATGATAATTCCTGCTTAAATATTTGGTAAAATTTTCTGATTTAATCTATCTGTACCTTAAGATTATTTGCATGGTAATTTTTTATTGAATATTTAATTACTATAAAAGTGTAAAACTTCCTTTTTTCTTGTCTATGTTTTAGTAATTGAAATTTCTTTAAGTAATAGAAAATGTGTAGAAGGTAAAAAAAATTCGTGGTTAAAAATGAGACAAGGAAGGATCTCTGATAATTTAACATCTTTGAGTTCATTTATTTGAAATAGAATTAATTGCTTTAACAGTTACTAACTGAAATAATAGGATAAGTTTGCAAAGTCATATGAGGATTAAGACTATATCTAGATGAAAGAATTTAAAAGAAATAAGGCATAAAACCAGCTGTTTGATATTTAGAACCACACATACAATTTTAGTATTGCAATTACTACTTCTAGCTATTCATCCAGAAATATCTAAAATCTTGGATTAATTTTAAAGTGCTGATCTTAGAGTATTTGGCACATGCAGAATACCAAAAATGATGGCTTTAGTTTTTTTCTAGAATGTGTACTGACAACATTTAGACATTGGTGTGATGGATTCTTTTATATTTGACTCTTGAGTACAATTTGAGTGATGGCAAATAAATGATTCAATATTATTTGCATATTTAGAAGTCTTAGAATAGCTATACTAATAATACTGCAATTGTTAAATATACTGAAGGAGCCATTATATTTTTACTTACAGTTTTTTTATGTTAGTTATTTCACTATAAACGTTAATTTACATAATATTTAAATTTTCCATTATAGGGATTCTGTTTACTAAATCATTTACTGTAATACCTATAAAGTAATAGTCTATTTTAGAAAAACAAATGATTATGGAGGATAACACATTAATGTTAAATATGTTATCAGTGGTAGGCTCAGGTGAGGCAGGCATTATATACATCCCTTTTCCTCTTTAAACATAAGGAAAGATTGCTTTTCACATGTATGTATAGTAATCACTCCCGTAGCAGTGATTATTCCTCCCAGTAACAACATAGTTATGTTTATAGAAAATGTAATATCAGTTAAGACAAAATATGTAACTCTAATATTCAGAAGAGAAAATAGAATTCTGAATAATAAGATTATATTCTAAAAATATAAATCCATTTTAGATGACACCAAAAGAACAGGTGACAAGAACAATAGGTAAATTGGATGACATAAAAGTAAACTTCTATGTAGCAAAGAACACAATCAAGAGAGTGAAGAGGTAACCCACAGCAAGGAAGAAAATATTTGCAAATCATGTCTGAAAAGGGACTAATATCTAGATATATAAAGAGCTTCTACAACTCAACAACAGAAAACCAGATTACAAAGTGGGGAAAGATTTAAATAGGTGTTTCTTCAAAGAATATATGCAAATGGATAATAAGCATATGAAAGATCTTCAACATCACTAATCCTTAGGAAAATTAAAATAAAAAACACAATGAGATACTATCTCACATGCATTAGGATGGTTGCTATTAAAAAAATAATGTTGATGAGGATGTAGAGAATTTGGAACTGCTGTGCATTGTTTGTGGGAATATAAAATGGTTCAGCTACTATGGCAAACAGTATGTTGGTTCCTCAGAAAATTAAAAATAGAATTATCATATGATCCAGCAATTCCATTTCTGGGTATGTACCTAAAAGAATCGAAAACAGGGACTTGGACAGGTATTTGTACGTTTATGTTCATAGTAGGATTATTCACATTAGTCAAAAGGCAGGAGCAACCCAAGTGTCCATCAGTTGATGAATGGGTAAACAAAACATAGTATATACATACAGTGCAATATTATTTAGCTTTAGAAAAGAAAGGAAATTCTGGGGTCTCCTGGGTGGCTGTCTGTTAACCATTGGACTCTTGATATCAGCTCAGGTCATCATCCTGCTGTTGTGAGATCTAGTCTGTGTTGGCTCCATGCTGAGCAGAGCCTGCTTGGGATTCTCTCTCTCACCCCTTTCTCCCCCCACCCAACCCATCTCAAAATAAATAAATAAACTAAAAAAAATAAAAATAAAAAGGAAGGAAATTCTGACACATGCTTCAACATGAATGAGCTTAAAGGACATTATGCTAAGTGAAATGAGGTCACAAAAGGATAAATACTGTATGATTCCACTTATATGAGGTACCTGGAGTAGTCAAATTATTCATAGGGTCAGAAAGTGGTGGTTGCCAGGGGCTGGGCGAGTGAGAAATGGGGAGTTAATGTTCAATAGTTATAGAGTCTCAGTATTGCAAGATGAGAGGTTATGGATGATAGCGATGATTAAGCAATAATATGAAGGTATTTAATTCCACTTAAAAGTGATTAAGATTTAAGATTTTATGTTAGGTGTATTTTACTAGGATTTAGAAATATATATATATATGTGTGTGTGTATATATATATTTATAAGTAATATATATTTATAAACATGTATATGTGAAAATCATTTTAAGTGGTATAGCTCTAAAAAACACATGTAAAAGAAGAGAAAATCTAAGTTATAAGAGGCTGTGTGGACACTGATAATTAGAAACTAATCTGAAAATATTTTTAGAGCTTTTTCATACACATTAAGGTATATATTGCTAAATTACATATAACTACATATAATCATATATCCAATTATATAATTCTATGTAATGTAAAAATCTATTGTGTTCTCTCTGGTGATGAGAATTTTCTAGAGATGATGATGAAAGAAACTGTAAGCTCAATTCCAGTATTTTGTTTTGTTGCAGACCTGCGGCCACTTGTTCACATGGTTTCGAGGCACAATGAGGCACACTGGCTCTTGGAAACTTTGGCTCTGGGTGGCAATGCTTCTGCTTCCTGCTTCCACTTCCGTGACGGTCAGGGACAAGTCAGGTATCCAGGCCACCTCCTTTGTCCAGTCACCAAGTGTTATTTATAGTCTTCAAGTTATTTTTAAAAATCATCAAAATAAATTGTTGGGGTTAAGGAGGCCATAGATTAAATCTACTAGTGCAAAATAAATAATTCATTCTTTTTTCCCACTGACCTCTAATGTTGCACACTGAGAATTTGTAAAATCACCTCATTTTCCCATATGCATGTGATATTAGTCTACATAACGTTTCCTTTCGCTCATTGATATTTACAAATATAAATATATGTATGTGCTTCTCTGTATTTCTCTCCTTTTTCCCTTTGTCATAAGTTAGAAGTACATAAGTCTATCATTAATTAGGATTAACCAGGGACATGGCTAATCTTAATTAGGGAAAAGTGAAAAACAGAATAGGAGATATAAAAGGAAATTTAGTTGAAGTACGTTTTATAGTATCTCAGATGAAATGTACAAAAGATGAACAGTTGTAAGAGCCCTTTTTGCACTGAATAGATCATGTTTATTTGCAGTTATTAAATTATCAACTTTATAAATATTTCCAAAGGGCTTGAGGGCAGTTTGAAACATTTACTCTCATCTCTGATTTTTAAAAATGATTATGTACCTAATTTGGGAAACTTTTCTTGAACTTTGAGTATGTGTAAATTACTGATTTAGATGTACTTCTAAGTCAAACTAGACACATTGGACAAGTCATTTGCTAAGCAAAGGGAAATTTCCAACTCTCTTGTGCAAAGGATCACATATGATGTATTCTGATGATGGTCACATAGGATCATGTAATCTGAAACTATGAGTCTTATTATGCCTATTCTTTTGAATATATCTTTAATAAGTCTTGCTAAATAGGTACAAACACACACTAGTAGAGACTTTTGAGTTTGAAACACACATAAAATAAAAACTGTCTAAGATATAACAAGTCTTAATCTCTCAGTGTTATGGAAGTCTTTGTGATTTTTGTATTAATTTGGCAGGAGGTGCATTTCCTAATAATCCACATGAAAGTTTGAATATTCTACCACTGTATCAATGACATTTTGAGGCTGTCATAGTTTTTTGGGGGAACACACTTTCTTTCCTCAGTGAGAAATAAATCAGAGGTGACTCATGGCAAAAGGAAATTCATAGAACCAGGGGAGTTCATTCTGATAATGTTGCTACTCTTAATTTCTTTATGAAAGAAAAATTTTTTTTAAATTTACATCCAAGTTAGTTATCATATAGTACAATAATGATTTCAGGAGTAGAATCCAGGGATTCATCCACTACATATAACACTCAGTGCTCATCCCAACAAGTGCCCTTCTTAATACTCCTTGCCCATTTAGCCCATCCCCTCACCCAAAACCCCTCCAGCAACCCTCAGTTTGTTCTCTGTATTTGAGTCTCTTGTGTCTTGTCCCCTGCCCTGTTTTTATATTATTTTTGCTTCCCTTTCCTTATGTTCATTTGTTTTGTATCTTAAATTCCACATGTGAGTGAGGTCATATGATATTTGTCTTTCTCTAATTTTGCTTAACACAATACACTCTAGGTCTATCCACATTATTGCTAATGGCAAGATTTCATTCTCTTTGATTGCTGAGTAATATTCCATTGTGTATATATACCACATCTTCTTTATCCACTCCTTTGCGCTCTTCCCATATGTTGGCTCTTCTTGATAGTGCTGCAATCAATATCAATGTTTATATATAACCATTGGCGTGCATGTGAACCTTTGAAACAGCACTCCTGTAACCTTTGGATAAATACCTAGTAGTGCAATTGCTAGGTCGTAGGGTAGTTCTATTTTTAAATTTTTGAGAATCTCCATACTGTTTTCCAGAGTGGCTGCACCAGTTTTCATTCCCACCGGCAGTGCAAAAGGGTTCCTCTTTCTCTGCATCCTCACCAACATCTGTCATTGCCTGAGTTGTTAATTTTCGTCATTTTGTATGTCCCTTCCTTTTAAGAAGCATTAGTAGGTAATGTGATTTGCAACTTAAAAGTAGAGGATAGGACTTCTTTGGTTAGAAAGGAAAATGAATCTTTGGTTGAGATGGACACAGGTTTTAGGGACATGCTAGTGCATAATAAATGCTCTTAACACTAGTAATGATTTGCAGGATCTACAATAAATGGATTTCCAATCTTAATTTGAGCAAGAATCATCTGGGATATTGAGTCCTAAATGTCACTCTGAGATTGCCAGTATGCAGGACAGTCTGGGATGGGATTCAGAAATTAATTTCTTTAATGTAGAAACACTTGTAGAAACACTCACCTTTGGGATAATTAACTGACGTTTTTGCTTTTTTTTTTTTCTTTCTTAGCTGGTTATCTTGCATCTTACCTACAAGGTTCTCTTCATTTTATTTTATTTTTTGTTATTTTTGCCTTTAGTGATTTTTTAACCTAAAAAACTGTGGTAGGAGCACAACATGGTATCTACCCTCTTAAGAAATATCTAAGTGTATAATTCAGTATTATTAACTATAGGCACAATGTTGTGCAGCAGATCTCTAGAACTTAATCATCTTGCACTACTGAAGCTTCCCCAATTTGGGATTCCCCTGAATGTTTTGCTTTTGCAGCTTTGGTATCACAATTCTTTTTTTTTTTTAAATGTTTATTTATTTTTGAGAGAGAGAGAGAGAGGGACAGAGCACGAGTGGGGGTTGGGGCAGAGAGAGAGGGAGACACAGAATCCGAAGCAGGCTCTGTGCTGACAGCACAAAGCTCAATGTGGGGCTCGAACCCAAGAACCATGAGATCATGACCTGAGCCAAAGCTGGGCTCTTAACCTACTGAGCCACCTAAGTGCCCCATGGTATTGCAATTCTTTAATCAGGTTCTATTGGATCTAGGACTACTGAAATGCGTATATTCTGGTCCAATTAACTTTACCAAATTGATCTTTCTGAAAGATTTTCCTAAGGAGTGTGAATTCAAAATTAATCTAAACTCTTAACAAGATTCACATAATATGAAGCAATGAGAGAAATTAATACATACAAAAATTAAGAGTTGATTTTTATCAGGTTGTTTGGTAGAAGGTGCTCCTGAAGCAACACATACTGAACATGCCATCGCAATTTCTTAACTTCAGGTATCATTTGCATTAACTGAAAATGTCTGCACAGCACTGTCATAAGGATTATTGAAGAATATGACACGCTGGGCATGGCCTGGCAGGGAGCTCTTTTTGTGTCTTGTGTCTCTGATTCACAGTGCAGGGTTCCCTTTTTAGTTTCCTCATGTGCAGACCTGTGCGTGTGGTCACTAACCGTTTACCGGAGGGAAGTGATTACATCTAAAAATAAAATATAACAAATCTGAGGGAGAGGCTAGGGTTTCAACTCTGGAGTCTGTGAAGTTGTCAACAGTCTACTCTTAAACTTAAATATATGAAGGTTAAATTGAGTCTTTTAATGCTTTATTTTAACTCTATTGTATGTTTAATGATACTTGGAGTAATGTTCCAGTTGAGATAGAATTCAAGAGTAATGTGGAAAGATTCAGTACAACTTGATTTTAAAATTTTGAAGCCATTAAGAATTCAGTTATTTCTTATTCTTTTATCAGCTTTAATATTGCGTTGAGATTATGAGTTAAGGTATATTTATATATTTACATATTGCAGATAAATAATTTGAATGTGGCAGTTTCAGTTCAGTTGTCAAGAGGATCATGTTAAAGAGAATAGAATCATAAAAAATATACATTGTATAGATCTTAAAACGTATGTTAATCAGTTTCTTAAAATTTTCTGCTGTAATAGAAGTTTATGTATCAAATAATCAAAGATTCCTCTTTTTATTCTACCTTACTAAATCTGGTCTAAGGCCAGGTACTGAGTTATCTTCAAAAGTAAACAGAAAACCAGAATAAGGAAAAGCAGCAAAAAAAGCATCCCCCCAACACAAAGCAAAACAAAAAACAAACCAGGTTTGATAAAAGGAGAGATGATAGAATGTCATTTCTTTTACTTACTGGAAAACTTCATGTTAGGTGTCTAGATGGAATTGATTATAAACTTGGGCCCTAGACCATACACATGTATCTTTTAAAACTAGTTAGGAAAAACTGCTATTCTGAAATTTGGCTTTTATTAATTGAAACACATTACACTCTTAAACTCAAGAGTAGAAAGTATGCTATCGTATGGAGAGTTTAATTTTGTTCTTTTAAGAATTCCTCATGTTCAATGTGTACCATTAACTCACAAATATACTTTGTAACTCCTAAATTTTTAAAGTGGAGGGAAGTTTCACAATTATAAATAAGGATTATCGCTCCTAACCAGGTATTCTTTGGAGAAACAGCTTTGTTTTAAAAGCAACAACAATAACAAACCCACAAGAAGCTATAAAGATTTTGTGATCTTTTGTGACTTTTCTGTTAAAATAGCTGTGTTCTCCTTTCTTTTTCTTGTTTGGTCACTTTCCCATATTATTTTTGTTATATTCTGTTCCAACGATCTTTATCTATATTTGTTGACCAGTGTTTTTCTCCGAACCTGAGACACTCTGTAATCCTTTATCAGAGGTGTGTCAAAGTAGGAATATACAGGGGGCCTGTGGGCAGCCCATAACAATAAAATAAAAAGGACTGCTCCCCCCACCCCAGTCCAACAGGAAGTCTGTTTTAGCCTCTTTTTAGAAAAAGTGTGAAACACCTAAAGGTTATTCTTTGCCCTATTTATGAAAAGAAAACAAACCAATTCTGTCTCTGTGGTAAATTGCTACTTTTCACCTTTCTGACTCTAATCTTGAGCCAAATGCTGTTATGGGTTTTGTTACTAAAAGTAAAGAAAACAATTTTCCTTAATGCATGCTAGAAAAGAAGAATGATAAATAGAACATCTATGCAACTAGACAGATTTTAATTGTGATTTTACATATAACAATAGCTCCATAATGTATTGAATGTGTACTTCTGAAGATATGAAGAAATAGGAAAAATAAAGCAGGAAAAATGGATGAGAGAGAGAAATGTTGCCATTTCTCAGGAGGCAGTCCTTTCCCATCTTCTCTTCTCAACTCATTCCATGTGTAATCTCATCTGTCCTCATGGCTTTAAATGTGATTTATATTCAATCACTCCCAAATTTACTTCACACACTGGATCTCTGTTTTGAGTTACATGCCTGTATTTCTAACTATCTATCAATAATTTAACAATTTGAATTTCTTAATGGCACCTCCAACTTAACATTTCTTTTTTTTTTAAGTTCATTTATTTATTTTGAGAGAGAGAGAAAGAGCATGGACAAGCAGGGCAGGGGAGAGAGACAGAGAGAGAGAGAGAGGAGAGACTGACTTCCAACCAGGCTGCATGCTGATAGTGCAGAGTTTGAACTCATGAACTTCAAGATCATGAACTGAGCCAAAATCAAGTGTTGGATGCCCCCAACTTAACATTTCTAACTCCTTCTCTCTTCCACCACAGATTAATTTATTCTTTGACAAATCTTTTCTTCCTCTAGTAGGATTCATTTACAGAAACCTAAACTTTTACCCAGACAGCTAAGTAAACCAACTCTCCTTCCTCCCTACATTCACTCCTTTATCATGTCACGTTTATTCTTATATCTCAATTCCTTCCCTTTTTTCCCATCGTCACTGTCACCTCTTTAATCCAAGCTACCATCATACCTGGCCTCACTGAGTAATTAGCATATGCATAGGGTTGCCAGATAAAATATAGGACACTCTCTTAAGTCTGAAGTTCAGATAAATAATGAATTTTTTTAGTATAAGTATGTTCCAAACGTTGCATGGAGCATACTTATACTAAAAATATCTTTGTTATTTATCTGACATTCAAATTTAATGGGCCTCGTTTTGTTTTCCTTCTATATTTGGCAATCTTACGTGATACGAAGGGAGGAGAGGTTGTTCAATATGTATACGGTAGGCAGGAAAGGCTGCCTTCATGAAGGGACATTTAAGCGGAGACATGAAGTTTGTGAGAGACAGAGGTATGTGAATATCTGGAAAGCAGAATATACCAAGGACCCAAGGCAGGGGCATGCTTGACATGTGGCATAAATAAGAAGAAAGACCAGGAGACTGTAATCAGGTGAGTGAGGAGGAGAAGGTGAAGGCACATTTGATGCTGAGAAATGGATCTGTGCTCTGTGTGTTACCAAAATCTGATTTCTAACTTTGCGAAGTCAAAGGCTAGAACTTGGGCTCCAGTAAATTCACCAAAGCAATAAATACTGCCCTGTGAGACCTCTTGGGAGATGGTCGATCCTTGCCCTAGAGGACTCTTCCCAGAAATGTGAACAGGTAGGCTTCTGAAAGTATATCTTTGAGTAACATGTCTTCCCTAAAGACTTCTATAATTGACAGTTAAGTGAATATTGTGATGTCATATGATACCTTAAATACATTGTTATTTAAGTACAAATGTGTGGAAATGTGCACTTTAGCAAAATTAAAATATAAATTATATTTTCAATAGACAAATTATATATTTACTTTCTTTGCCATCAGTAAGGCAGTATATAAATAGCTTAATATTAAGAATCCTCAACACATTGTAAGAAGTGTAGTAGAACGTGTTTATATTTATTTTTCAT
Source organism: Cryptoprocta ferox (assembly GCA_028646485.1). Taxonomy (NCBI): domain Eukaryota; kingdom Metazoa; phylum Chordata; class Mammalia; order Carnivora; family Eupleridae; genus Cryptoprocta; species Cryptoprocta ferox. The sequence goes on along the minus strand of CM053577.1, from coordinate 83,902,791 downwards.
GATGCGTCCAATGTTGACTGTTCTTTTTGTCTTTGTAGTGCATAAGTAATAAGCTCACCTCCTGGCTTTTCCCAAAGGCCAGAGGCCTCTGTGGCCACAGAGAGTGACTGGTCTGTTTTCAGTATGAGCATCAGCAACACAAGTTTTTTAGGTATTAAATCAGCTGAAAAAAAAGAAAAATTAAAAGAATGGATTTTAACCAGTCTAGCCTTCTTAGTTGTTTGAGAGGATAAAGAAGTAATTCAACATGCCTTCAGTGAATAGTAAGAAAAAAAAAAGTGAAAAAGCAGGAACTAAACATATCTTCAGTAAATACTACGTTAAACTAAAGACCTTTTTATATGAATGGGTATAGAAAATAAACACCAGAACAATGATAGGAAATATATGTTTCAAAAAACATGTGAACTAATCCCAACTAGAATACTTAGCAATATAATAGAAGGCTCAGCCAGCAGGTAGGAACACAATATAAGGATTTAGAGGTTAAGGAAACAAGGGATTTTTTTAAAGCACCCTTGAAACTGAAAGCATGAACAAAATGTGTTTCTACTAAAGAATGGAGTATCATAGATACTCTTACTTTGTTTAAAATGTGGTTTTAAGAAGCAGTGTTCAATATAGAGAAAAAGAGTTGTCCAACTTCTTAGGAAAGAGCCTATTTCTTATAGGAAATGGGTTTTATTTCAACTCTGCCATTGGGTCAATAGGTTATATGGGGCAAAATTGTCTAACTTCTCATGAATTTGTTCTTAGGTCCTCAGGATTCAAATTTTTAGAGAAAGAGAAGGTAAAATCTTTTTTAAAAAGTATGTATTTTTTTGTTACATAATCAAGATAAAATCTAGATAATCTACCCATATCAGACATAGACATGGGTATCCTTCTGACCCCGTGAGCTGCCCAGGTCCTTCAAGCCAGGTCAGGAGGAAAGTGGGTCTGATAATCACTAACAATATCTTAGCATAAATTTTTCAAAAACCTTTATGTTTGGTTTTCAAAAGGTCTGTTGATTAAGGGTCCCCAAGTAGTGCATGTTTTGTTGTGAAATTTTAGTGGTAACTACTTTTGGAACACTCCAGAGAGCCTTTGCAGTGACATTGCTGCAATGATTCTCCTCCGTCTACCTATTGGGATGATATTTGGATCTTATCAGTTGTTCTTTAAGGTACGTGCACATTCACTCAAAAAGTGTGCTTTACTTTATTTTAAAATATATGTGTCAATATTCATAGAAAGTAATAAGCCAACTTGTGATAGCCACATCCACTGCTTTGCCATTTGTAAGACTTATGCATTCAGATGATGGTACGTTGAATCTGAAACCCAAATAATTAACATTTAGTTTTCCTTTGTTTTGTTCATGTTTTTACAATAAAGCACACATTCTAAATATATGAAGCTATATTTGATTTTTATAAACTAAAGATTATAGTGGAGAATTATTTTCATGAATATTGCTGGAAATGTTGAATTCCATTCATTTCAAAGTGACAGGTTTATTACTTTGACATCATCATATGTTCATTAAGTCTTTGGAAGAATTTAAGACAGACATGTACTGTTTCCAAGTTGCTGGTAGGCCAGCAGACCCCTTAAGATGAAAGTGTCATAGCAGAAACTCCCTTTCTGCTATCTTGAGATTTCTTTCGTCAATCATCTGTTGGGCTTTCCCTACATACATTGTGGAGAATTTAAAGTTAATATCATTTATTACAGTCATATAGTCATTCAAAGTCATTAAGAAAAATTTTTTTTCTCACAAGAATTTTATTTTATTTTATTTTATTTATTTATTTATTTATTTATTTAACTTTATAGTTTATTGTCAGGTTCAAAGTCATTAAGAAAATTTGATTAGAATTCCAGTTTTGTTTTATTTCGCAAGAATCATTTTTAGCTTATTTTCTTAGAGACATGCTGTTTTCCTCGTGTTGATGAGGTACTATACCTATGAAGGGTCAATAAATCTTAGGTGCACAGTGTAGTGAATTTTTTTTTATTTAAAAAAATTTTTTACATTTATTTATTTTTGAGAGACAGAGACAGAGCACAAGTGGGGGAGGGGCAAAAAGAGAGAAGGAAACACAGAATCTGAAGCAGGCTCCAGGCTCTGGACAGTCAGCACAGAGCCTGACATGGGGCTTGAACTCACAAACCGCAAGATCATGACCTGAGCTGAAGTCGGATGCTCAACCGACAGAGCCACCCAGGCGCCTCATAGTGCAGTGAATTTTTATATATACATTTATACATCTGTGTAACTGCCACTCAGACCAAATTGTAGAATATTTCCAGAACCCCAGAAGACTTTCCCCAATTTGCTTTCAGTGAAATCCCACCAAGGTAACCAGTACTCTGACATAGATTAGTTGTACAGTCTTTTGAACTTCATATAAATGAGATTATGCAGTCTGTATTCTTTTGGGAATAAGATATTCTTTTTACTTAATAATGTATCTGTGATATGCATTCAAGTTGTTGCATGTGTCAGAAGATTATTTTTTTTATTGCTGTACAATTTTTCATTGTATATACCACAATTTATTCATTTATTCCCTTGGCGGTGAACATTTGGGTTGTTTCCATTTTTATCTTATTATGAGTAATGCCACAAATGAATATTCTCTTCTAAAAGGGATATTTACACTCATTTTTTATGCTCATTTTTCTTGGGCCATTGAATTTCCAAGTCATAGAGTTCATGTGTATTTAGCTTTAGTGAATGCTGCCAGTTTTCTAAACTGGTTGCATTGATTTCCACTCTCACTGACGATGTGGGGGAGTCCTTTTTCTCCACATTCTCATCAAAACTTGGTGCTGTAAGTTCTTTAATTTATAGCCATTTAGTGGTATCTCATTGTGGTACTACTTTGCATTTCCTATATTACAAATGATGTTGAGCACCTTCTCACATGTTGTTTGGGAACGTGGATCTATCTTCGCTTTTGTGAAGTGCTTCGATTTTTTTGTGCATTTTCAAAATAGAGTTTTCAGTCTTTTTCTTCTTGATTTGTGAGAGTTTTTGTTTATTCTGGTTATGATATGTTACTGGGTATACATATTGCAATAGTCTGTGGCTCCTTTTCACTCTTAATGTTGTCCTTCGATTAATAAGTATTTAAATTTTAATGAATTCCGATTTATCAACCTTTTAATTGGTGCTTTTGCTGTCCCTTTAAGAAACCTTTACTACTTTGAATTCATGAAGATCTTATGTCTTTCTGTAGCCTTTTATTGTTTTACATTTCACATTTAGGTCTAATATCATCTCTAATTATTTCTCTGCATGGTGTGAGGTAAGGATCAAGGTTTAGTTTTTCTATATAGAGATCCAGTTGACCCAGAAACATTTATTGGAAAAACAATCCTTTTCCCACTAAATTACACTGGCACCTTTGTGGTAAATAAGAAGACCAGACGTGCATGGGTCTGTTTTGGACTCTATTCTGTTCCCTTGATCTCTCTATATGTGTCCCAATACCACATTATGAAAATTTCTGGTGTCAGATAGTGTATGTTCTCCAACTTGTTCTTCAATTTTGTCTTAACTATTCTAATTTTCTTACAGTTCCATATAAATTTGAGAATTAGCTTATCAGTTTCATACACATACACACTCATATGCACACACACTCACACACAACCCTTTGGTATTATACTGATTCTAGAGATGAAACTGAGAATTGACATCTTAGCAATATTGAATCTTCCAGTGTTAATACTTGGTTTAACCCTTCAGTTATTTAGGACTTAAATCTCCCTCAGCAATATTCTCTAGCTTTCAGGGCAGAGATCTTGAGGAGATGCTTGGTTTTTATAAAAACGACTCTGAATTCAGTAGTGCTTACAAAATATCCAATTTTACTATCATTTCAGACCTGCAACCATGTTAAGATCTCTGAGATAGGAATTCCCAAAGTAGCTAAGTAATCTCCAAGATTACTCAGTACTACAATTTCACATGTGTGTATTGCAACTTTTAAATCTGATTAAGTGACAGCACTATTTAGAATCTGATTCATTCTTCTAGTTAAATAAATATTAGTCACCACCCCTGAAGTTCATGATACATTTGTTAAATGAAGGGCTGAGGAGCTGGGCTGTTGAACTTGAGATTCGGTACTTTCCACTTTCCAGAGAGCAAACGATCTCTTTAGTTTTAAGCAGTTTATCTCCCTCTCTGTATTAAAGACTTTTAGGTCATTACACTCAACCATAATTTTAGACCTGAAGAATTAAGAACGTGATTGTGTGATGCCATAATTGTCAATTGGTTATCTTTGGAATATCTGTCCAGTTATATAGTTATGTTGGCATATTCTGAAAATTTGCATTTTTGTCAGAATTGACTGTAACCTTCATAGAATCTAGCCTGAATTAGATTTAAGCATATCCCAGACAACAAAAAGTTAATGCATGCATATACATTACTATATTAAGGTATTGTGGTAGTATTGAATATATGCATTCACTGTTAAGTAGAGACTAATTTTATCTTTTATTTTTTAAGTTTCATTAGGTGCGTTAGCACATAATACCTTCTCAATGGTTTTATCCAATTTTTAAAAGTATAGGTCACTTTTGTATGGCAGATGTCTTTGTACTTTTATTGTGATAACTTCCATGTGTGTTGCTGCTTTAGTCAGTTCAAGCTGTTCTAAGAATGCCCTGGGTTGGGTGGTTTAAAGAATAGACATTAATTTCACACAGTTCTGGAGGCTGAGAAACTTGAGGTCAGGGTTCCAACATGGCCAGATGCTGGTGAAGGCACTCTTCCTGGTTTCCCAATATGGTGGAGACAAAGGAGGTATCTCCATCACCTTCTAAGGATGCCAGCCCCATCATGAGAGCTCCACTTATATGACCTCATCCAAACCTAATTACCTCCCAAAGGCTCCACCTCCAAATACTATCACATTGGGGATCAGAGTTTCAACATATGCATTTTGGGGGTGACACATTCAGTCCATAGAAGTCCCCTTCTCTAAAGTTTAGTATCATCTGACAAGAAAGCTTGAATCAAATTTGTGTTAAAATATAGTAGCAGTTCATTTGTTTTAATATTAGAATATGTTTTGAAAATGAAATTTTAATGATGTTAAAGCTAGATAATTTCCTGATGTCTAAAATGTATAGCGACAATTAGAAAGAGTAATAGTAGCATTAGTAGTATTAGTAGTAATGATAGCTAACACAAGCATTCATCCTGTACCAGACACATGTAATCCTCACAAACTCCTCACAAATTCTCTGAGGTGGGTAATATTCTCATCCTCAATCTATAGAAATTTAACAAAATTGTTTATTATTTTCATTTTACCTTAAGTTTCTAGTTGTATTGTCTGATTCAAACTTATTTTAAAAAATTGATAAAAAATGCAGTGCAAATCTTCAAATTTTTTTTTAATAGAAAAACAGTGTCCTGTACTGAGAACAGAGGGACATCAGTTTCCACAGGACAACAGGGATAAACTTGAAGTTTCAGGTAAGCATTATAATCCTTTGCAAAAACGCATTTGTATAAAATTATCAGCACATGTGGAGTATATCACAAGTGATTCTTTGACATTATAGTTTAGGTTGGTAACATCAGTATAAGAAATTAAAAAGAAGGAAGATAAATGATGTAGAAAAAATGCAGAGTACTGTATTAACTAACAACAACTCAATTTCTTGGAGAAAAAAAGTTATTTAAAATTATAGAAGTTGTATCCATTGTAGAAATTTTAGAAAAAGAAAAAACATTTATTAAAAAAAGATACCCAAATATAGCTGTGATTCCTATTTTGGTGTAACAGTCCTGTCTTCCTTTCTCTGTCTTACTTTCTTCTCTCTCTTTCACTCCCACCCTCCCTCTCTCTCACACACATACATAATCATAATACATATTTTGAATTTGAAATCAAAATATATATTCTTCTAAGGCATGATTTAAAAAAAAACAGGACTGCTTAAATTTCAATTAAATTGCCGTAATATTTTTTAGTTAACTAATTTTGTCTTTAGACATCAGAACTGCTACAATGAGCCACTCTGATTATTTTCTTAAGATAATTCGTAAGTCAAAAAAATTAATATTTGAGTCTTCTGCAACATATTTTATCCTCCTGTATCGTAAAAGAAGAAAAATGAAATCAAATTTTTCTGAGACCATACAACAGGGTTTTATTTGAAATAAATCAGTCTATAGATAAGGGCAACAAAAAATCCTATTTAAAAATGAATATCTCTTGTGAGTTTCCTTTAACAAAACTGCTGGATTAAATCATTTGTTACATTTTATAGGTTTTGACCTAGGAGAGAGCTTTTCTCTGAGGCGTGTATTTTGTGAAGGTGATAAAACCTGTTTCAAATTGGGAAGTACATTTCTTATTAGAGATACCATGTAAGTAAAATAATTTTTCTTTACATTTTAATAATATTACACAAACTATTTTCTAAGAAAATTTAAAATAATTTGTTTAAAAGATAAAAAAAATCTTCTCAATGGTGTCATACTCACTTGAATGCTATGATAAGTGGGCTGTTTGTATATTAGTTGTTTTCAATAATCTTGGAATCTGATCTTATTCTATGGTATAAATGCCATTCACCCATACAGATAGAGGCATAGTCTTTATAGAATAGTAATTAAATCCATTTTGAAGAAGTATTATTTATGTTTAAAGTAGATACAACCAAAGTTAAATTTTAAAATGTGAACTTTAAAACAGAAGATGCAATTTAGATTTCGAGACAAAAGACTTGATACTTCTTGTATTTATTTATTGTAACTGTTTCTGGGTTTACTATGCTTCACAATAAATTAAAACAAAAGAACCTAGCCTTTAGGTATTCCTCTTATATAATGTATAGAGTACATAAAAACATAAGATGATAACATCATTATAAGATGGTCTTGATACACATTTCGTTTCAAAATTGATTTACCAAACTTTTCCTTTCTTATCTTTATTATTCTTTTTCTACTGATAAACCTGAGATTTGAAAAAAGGTATTATGTGCCATTTAAATATTGACAGTTGGTCAACAACTATATAGGGCAATAAAATTTCCCCATATGCTCTACATGTAGTTGGAGGATGGATACATAGTAATTCAGAAAGTTTGAGGCATCAGGAAGGCAGATATAGCATATATGGTCATGATATTTAGTTTTTGCCTCCAAGATTCCAGTTTATGAATGCACTGCAGTGAAAATAGCATTAAAACTCTGGTTTAATATACAACACAGATGTTTTTGTGTGAAAACATAAGTGGATGTTTTTACTTCTTGATGAGTAGCCTAAAATTTAAGTTACCAGACAAGGTTGTTGAGAATCTTAGCATTTGAATTCTCAAAGGGAGATAGCATTCATTATCTTGTTGCCTGTCTTCTGATGCTCTGTGTAAACTAGGTCCCTAGCTCACTATTTCTCTGAGAAAAGTTAAAACTTTCTATTTTGTGATTCTTTAGATGATTTTAGTTTAATGACATGGTTCCTTAAAAGTAAACTGCTCATTAATTGGTAAGAAATAAGAATGTTAAGGAAGAGAGTAATCTGATATTGGGGGGATATAATGGGTGATCGTCAGGAGGGGCACTTCAGGAGATATGACTGTACTCTTAAGGGTGACTTTTAGGTGGCTTCACATGCAGGCATTAAACCCCAGAAAACAGCAGTTCCATGTTTGGGTATTCATATCCACTAAAGAAAAGTCAATATGTAACATATATTTGTATGTTTATATATTTATTATATATGTTTATAATTATTTATTATGTATCATATATATGATTTTAAACTAGTAGTATAAAACCTTAATTAAAGAATTTAAGAAAGGCAATAAATTCTGTTATAAAAGTTAAGGTGCATTTTCTCTCCTGCCTTCTTCCTGACAATTTAAATTCCTCTAATTCTGTCCAGGTGGCTAAAGGATTGGAGTGAAAACTTTTTAAAATTCATTGGAACTGTATATAAGAAAATGTAGCTAATCTTAAGTAGTTACGTTGGAAAATTTGCTGCCACATTTAGGCAGTGCTATTCCCCTTTGATATGCGTGATAATAGATATTAGCCATAACTTGACATTTATTTTCCAACCTTTAGCTCTAAATCATTGTGTGATCCCTGGGCTATCAATGTAAGTAAATTCCCTGGCTCTGCAGAGCAGAACCCTGGTACCTCCACCACAGGAAACTGGAGGGTATCTGGTTAAGCTAACTAGCGAGTGTCAAGTAGCTTGGCTCATCTCCATTTACATTTCACTCATTGAGCCAAGTATGCTCGGATGCTTCTCTTGCATGATGCCATTTTGATTTTTCAATGAGACTGGAGTAAAGTTGCAGCTATTTATGTATTGGTAAATAAGCTGCCTTGCAGAATCAGCATGTGAAAAGGCAGGTGCTATTTTATGTGGAAAATGAGGATTCTGTCTGTGCCTGAGATTATTTTCATAGTTCTGTCATCTTCCAGGTGAGATTCATGAGGGGAGAGATTTAATGAATGTGTTGGTCAGATACTTACTGGGCACACATTCAGTGCCTTGAGCCTGGCTTAATGCGGGAATCCCAAGGGCCACTTTTGCAGGGGCCCTTTGAATAAACTTTGTATACTTAACAGTGACACATGCTCAAGGAACATCTGAGGGACTTTATGTATTTGGTTTTATTTTAAATTTGTGTCCATTTCCTCAGTGTTCCTTGGGATAGCAAATGAAAGTATTTGTGGGTATTAAAAGAATTCTTTTCCTTGGATTCTGCATTTACAAGTATCCTTTGTTGTGCAAAAGAAATAATTCATTATTTCTGTGCATATTGAGAGTTATATCCCAGATGATCATGCTCTGATTATCTTTAAATTGTGTTTTGGCAATTATCAGGGCAAAATGGTAAAGTTTTGAGAGAAAATATACACAAAACATGCATATACTACAGAGCACCTTATTTTCTTGGTATAATACAGTTCTTTCATTAGTTGTTTCTATAGAAACGTGTTTTAAATAAAAACGTCTCAAATAACTAAGTAAAAATGCCTTAGCGGTTGAATATTTTAGAAGAGTTGATAAATGTTTAATTTCCACATACTGTTGATGCTGAAGGGACAACAGTCTCTTATTTTGACTGGCCAATGAAGAAATCATTTAATTTCAAATGTACCAGGGAAGTGAATTACTCTGATTTATTGATTTCAAAGATGGTAAGAAGCCTTATCTCTGAGGTTCCAGGATTGATAGCTAGTGACTATCTGTAATACTGTGTTGAGAAGGATTCTGAGGCCATATTAGATTCAGCTGATTAGAATACTATGATCCATTACCCAAAAGGGGAGATAGGAGTGCTTATGTGTGTCCAGTCTGTTGTCTTTCTGACTTGGGATGATTCCTGTGAGCTGGTATCTTTTGCAACTGAACCAGCTCCTAAGAGTGAGGGTAAATGAGGCTGTGTGTGAAAAAATAATCAACACAGATTAATAAGATTTTATGAGTTTGAATCATATAGCTAGACACAGTGGCATAATTGACAAATATGGTCCCCTTAGCTCTTGTTACAAATAAATAAATCTCCAGTGAAGAGGAATCTTCTCTCTCTCTCTTTCATTAAATTGGTGGTTACTCTCTGGAAGCAAAGGCGATTTCTTTTCACAGCTTTACATGGAAAAAAAAAAGAGCTTGTAGGAGCTATTCTCATTTGCATTTTATGTTTTTATAAACATAATAATCCTCCACAAGGAGGAAACACCAAATTATATATTTGGAAGATGGGTAGTGTTTTTTACGAGTTATTCAAGTTCTCTGAACCTTAACAGTTCCCTTGGAAATAATCCTAAATATGGGGAAAGCTGTTTTGTATATTGTAGCATGATTTATACCTTGTCTATGGTAGTGTTGAATGATTCACCCTGTGCACATGTCTTTTTTACATGGACCTTTACATTACTTCCAGATTTTATCATTATAAATAACATCACAACTTCCAGGAAAGTTATTTTTCTCTGTGTTTAGAATTATTTCCATAAGATTGATTTTTCTCAGTGGAATTACTAGTTCATTTTTAGAGATCTTGATATATACTTCTAATTATATTTCATCATTGTTTTATCCTTCTATTCTGTATAATACCCAGTATCTTCGGTAGCATTAGACATTATCAATTAAAAATTTTGTCATTGGGGCGCCTGGGTGGCTCAGTCAGTTAAGTGTCCGACTTTGGCTCAGGTCATGATCTTGCAGTCTGTGAGTTCAAGCCCCGCATCGGGCTCTGTGCTGACAGCTCAGAGCCTGGAGCCTGCTTCGAATTCTGTGTCTCCCTCTCTCTCTGCCCCTCACCTGCTCATGCTCTGTCTTTTTCTGTCTCTCAAAAATGAATAAATGTTTAAAATATTTTTTGTCATTAAGTTTTTTTTCAACTAAAAGCTTGTAGCAATTACAAATAAAAGTAACTTACTACGTAAGTATTAGGGGTTCCTAAAATGTTTCTGTTCTGCCAACAGATGAATAAAAGGTAGCATTCAATAAGTCACTGTAATGAATATGTGGTAGTGTAGAGCTCATCCTTTTATTCAACAAGCATTTATTGAGCTCACTGTTGACTCTACTAGGCTCTCAGATTACAATGGGGAAGAATGTGGTCCAGTCTTGCCTTCTGGAACCTGCTGGAGAGACAAGGTGCAAGGAAAAACCACACTTCTCCCTTGCCTCGATCAAGAAACTGAGATGTGTTGCCTTCTATCATCAAGCATGGGCCATGGGACTCCATGCTACCCCTTCCCTCATAAAGGATAAACTTCCTTTAGCATCCCACACAAGGCTGATTTTCAGTCTCTCCCTCATAAGGGCAGGTTTCTAACCCATCTTTCATTTTTATTGCTCTTCTTTGGGACCTCTCCAACCTCTGAAAACCAGTTAAAATCTGTGGCTCTAAAAACTATATTTAGAACTCTTGTACTTAGAAGCTTCTAATCTCTGAATGTTTCAGAAGGATTACTTCACAATTCCATTAAACTATAGGGAATGACTATTCATGCATCCCTTGGGTTTTCATTTGGGCCATCCTATCATTCTGTAGATAAGAACTTTCCCATGTAAGGAAAAGTGACTTAATTAAAAAAGTTGTCCAGCTGTTAATATGAGATTAAATGACTGTTACACATAAGTCTATGTCATCACTGTATTTCCTCAATTGTAGTTTGCCATACCAAAAATGTGAGGTAAGCCATTAAGTCTGACATTCTTAAGATGAAAAGAAAAGCCTGATAGGTTCACAATAACTGAATTCTTTAAATCATACAATATAGCCAAATTGTATATATTAGAACAGAATTTTTTTTAATATTATTTTATTTATTTTGAGAGAGAGTGAAAACAGAGGGTGGTAGAGGTAGAGGGAGAGAGGATCTTAAGCAGGCCCCACTCTGTCAGCATGGAGCCCCACGTGGGGCTCAGTCCCACGAACTATGAGATCATGACCTGAGCCTAAATCAAGAGTCAGAGACTTAACTGACTGAGCCATCCAGACATCCCTAGAACAGAATTTTAAGGGTATGATTATACAGATTTTAAGAATGCCTGGAAATATTTACATTTCCATCACAAGAACCTATCTCAAGAATCCATGTTATTTTTTTCTAGCAAATTTAGGGATGTTGATATATTCCAGTAACAAATTGCTTTGTAAAGAAATGGCTACTAAAATGTAATATAATATGAAATATTATGAGTTTAGTATTTCCATTTACCAGTTTTGGAAACATTTAATATTATCATCAAATTTTTAAAAGTCATAATTTTTCTCCTTCAGATTTCATATAATTCAATATTGTTTGGGGAAAGGGAAAGAATGTCAGTAATTGATCATATGTGTATAGATTCTACAACATTCATATCTGTTTTATTTTTGTTTTGTTTTATTTTCTTTCACTTGTTCCAGAAAGAACATTTAACATGAGATCTATCCTCTTAACACATTTTTAAGTGCCCAGTATATTATTACTAACTATAGCTACAGTGTTCAACAGGATTTCTTTGGAGTTTATTTCCTATTTTATTCTGGCTAATTGCATGAAGTTATCTTATCTTAAACTGTCCTTATGGCAGTTACTTTGAGAGTAGTGAGGTGCCAGTTAAATATACTACTTAGAAGTCATAATAATGCAAATGTCATCATAAAGTAATAAAATCAAAGTGTTTTATTTTGGTAATTACTTGGGCCAATTTGACAGGCATTGATTAATCTACTGCTGTTAGATTATATATTTGATTCTTCTTCTTTCTTCACTTATTTTTCTATCCAATAAATCTCCTCTCCTAAGCAACAGCAGCGTTTTGGCTTGGGTGGAGGCTGTGAATATGTATCTGTGGAGCGTACACTGCAGGTTTTCAGGGTATAGAAAGAAAGAAGGCATGTAAGCACATCCATCAAGTCATCATTAATCTTCTGTGACCCATAAAAATGCTGTGAAGATTAATTAGTTATTAACCTTAGGTGGTTGCAAATGTATTGCTTTTACAATGGCTGTAAACCTGAATTTAAGCATGATCTTAAATTTATAAATTAGGCAGAGAATTGACTGTAGTAGTACATGATGGTTTGTTATACTAGTGCTTAAGAATAACTTTATAAGAACTTGACAGATTTTTTTTGTAGATTGATCAGACCATCTGTGATTGATAAAATAGCATCAGATAGTCTAATCTTCATTCTGAGACAGAGAATCAGATAGTGAAATACACTTTGATTTCAATGATGAATTTTGAAATGTATGTCAATCAAGGAAGAATAATTGTGTTGGCTAATAAACCGTTAATTTATTATCATTTCAATTTCTTCAACTTAACCATGAAAGGTAATCAGAAAATAAGCATGGTAGCCAAAAACTGCTTATGTTATTTTGTGTGACGCACATAAGCTTGGTACACCTTGTCTATTACCTCATTAAAATTTTTTTTAATGTTTATTTTTGAGATAGAGAGAGAGAGAGAGAGAGAGTGGGGGATGGGCAGAAAGAGAGGGAGACACAGAATCCGAAGCAGGCTCCAGGTGCTGAGTTGTTGGCCCCCACATGGGGCTTGAAGTCATGAGCCATGAGATCATGACCTGAGCCAAAGTTGGAAGTTTAACCGACTGAGCCTTCCAGGTGCCCTAATTGCCTCATTTTAGTTAACACTTAACATTTCCTAAAATACATTTATTCCAGATTAGGTGAAATTTTTATAATTTTAAGCTAAAAAGTAATATATTCAAATAATTTACTTTAATCATTCCTCTCACCATGGCTATATCCATGTAATTTAGAAGCAATCCCAAGTTCAGTGAAAATTTCAATTAATATGGACACGTGTGGTAGTGCCATGTAGAATTCACATCTGGTTGGTTAAATATGAGATTTAATTGTCCAGATGTTTTGCACCCAAGGTATTCCTCTTCTTTGAACCATCTCAACCTCTGCTTTCTACTTCAGATTTTCCTGCTTCAGCTGTCCTCTCTAGAGGCGACCCTCCTGGTTTCAAAGGTTAACCCCTTCACTTTTGCTCTTAATCCCCTTGTCAGCGTCCTTTAATACCTTGATCCACCCATGATCCCCTTTGCTCTTCTGTTTTCAATGTCCCTCTTCACAGTATCCTGGCTCTTAGTCTACAAATATATACTTAATCCTTCTCTGTTCTAGAAGCTTTTCCCCTTGACAATCCCTTTACTCCCAAACTTCCCAAAGGAATAATACTACTGACCACTTTTACTTCCTCATACATATGTTAGCCCCCTCATATTTGACCAGGAGTTCTTTTTTTTTTTAACATTTATTTATTTTTTAGGATAGTGCAAGTGGGGGAGGGACAGAGAGAGGGGGACAGAGGTTCTGAAGCAGGCTCTGTGCTGACAGGCTGACAGTAGTGAGCCCAATGTGGGGCTCAAACTGAGGAACTGCAAGATCATGACCTCAGCTGAAGTTGGACGCTTAACTGACTAAGCCACTCAGGTGCTCCATTGACGAGATTTTCTTGAACACTATGGAGATTTCTTTCAAAGTTACTGGTGTCCACTGCCCTGTCTCGAATGTCTCTGACCTAAGTATCTCTCTACACTGCCTTTCTGTACCTGTGTCTCTCTACCTGTCCTATTCCGCCCATCATTTTTTTTGCCAATTTGAATCTTACATATCCTAGAAAGTTCAGTACACACCCTACCTTCAAATACAGCCCTCACTGATGTCCTCTGGCAAAATTCCTTCTTCTTCTTCTTCTTCTTCTTTTTTTTTTTTTTTTGTAGTTCAATATACTATTCATGTAGTGCTAATCTAATTGTGCCTCAGATAATCTAAATGTTCCCAGGTCCCATTAGTATTCAGTTCAAATGATGTCATATTAACATTAGTGTCTAAATTGTGATGATTCCTACTCTACCTGCACAACTGTGGAACCTCAATCCCCTCCTAAAAACACATCTTGTTATTTTGGGGAGCCCTAAGAGTGTTGCTCATGTGCTCATGTTCAAAAGAAAGTACACTCTATCCTTGTGTTCTAATCTCCTTGTTTTTGCATATCACCCCTGTCTTTGTTGGGAGTCCTCTTCGCAAAAATGCCACTCCATTGGGCCCTGGCCAACCCCTACTCATGGCTGCTCAACCTCAGTCCTCAGGTGCCCGAGTTGCTCTGTGGCTTATAGCTAAGTGGGGTGTGTGTGTATGCATGGCAGGGGGAAGGCATGAGAGTGAAAGCATGGGTTTAAAGATCCTCTCTCTAACTGTGCTCTGGACCTCAAGGCCATGCCCAAGGCATAAAGCATCACAATGTATTTAACAAATTAATCCAATCAACTCTTGGCATTCTTTTTTCTATGGCACTCAAAAGCTCATAGATATATGGACTAGACATTCCTCCCTATTATCTTTACATTTCTATCTCTCTTCTCATTTACCCATGATAAGAATATAAAATTCCCTTTGCTTACAAGGTATACAGAAAAAATATTTTATAATATACGCTCCCTATTATTTATCAGTTCAGCTTTGATGGCAGTGAAAGAAGAAATTCTAACGAAGTATTTCATTTGATTCCCAGATGACACTGAAGACTCACCATGTGCCAGGCACTGAAGATTTAAGGATAAATAAAGACATGGTCCCTGGCATTGAGTTATTTCTGTTTGGGAAGATAGATATGTCAACAATTAGCTATTATGGAATATAGTTGCAATCTTTAGATGTATGTATGTAGATGAAGAACAGATGAAGAGATGAACAGATGAAATCATTTTGAGGGAACCAGGAAAGGCTTCACAAAGGATGTGAGAACTAGAAGCTTGAAGCATAAGAACAAATTTGCCAGGTGAGCTAGGGGGCCAGTATGTGGTAGTTAGAGGGAGTATCATTTAAAGGTCAAGGCAGTTTGAAGAATGGTAAGAAATCCCATGTGGTGGTAGTGAACACAGGTGGGGAAAGTGCGGGGTGAAGGAGGCTGAAAGGGCAGGCTGAGGTGCTGTTCTGAGAGGCTTCTGTGCCAGCCTTAGGGGCTTGAACTTTACTGATAAAAATAAAGTGAAAGGCGAAAATTTTCGACGATCTGTGGAGAAACCAGAGTAACATAGTTATACTTAAATAAAGCTGTCTAAAATAAAGTGAAAGTGTGAGAGCAATAGCATTACATTCTAGGGGGGAAAGAACCCAAGCAGCTGAATATATGCCACTGGGAAAATCACAGCTTTCAGTGAGGTCTAAATGATCCTGAGGCAGAAGCCAAACCCCCAGACTCAGGAAGGACACTTCAGTTTTCAGAGGACCTCTTGGGGGTGATGTTTGACCCAGCATTTCTCTCTTTCTCTCTGTCTTTCCTTTCTTTTATTTCTCTTTTCTTTTCTTTCTTTCCCTTTTCTTTTTTCTTTTCTTTTCTTTTCTTTTCTTTCTTTCTTTCTTTCTTTCTTTCTTTTCTTTCTTTCTTTTCTTTCTTCTTTTTTAGATGGAAACACCTGAAAAAGTTACTTTCAAAGCCTTTCTGAAGCACGGCTTCTCTAATCCATCCTTCATTTCTTTTATCTGAATATCATGTAGTAGAAGGGCTTGTTTTCAATGGGAAGTCATTTACAATGTCATGATGAACAAGTGCTAATCATAACAGACATATGATTACTAAAGAGTCATTGAAGCTTTGTTTTCCCATTAACAATCTGTCTATCTGAATCCCCTTAGCAAGCACAAAAAGGGTAAGATTTCAGAGTCTCTGTGGCTGTGGAACTCAAACATCACCACCCAGCTTGGGAGGAAGCCATTTCAGATAAACACTTCCAGGCCCTGCTGGCCAAATTGCTTGTAACGTGACAGGTGATGGTGGGTGTCAGCTGGGAAAGAAATGACTTACTATAAACTCCAAGCATCTCTCACTTCACTCTCAGGAAATGTAACTTGTATCATATTTCTCTTCCTGGAAGATATTCAGCAAGTCAAAGGCCCCATTGATACTTGTAAATACGGAAGTTCTTCATAAACTCTGCCTCACGCTTATTTAGAATGGAAGAATTAATTTGGAAGCCAGTTCTTGATATTTAAAAATAGATTTTTTCCATTTAGCCATTTCATTTTAAAAGCAAAAAAGTAAATAAAGGTTGGTCTTGCTAAATATGACCTGGAAAACTCACTTCATCCCTACCAAAATAGCACTTTTGAAAAAAAAAAAGGCTTTGCTTCAAGCCTTGCGCTATGAGCTAGTTGAAGAATTACCTCTGGAACCATTGTAATTAGTAACTAAACTTTTTAAACACTTTGCTATTCAAATGTGTATCATGCTTGATTTTTGGAACACCATATACAAAATTAAATTTCGCTAGCATAATAATATCCTCTTGCTTTTCAGTTTATGAGCACTGAAATCATGAAAGTTTATTTCTCTTTGTTTTTCCTTTTTTACATTTTACTTCTTACCTCATAATGCTTATTATTTAGTTAGGTAAAAGAACAAAAAAGAAACTGACAATCTTGTGTTTTTCTTCCTAATCCCCTTTTTTTCTGCAGTTTGGTTTTGTCTTTCATTTTTTTTCTATACATGAGACAGAGATGTCACTTACCATATTACAAACTATGGTCCTTCTAGGAATACTGAACAAATACATCAACCTGAACTTGCTGTACAATGAAATTAATGATTACTTAATATACAAATAAGTAAAGAAACTTATGAGCTTCATTATGGTCTTTATTTTTCTTGACAACAAAACCACCAGAGCCCAGTCATGGAAAATAAACGAGATCCACTCCCTGATTCCATCTCCCCATGCAACAACTCTATCAATAAATATTTGCATGTACTTTAAAAGGGTGAATTATATTTTTAAGTTTTATGATTTTTCCTGGCTTGGCGATGCTTGCAATGCTCCTCTTCTAGAAGGGAGTATGAAAAAGCAGAGTTTATCATTTTAAGGTAGTTATTATCGGTTTCTCATTAACTGGGCAGCTAGGAAAGTCCATTATTTGTTCAGCTGGCATCTGCTGCACCTGAGAGACCAGACACTTCAACTTTATTAAGTTAACTTTGTGTATAGCCATGTTTGGCATTGATTTCATGCCTCAGGGGATGAATGGAATAGAAACTTCCACTGATTCCCATGCCAGGAAAGCATTAATGTAGGATCAGTGCTAAGGGTTCTCCTTCCATAACCGTTTGAAATAGTCACATTTATGGTCATTATTTTCACATTTTGAGAATTACTTGTCTTTTTAGTCAGGTTATATTCTGTTGCTGTTCTTCCTAAGGTATTAAAATCCCAATATATTTTCTCACCAGAAAGATAAACACAGAGGCACTTTTTATCAGAACACTTCATGCTTTTCTTCACATTGCATAATTATTAGTATACATACTATTCTCATAACTTTTACCGTTTCTTGAAAATTGCTCTCATTTTTAAAGAAATGCTTGGTGAAAAATCCTAATTTTTCTAAGAAATGATCTCTAAGGAATACAGAAAAAATATTCCTGATTGGTTGTCATGTTCTGTTACACGCATATCTTTCTTAAAACCCAACAGATTGTAGCCCCATTTTAAAGATATCATTGTGTGATTTGCAATACTTCCTGACCTGTTCTCAAAATATGATTAGGGGAAGGAACTGTAATAATCTTACCCTCATGGCTCCTGGTCACTTAGGATATGCAAATGTCATGATGAATGCTTTGCTCTGAGCCCCAAATATGATTTATTGTTGTTAATATTATCATGATTGTAAACCTTTTAACTAATCATTTCTTGATACTAATCTTTGATATTTGTTTATATTCCCCCCTTTACCTGGTACTCAAAAAATTAATTTTCTTCCTCCTTTATAGTCCCAAAACATTACTTTTAAGTTAGGTCAGTAATGATGAGGGAAATTTTATTCTTAACCCAGAGGATGCAAGCAACTTGATATACTGGAAAAAACTGACCTTGGAATTAGAAGTTCCGAGTTCAAGTTCCATCCTGACCTCTGTCTGGCAGAGTAATGGTGGGGCAGTTATTTAACTTCTGTGGCTTTAATTTCTCATTTATGAAATGAGATGGCTGATCTAAATCACTCTTCAGGTTCCTTTCAACTTTGGGACTATAGAACTACAGGAAACTATTATGTGTGGCTTCTTACAATTGAAACATTTCCAAGCACCGGAAGTCTTCTGCTGAAGGACACTTTTGGTGTAGTTTCTTGAGGCAGCTGTTCTGTGTTGCTGTAGCCTGTAGAGAGTTAAAGTTTCTTTTTGAAAACAAGAACACTGTGTTTTTTCCTGGATTCATTTTGTGTTAGACTTTTTGATTAATCTGCTTTAAATCACATAGAGCTTGAATTTTTTTCCTCTTCTGTTTTTTTTTTGCTGAATGTGATGTGGCATAGTCTTAAAGGCCTTAACTTTAAGGCATTATGCAAATATAGGTGTTTGGCACCTGCTAGAACTGGTCATAGGGATCATTATGGATTGTCCATGAAAGGAACACATTTTTATTTGTGCTTCCTATATGACAGTATCTGTCTAAAGCTTGATTTAGAGCAACAAGTCTGACAGAGCCCCTATTTGCATGGAGATCACATTCTAGGGGTTCGAGACAGGAAATGCATGTGTAAACCAATACACTTTTTTAAAAAATTTGGGTAGTTATAAGCCTATGAAGAAAATAAAAGAAGGTAATATGTTAGGTAGTAACTGAGGTGAGAAGAGCTGTAGACCTTCCAGAAGAAGTGACGTTAGAGCTAAGACCTGCATTGTGAGGAGAAAGTCATCTAGGTGACAACTTCTGGGAATGACCATCCCAGGAGAGAAAACAGGATGTACAAAGGCCTAAGACCTCAATGAGACTGATGTGCTTAAGGAACAAAATTCAAGTCACTGTGACTGGAGTATGAGTGTGCCACATAGAGACTGGAATAGGAGATGACGTGGTAGAAGAAGCAGGAGTCAGAACAGATAAAGCCTTGTGAGCCATGTACAAGGAATCATAGACACTGTAGGAAGGCTGTAAGGGAGGGACGTAGTATGATTTACATTTTAATAGCTCAACCTAGCTTCTATGTGAGGACTAGACTGTAATGTAGGGGAAAGAGAACAATTAGGACACCATCACAGGAGTCCTGGGGAGAGAAGGTGGCAACTTGGAGTGGTGAATGATAGTGGAGCTGAAGAGAAGTGGACAGAGTCAGAATCTATTTTGATGGTAGAAAGAGTAAGACCTGCTGATGGTTGGATGGGGTGTTGGAAAATAAAGGAAAGGCAAGAGTCAAGAATGACTTTTAGGCTGGAAATCTGGGTGAATGGCCATGCCTTTTATTGAGATGTGAAATTCTTGTACCTTAAGGGATGTGTTGTTAGGAATCAAAAGTTCAATTTCAGTTATTTAATTAGAGATGCCTTTAATATCTAAGTGGGATGTCCTGTAGTAATTTAGGCATGTGAGTTGACAGCACAGTAAGGAAAATAGTCAAGTTTTATCTTGGTTGCATCTCCCCTTTGGCATTACATTTCTTTTTGGAACTTTCCTCCCAAACTCCCAGTGCCTTAAGGTGATGCTTGTGTTGCCCAGGGCTCAGGATTATGACATTTCATTTTCTAACTTAGGGGCGTTTCCTGTTCTGGATTTATTCCTTCCTTTCTGTATCTTCTCTGTTAACTTCTTTGCTTTATCATAATCCCCATGGATCTCTGTTCTACACTTTCTGAGGTGAGAACTAATTATTAGACAATTTGTTAATATTGCACGACCAATTTCTAGGAACTATTTTAGTGGTAACAGAGTTTATGTTTTATAAACACATGTACTTTCCAAAGAGGAAAAAAGCTCTAATAGTAGAGTATTAGGTGTTTTGGATTGTCAGTGAAAGTACCTCATAATTAGGGAGAATCTCTGTGTTCATACCATGTATACAAAAGGCAGTTGATGTAGAATAATATTTAGTAACAATTACACATACACAGAATGATTAAATGTTTCCTCCATTTCATGCCAAGATCTTTTCTGTAATATATATACCTTGTAGACATCATCATTTTATTTATATTTCTTAAAGATTTTAAATAGACTCTGATCAGGAGAGGAGTTTTCATTAATCAAGTGAGAAACAAAATCCAGAGAATGTGGGCAGCAGGCTATTTAGACAAAAACACCCGTTCTTAAAGTGCTGTACAGTGAATTCCTTTATATTAAATAAGATGTTAATATTTATCCAACTTCATGAGTATAGATACTAGTACTTTGTAATTAGATTTCTGTTTGAAGTAAATGGAGAAAATACTGGGAAAAGTGTATTTTCATTTGGAGTTTCTTTCATCTTAATGCCTTACTGACTAAACCATTCTGTAGGCTTTAGGTTGGGAGTTATAGACTTTTATGATTTTTTACATCCCATAATAGAAAAAAATAATATTTGTTATTATTATTTCTCCCTCACCTCTGACCTTAAAGAATATCAGATTAATTTATGGTAACTTTAAAGAATAGTGTTATTTTTTCCTAATCTGAAAATAGTAATTTTTTTTTTACAAATGATCATTAATACAATTTATGCTCATTGTAAAAATTGAGGAAGTAAAGAAAATGTAAAGAAGAAAATATTTACAATGTCTCTTAACTTTAACAGTAAGAGGGAAGCTTTATAATGTTAAGAACTTTATGAAATCAAATTTTTAGTGGGGTCAAATCTCACTAGTTCTCAGATCTGGACATTGCCTTCTGCCATAGCTGGCCATTAATAAGGAGCCCCATTTTTGATTCTCTGCCACTTCTCCTAGAGTTTAATAGCATTTCTTTCCATTTTATAATTGAACAGAGGGCTGCTATACATAGAGAACATCAGAGAGAAGGTGAAAACTACATTTTAGAATTTTTCCAACATTGAAATAAATTACAAGTTCAAAGGAGTCTAAAATATGTGAATATGAGGCTTCAGAGACACTCTAGATTATATCTAGAACTAGCTTTCTGAGGGTTAGTGTAAAGAGGATTCCACAGGCAGCAGCAGATTTCCTTTGGCACCTTTGGATAATTTGGACTGACGGACTTTGGTTCTCAGTGACTTTGACTTAGTCACATTTAAAAAAAAATTGATTTTTAGATCAAACATTTTGTTAATTTGGTATACCTCTGCTCTCACCCATCAATGAATATTCAGGTGGCTTTCATTAATGTGAACAAAAGTAGACAATGGGAAATAAAAGATTAATTACACTTAAATTTCACTAAACTTTGAGCTCTTCAAATGTAGATTAATATTATCTGGATGAATTTTCCATTTATGGCATTGAATTGCATACAGTGTATATGAGGGAAGATAGAAAATATCCCAGTGAGAATTTCTAGTCATATATATGTATATATATATATATATATATATGAATGAATTAGGCAAAATAAGAATCAACAATATTTTTCTCAATGGGAATATCATTGAATAAGCAGTAGATAGGATTTTTTATAGGAAATTACACTCCATTCAAAAATATTCAAGCATGGATATCTTACACATAACAAGCTGTCATTATATCTCTCTGGTAACAGACCAGTAATCCAATATGGCCTATTTTATAATAGAAACTTTGGCAACACCCAAAGAAATTATTCTGTGTCATATTAAGTGTGCTTGCGTGGTATAAACAAGAAACATAGTCCGTAAGAGCTGATATATTTTGTAATGTATTATTTTTAAAATAGAGAACTTTTTCTTCAAAATTTACAATTTGGCCAGCAAAATCATTTTTGGCCTTGAAAGTACAACATGAATTTCTAAAAGGAAAATGCAGTAATTATAAGGATTTTTATCCATTATAAACTTAGGCTAAGAAAAAAAATAAGTTTTCCTCCAAACAAAACTAAATTTATTTCAATGTATTATTTTAAGGCTGTATTTATTATATATTACATTAATATTAATAATATTTTGTTTTTATTATTTTTTGTCACAGAAGGAGCCTTTCATGGGATATATTTTCAATTTTTGAATTAGATTATAAATTATTGAAAATAATTATATTTAGTTTCATGAACTATTAAAGAATTATATCAAAAGTAAGTCTGTCTTTTTCTTTTTCATTTGCTAGATCATGCATTTATTTAACAGTTATAGAGTGCCTTATTGGCATTGCACTTGGGCTTGTGAATGATACAAAGATAGATTAAATGCCCTCCTTGCCTTCAAAAAGCTTGCAGTCTTGTGAAGAAATATGATAGGTGTCTTTATGTCTAAAATCCTAAATAGTGAAGAGGAAGGTGTTTTCATTAGTTTTTGCTTTGTCACACCATCAAGCATGCCAATGTTGCTTTTGCTTTGTTTGCACAGTGTTGGTCTGGACAGTGTTTATGAAAAATCCGAGTTGATTGCCAAAATGAAAACTCTGGACTTTTTCAGATAAAATGTCTAGGTATTTGGCTTCTCTTGAACAATGGAATGATCTGGAAATACTGGGCCCACACTCCTGTATGGGAGCAATTGGCTGGAGCTAAATAGCAGCTGCCCCCTATAGATGGGTTTGGTTCTTCGTTTCCCTCAGTCCACACGTGTGTCCTCTGCATAAAGATGAGTGTCCATAGATGAGTGTCCGTTGCTGTTATTAACTCACTTCCCCCCTCTTTTTTTTAATTAAAATTTTTTTAAGTTTTATTTATTTATTTTGAGAAAGAGACAGCATTAGTGGGGGAGGGGCAGAAGGAGAGGGAGAGAGGATCCCAAACAAAGCCCAACAGGGGCTCAAACTCAGGAAACTGTGAGATCATGACCTGAGTCAAAACCAAGAGTCAGGGGGCACCTGGGTGACTCATTTGGTTGAGCAACCGATTGGCTCAGGTCATGATCTCGCGGTTCGCGGGTTCGGGCCCCATGTCAGGCTCTGTGCTGACAGCTTGCTCAGAGCCTGGAGCCTGCTTCAGATTCTGTGTCTCCTTCTGTCTCTGTCCCTACCCCGTTCGTGCTCTGTCTCTCAATAATAAATAAATGTAAAAAAATTTTTTTTAAAAAAACCCCAAGAATCAGACCCTTAACTGACTGAGCCACCCAGGTGCCTCTTTAATAAAAGTCTTAAGGGGAAAGTGAAATTTTCTTATACGCATATTTATATCTGGGATGGAAAAACCAAAGCTAGACTGAGAGGGCTCGGTGGTTTTGTTTTGTAGTTTTTTTTAGATCACTTATATCTGCATTCATTTCATTAATTGATTCATTTAAATTTATTGAGTGCCTACCTTGTGCAGGCACAAGGATACTGGCAACAAAAAGGTGAATAGGATAGATGAAAAACCTCAGGAGGCTTATATTCCATTTTCCTGATTGGGCCCTATAGTTATGTGGTTGTGACCCTTGGTTTATATCAGTGAAGAAAGGATGTCATTAGTGTTAAAATCTTCAGAAGGATTGAGGGGAGTGGAGGATTAAGAAGAGGTAAGTGGATTAACTGATTGGGAATGCTTTTGTTTATTTTTATTTTTATTTTATTTTTGTAAATATTTTATTTTTTTTAAGTAAACTCTACACCAACATGAGGCTTGAATTCCCAAGATCAAGAGTCATATACTCTACTGACTGAGCCAGCCAGGTGCCCCTGATTAGGAATGCTTTTAAATGTTTGTTTAATTTTGAGGGGGGGGGGCAGAGAGAGAGGGAGACACAGAATCTGAAGCAGGCTCCAGGCTCTGAGCTGTCAGCACAGAGCTGGACGCAGGGCCGGAACTCATGAACTGTAAGATCATGATCTGAGCCAAAGTCAGACGCTTAACCGACTGAGCCACCCAGGTACTCCAGGAATGCTTTTAGAATGCAGGAGGGTTAAGGACTAAATGGATAGTAACAATGCAGATATGCAGAGTATTCATGTAAGAAGGTTGGTGGATGGATAAGAGGATAATATAATGGGGTAGCAAGGTTGGAGGAGGTTTGTTTTGTAGCAGGGAGAAGTTATACATATGTTTGTAAACTAAGATAAAGGGGTCATTGGAGAGGGAGAGGTTGAGGATTTGAAAGGAGAGGTTGAAGATGAAAGACATGAACTCTGAAAACTATAAAAGATTGATGAGATTGAAGAAGACACAAACTAATGGAAAGATATTCCATGTTTGTGGATTGGGAGAATGCAAAAATGACCATAGAAAGGTAGATGGAGCAAAAGAGAAGACTACAATATAGTCTTAAAGACAAAAAGCGGTTGGAAGATGTTAGAACATACGTATTGCTGGGCTGTAGATACTAGTGAGACGTGGGCCATTTTACCTCAGTGGACACCTGAGAGACGTATCACTAGAGGATACCAGCCTCTGTAGAAGCTGATGAAGGGTGTGTGTGTGTGTGTGTGTGTGTGTGTAGTGTACCTCCTCTCTCCTCAGCCAACCAGACAAAAGGTGAGATGTTTATTAGGTTTATTATTGAGAGAAATTGAGCCAGAGAGCTTCCAGAGATGAAGGATAAGCAGAATAGTGAAGGCAGAGAGGAGGCATGACACCAAAGACAGAGCAATGGAGCACAGTTCTGTAGACCCCCCACATACCCTCCTGCTTCTAGAATGCCTGCATCCAGATGAGTATTTTTTTTACCAAGTGGGAAGTAGATTCTTCTTTGGAGAAACTGAATGTCCCTAGAGAACTAATCTTTCTACACTCACATTTGAGGGATTCTCAGTGAAATCGGCCAGCTGATCATGCTCTGAAGTTGTTCATCGACACGCCACGCCAGCATACAGGAAGGTCGCTGTCAAAGTTAAATGATTCATCCTTAAATATATATGGATTATAAAAAAATGATCAGAAACTAGAGTGTAGCTTCCAACATTGGAAGAGAGAGGCCAAACTATCAAACAGGAAAAGCTAACCAAGATGAAATGAAGATATTCAAGGATGCAGAGAAAAACATTTAAAAGCCCACCTAATCAATTACACCAGGAGTTTAAAATATTGCATTCAGAACATTTTAAAAAGGAGAACAAAAGAGCATCTTGGAAATAAGAAAATAATAAACATTGGTGTTGAATAGATGGATTGGAAAATAAATCAGGGAAATAACCCAGAAAGTAGAATAAATAAGGAGGTGAAAAAATATAAGAGAAAGGGTAAGAAAACTACATCATTGGTATAGGTGTTGTATAGTTGTCTAAAAAAGGAGTTCTTAAAAGAGGGAATAAGAGACTATTATATGGAGAAAAGAATAGAAACTTACAAACAAAAAAATAGAAACTTTTTTCAGTGATGTGTAGCTCATATTGGAAGATGTGTTCAATACAAAGAATGGAAGGAAAAATCCCAGGAAATAGTATTGTCAAATTCCAGAACACTTGAAATAAAGATATGATCCTAAAACCGTGAAGGTAGAGAATGGGATAAAGGAGGCAGGAAATTAGAAGACAGGTGGCGACACAAGTTACTGCATGTAGGGGTTGGGTGGGGATCTATCTGCTGTGTGGATTGAAGTTTCCTTTTTTTTATGTTTATTTATTTTTCTGAGAGAGAGAGAGGGATAGAGAGTGAGCAGGGGAGGGGCAGAGAGAGAGGGACACAGAGAATCCCAAGCAGGCTCCATGCTGCCTGACATGGGGCTTGAACTCATGAACCATGAGATTATGATCTGGGCCTAAGTCAAGAGTCAGACGCTTAACAGATTGAGCAACCCAGGTGTACCTAGGTTTCCTTTTTGAAATTTTGGATGCAACTAACTAGTTCAAAATTTTTCTTTGGAAGCTTATGATTTGGTATCACCTCTCACCTCTATCTGGGCTCTCCTTCAGGTTTATAGGTGGTCTCAAAGAGAAATGGCAGATGTTAAAGCCCCATTGTTTTGTTATTTATTTATTATTTATTTATTTATGCATAGGAGTTTTTATTAAACAACTTTTATGTGGTTCTGAAATTACATAAGAAAATCTTTTTAAAGTTTTATAGATAATAAAAGAGAATATGCAGATAAATTTTAGCACATACAGGTGCTTGAGGCTATTTTGTAAAAAGACTCTGGTATAGAGAAGGTGGTCAATTTAATAACATAAAACAAAACAGAAAAAACAATTACCCTGAGGCCCCTTTTAATGGTCAAAGTAATTTTCCACCCAGGCTTCTTACCTGATCATCTGGCTCTTTTACACACATACACAGTCTTCACTTTTTCAATGAGTATTTATTATTAGGTAAGCCATGATTCAGGATCCCAGGGAGGGGATCAATATGTACCCAAGTCTCCCTTCACCACCCTTGGAGAAGGATGGAGGACAAAGGAGAGGTGGGTGGAGCCAGTTCAGATCCTCCCAGGAAACATGCCTTCTGCCAGGCCATCATCCCAGGGTGACACCCAGGGTATGAGGCAGAGGGATTTTGTACTCACACCCGAAACTATTTGCACATGGAGACATCACCCAGGCGAGCAGTCATTGTCTTCTCACAACAGTGGAAGGGCAGGAAGTTCTGCCAGCAGTTCCTGTTTTGGTTCTGGTTGGGGAGGTGGCTGTCAAAAGGTGCAGTCTGATAATTCTTGATTTGGGTCTTGATATCTTTTGCCATGGTGCTGGACTCCTGAAGACACCCCTGAAGCAGCTCACGGCTCAGTGTGACTCAGAAAAGAGGCCAGAGTCAGACAGGAAGCAGAATAAGCATTTTTGTTTGTTTCTAAATGAACAATGTTACTTAAACTGGTACAGTAATGGTCATTGTGAAATTCGGTTTAATAATGGTAACTTTACAGAGGTGCCTGGGTGGTTCATTTGGTTAAGCGACCAACTCTTGATTTTGTTTCAGGTCATGAGCTCACAATATTTAAAATATATAAGTGTTTTAAATAAACATTAAAAAAATAATGGTGACTTTATAGAGAAAACTCCATTTTAGAAACTTTGTTTTATTGTGATAGAATAAAAAAATCATTCATTAATCACTTGCTCACTTAAGAGAAGAGATAATAATGTAGATGCAATACAGTCAGTTGTCTCCTTTTTAAATAGATTTTCTAAAAGATAAAGCTATATGTATATACACGTATACGCATAAATGTGTGTGTGTTTAACTAGTAACTAAAGAAGAACTTTAGGCCTGTACAGGCGTTTTCTTATTTTTCCCTGATTTCCCTACCACGTATGACTTTGTTTCCAACATAAAGGGTAAAACCAAAATTTCAGAATGCTCCATGACAGTTTGCTTGTTAGTTTCAGTAGGTGGTCATCAGTTTCAGTAGTCATTAGTGTAATGTTTAAAGTTAGTAGTTACCATTTCAATGGACAGTGTTATATTTATATAAACAACTTTTGACTATGTTAGTCCTTAAGAGAATTCTTACTTACTATTCCTCATGGTTTTTTAAAAGAAAAGCATGATTCCTGTCTTTCAGAGTTTTTATATACAATACAGATAAATTTAAAAGTCAGGTGGGAGGAATGTATTTCTCCTTGTTTTCCTATGAAAGTCTAAATACGAGATATGTTCATTTTGAATTTTTTCCCCCGAGTTTCTTCATGGGCCGGTGAGACCAGTTTTTTGAAACAGGATTGAGGAAGAAAGATATTTGGATTGTCTTTTGGTTTTTCTCTGCTACCTAGAAAGAATTTCCTAGTTATATTTTTTGTAGGAATAAAAAATAAGATAAAACCTCTTTATTTTTTAGTATGAATCTTAAATGAATACTAGAAAACCTGTATTAGGAACTCATTTGCAAGAATTTAGTATGATAAAACTTCTTTGGAAAATATACATTTAATTGTTAGCAGTGTGCTCTGTAGTTCTCCCTATGGAAAAAACCAAGGGGTACTATTTATTTCCGTTATAAATCTCTAATGTTTGCCAGACAGCAGGGAAATCTGAGATTCTCCTCTGTTGAAGCATCGTGTTGTGTCAGGGAATATCACTGCATAGTGGTTTAGCCCTACTCCCTTGCTTTTACATACCCCAAACTTTAACAATCCTTTATCAGAAACTTTCTAAAAAGGGAGAGAACAAGGATAAAAACTCCAGAGGTAATGTAGGTATGGCTGCATCATATATCCAGTAGGTAGATTACTATAAAAATGTATCATGAGTTATAAGTTCATTGAGAAAAGTATGGCTGAGATAACTGTGTTACAAAGAACTTCATATCTAGATTTTCTTTCCTTGCCATCTTCAGTTTCCTCACAATGGTTCTTTGTGTTCCTCCCCCCAGTAAGATATTTCCCAAAGGCCTTCCTGATGAGTACGCCATAGCGGCTGTGTTTCGCGTGCGCAGAAGCACCAAAAAGGAACGGTGGTTCCTATGGCAGGTGTTAAACCTGCAGAATCTGCCGCAGGTAAGGAGCCACAGAGTTGTGCTGATTAGTTTTCTCTTATGTGATTATGCCAGGTGAATCTTGGAACATTGTGCACAAATTTGGAAGCAGATCTAGTGTCCAAATGGTCTTTTGGAGGAATCATCAGCAGGGAAATGCAGATAGTCTCATAGTTAGGATGATTTTGCTGAGATCTGTAATATGGGAGCGTGGTGGGTGAGAAAAGATTATTTTTTTGTTTGTTTTTACTTCTAGATTCAGATTTTGTCTAAAGAAACTCAAATGGCCCTTCTTTCACAACCGCTTCATTGATGCTAAGTTCATCTCACTAATAATTTGTTTATTTACTGTCATTTCTGATATGTATTATTTTTAAAGCTGTTCATTGTTTCCTCTGAAAGTCCTTAGTCAATGAAGAAGCGGGATATAAACATTGATTCCATCAATAAAAAATTATTGAACCCATGCTGTATGCTAGTTAGTGACAAAGATAAGAGATTCTAAAAAGTGTAATTCCTTTCTCGGGCAGGATAAGATGTAAGGAGATGTCATCTAGGAGAACAATATACTAGAGTATAATCAGAGTGCTACAGGTGCAGTGTAGAGGTAAGCTTGGAGCTGGGTGCGGACTACGAGAACATAGAAAGGACAGCATCCCAAAATGGAGCTCAGGGACCACAGGAACCTACGAATACTTATGGAAGAGATGGCATTTAGGCAGAAAGATGGGGGTGCAAGGACTCTAGGGTGGGGAGATGAACCTCACTTATTGGCACCTTACATTTGTATTTATTTCTATACCTATCCACTGAAATGTTTTTTTTTTATTTCACTGGTCTTTTAATCTGTTAATACATTCACAATTTTATGATGGAAAGATGAAATGAACTGAAAAAGTATGTCCTTTATAAAAATGCATTTTTTCTGCACCATGCAAATCATCAAAGTTTCAAGAAGTTGATCTCAGTTTCCATGCTAAGAGAAGTGATCCTATTCTTATTCTTTTTAAATTAAGTAACATTTAATTCTTGAATTACTCATACAGAATTATATATATACTTAGATACATACATACACACATATAAATATATACTCTCAGATGTTCTCTCAAGAGAGGAACATATGACATTCACCAGAATACCCCATATTCGAAACATTTTTGTAGCTGAAATTTGTTGTTCTTTTATATTAACAAATCTGGTGGACCCAGGTGTCATCTAAAACATTTTACTAAGTGCTTCAGTTATACTAACATGCATCTCTAATTTTTTTTATTTGTGTGCTTTAGTAATTTTGAACACTGGTTTTAAACCATTTAAAGCTAATTTGCATTTTTGCAGATTTCCATAGTCGTTGATGGTGGAAAGAAAGTGGTGGAATTTATGTTCCGAGCTGCTGAGGGAGATGTGTTGAACTACATTTTTAAAAATCGAGAACTCCGTCCTTTGTTTGATCGTCAGTGGCATAAACTTGGCGTTGGTATACAGTCATGGGGCATTTCACTCTATATGGATTGTAATTTAATTGCAAGCCGGCATATAGATGAAAAGGACGCTATGGACCTTCATGGAAGGACTGTTATTGCTGCACGAGCTTCCGATGGCAAGCCTGTGGACGTGAGTTGTGATGTTGGTTCTGAAAGAGAACTAGTAAAACTTCTAAATTAGATACCTTATTAAAATCTCTTTCTTTAATTATTTTGTAATACATTCCCTTCTCAACACTTTTTAAATTAGCCATCAGATGTGTGAAGCATTGCCATGTATTTCCAACTGTATTTCCACATATATTATCTTCTGTCTGTTTTCACCCATCTTCTCCAGCCTGTGAATTCAAAAGAACTAGGTCATGCCTTAAAAAATGAGGTTGTTACATACAATTAAAGGTTAGTAAAAATTGACAATATGATACAAAAGTAAGCTTGAATAAGCTTATATGTTTTTAATAGAAAAGACTGGAAAAAGATGAACTTTAAATTAAATGGTTCCAGATTTTCTGATGTTTCCACCCAAGAACAATAGGCTATTTATTCATCTTCAGAACAGCAATTGCTTTGTATTGCAGACTATTTTTCATAAGCCTATAATGGTTTTTAAAGTTCTGCTGTGACTTAAACATAGCCACTAATTTTATCAGTAGGTCATTTGAATGAGAGCAGTTGTCTTATAAAACCCTTTCATTTGAAAAGGTCCTATAAATATTATTTTTGATGCTCAAGTGATAATAGATTTATTATTAATTTCTCTAAAGAAGAAGGCCTATAATCCTAAAAAAGTGAGATATATCTAAATTTCATGACTTCACATTTTCTTATGGGTTGAATGATGGGAAAACCCATAAAAATAATCTAAATGCAGGTAATCAATGGGAATTGCTAATACTGTTAACACAAAACACTTAATAGTTAAATTTTGTTTCAAAAGTAAAATTTTGTACAAATACATATTTGGGCAGTGTGCTTTTTCTAAATGCCCCTGTGGAAGGAATCTATATAGATAGATAATTGATAGATGGATAAAGTTAATATATGCATGTGAATATAGTCAGTAAAATATATATAGTGTATAGAGTCAATAAAGTATTTTTAAAGTGTTTTCTCTTAGAGACAGTGAATGAATCACTGAGAATGTCATAACTGGAGCTCAATGATGATCAGTAAAATAGGGCAGAGTAGGAAAAATGAATCCTGAGACAAGACATCATGTCATTGTGGAGAGTGAGCTGGTTTGAGGATCAGACAGATGTGGTTATAAATCCTACCTCATCTGCTTAACTCTAATGATCTGCTAATTTATTTTGTTAGCTTTTAATTTATCTGGGTCTCAGTATTCTCATTTAAAAAATATTATTGGTAGAGTTACTTAGTTATAATTGTATAGAGTGTGTGCAGTAGTGCCTATTATGTAGTTAGTTCCCTGTATATTCATTTATTTGTTCAAGACCAGACACTCCACTCAACCCTTCCCTAGGAGAATGATGGGAGGTGGGGGCGGGGGGAGAATAAAACTTCTCTTGCTCCCAGAGACCTTCAAGATAATGGAAGGATCAAAGTGTATGTCAGTAAATGGTGGCTTCCAATAATAACAGTATTAATTGTAATATAGCAGTATAGTCCGACCTTTCAGAAAGGTCTCTCCAAAGGCAAGGGAGGAAGTGGAGGCTGAGACTAGCAGTTATAACATCAGTGAAGTAACCTTCAGCAGTAGGTGGAGTGTAGTTAGATAGGAGTCAATTGAGGGAATTCTAGTAATAGTAGTAGAGAGTCGTACCTGCTGCAAGTACCAAAGTTTGGGACCGGAGTTTGGGATTGGCACCTCTTATAGGACTAGTGAACGCAAAGTGGTCTCTATTTCCAGAAGAATTGGAAGAACTAAGAACACACTGAGATACATTCATAACCTTTGTGAGGAGGTAGAAATGAGAGAGAAACAAGTTGTTTCAAGACCAGGGTCCAGGTTCAGAGCTCACCCTCTAAAGCTTGGGTTCTGTGTCCTGTGTCTTATTAACTTCTCATCCAAGAGAATAATTAAGCCCAGAACCTGAAGCTGAAAAATATCAGGTGTGTCCTCTAGAAAGATGTAATGTAAAAATTATAGTATTACAGTGGTTTTGTATTTAGTGTGACATCTTACTTCATTTGAAGCTAAAATTAAAGCCATACCCAAAATGAGGGGACAGAGAAAAATATCCCAAATGAAAGAACAGGACAAAATGACAGCAAGAGACCTAAATGAAATGGAAAGAAGTAATATGCCTGAAAAAATTTAAAATAATGGTGATAAAGATACTTACTGGGTTTGAGAAAAGAGTGGAAGACCTCATTGAGAACCTTAACAAAGAGACAGAAAACATTAAAAACCAAACCAAACCAAACCAAAAACAGAGATGAAGAGCTCAATAACCTAAATTAAAAATTCACTAGATGGAGTGCACTGTAGACTAGAGGAAGCACAAGAACAGATCAGTTACCTGGAGGACAGATTAATGGAAAGCAATCAAGTTGAACAGGAGAGAGAAAAAAAATAATAATAAAAATAAAAATACACTTAAGGAACTCAGTGACATCATCAAGTGTAATAACATTCACATTACAGGAGTCCAAGAAGGAAAAGAGAGAGAAAAGGGATCAGAAAATTTATTTGAAGATATAATAGCTGAAAACTTCCTGAGTCTGGGGAAAGAAACAGAAATCCAGATCAAGGAGACACAGAGACCCCCAGCATATCAACTCAAGGAGGCCTACATCAAGACACATCATGATTAAAATAGCAAAAAGTTGTGATAAAGAGAGAATTCTAAAAGCAGCAACAGAAAAGAAAACAGTTACCTAAAATGTGAGGGGGAGAGGAGTAAAGAATGGGTTCAAATTTAAGTGACCATCAACTTAATATAGACTGCTGTAAGCATAATATATTATATACAAACCTGATAGTAATCACAAATCAAAAACCAATAATATATATGCAAAAAATAAAGAGAATAGAATCCATGTATATCACTAAAGAAAGCCAGCAAACTGAGAAAGAATAAAGCAAGAGAACAAAGGAACAGAAAAGAACTATAAAAACAACCACAAAATAAGTAACAAAATTGCAATAAGTATATACCTATCCATAATTACTTTGAATATAAATGGACTAAATTCTCCAATCAAAAGACACAGGATCATGGAATGAATAAGAAAAACAAGACCCATCTGTATGCTGCCTACAAGACACTCATTTCAAGCCTAAAGACACAGGAACATTGAAAGTGGGAAGGGGCAGAAAAGCATTTATCATGCAAACACAAGTGAAAAGAAAGATAGCAATATTTCTATCAGAGAAAATAGACTTTAAAACAAAGACTCTAACAAAAGACAAAGAAAGACACTATATAATCATAAAGGGAGCAATCCAACAAGAAGATATAACTGTAAATATTTATGCGCCCAATATGGGAGACTCCAAATACATAAAGGAGCTAATCACAATCATAAAAGAAGTAGTCAACAGTAATACAATAATAATAGGGGATTTTAACATCTCACTAACATTAATAGATAGGTCATATAGACAGAAAATTAACAAGGAAACAGGGGTTTTGGATGACACATTGGACCTGATCAATCTGACAGATGTATTCAGAATGTTTAATCCTAAAACAGTATAATGCACATTCTTTTCAAGTGCATATGGAACATTCTCCAGAAGAGATCACATATTAAGCCACAAAACAAGTTTCAACAAATTCAAAAAGATCAAAGTCTTTTCAAATGCATCTTTTCAAATGACAATGCTATGAAACTAGAAATCATTCACAAGAAAAAAATGTGGAAAAAAACACAAATACATGGAGGTTAATAACATGCTACTAAAAAATAAATGGATCAACCAAGAAGTCAAGGGGAAATAAAAAATACATGGAGACAAATGAAAATTGAAAACAGTGGTCCAAAATCTTTGGGATGCAGCGAAGTTGTCCTAAGAGGGAAGGTAACAGCAATGCAAGTCTACCTCAAGACGCAAGAAAAATATCAAATAAGCAACATAACCTTACATATAAAGCAGCTAGAAAAAGAACAAACAACAATCTCAAACCAGATGGAAAAAAATAATAAATATTGGAGCTGA
This sequence comes from Cryptoprocta ferox, assembly GCA_028646485.1. Taxonomy (NCBI): domain Eukaryota; kingdom Metazoa; phylum Chordata; class Mammalia; order Carnivora; family Eupleridae; genus Cryptoprocta; species Cryptoprocta ferox. The sequence continues at coordinate 83,868,497 of CM053577.1, read as the reverse complement.
AATACACAAAATAGAAACTAAAAAACAATAGAATAGATCAATGAAACCAAGAGATAGTTCTTTGAAAAGACCAAAAAATTGATAAACCTCTGGCTATACTCATAAAAAAAAAGAGAGAGAGCAAGAAAGAGAGAGAAAGAACACTCTAACAAAATCAGAAATGAAAAAGGAGAAATAAAAACTGACACCACAGAAATACAAATTATTGTGAGAAAATATGAAAAATTATATGTCAACAATTTGGACAACCTAGAAGAAATGGATAAATTCCTAGAAACATATAACCTCCCTAAACTGAATTATGAATAGAAAATTTTAACATACCAGTTACCAGCAATGAAATTGAACCAGTAATCCAAAAACTCCTAACAAACAAAAGTCCAGGACCAGACAAGTGAATTTTACCGAGCATTTAAAGAAGAGTTATACCAACTTTTCTCAAACTATTGCAAGAAGTAGAAGAAAGAAAGCTTCTAAATTCCCATGAGGCCAGGATTACCCTAAAACCAAAAACAGATAAAGACACTATAAAAAAAGAGAACTAGAGGCCAATATCTCTGATGAATGTAGATGGAAAAATCCTCAACAAAATATTAGCAAACTGAATCCAACAATACATTTTAAAAAATCATACACCACAATCAAGTGGGATTTATTCCTGGGATGCAAGAGTGTTTCAATATTTGCAAATCAATCAGTGTCATGCATCATATCAACAAGAGAAAGGATAAAAAGCATATGATTATTTTAGTAGATGCAGAAAAAGCATTTGATAAAGTACAACATCCATTCATGATAAAAACCCTCAACAAAGTAGGTTTAGAGGGAACATACCTCAGTATAATAAAGGCCATGTATGACAAACTCACAGCAAACATCATACTTAATGGTGAAAAATCGAGAGCTTTTCTTCTAATCTCAGGAACAAGACAAAGTTATTGACTCCCACCAATTTCATCAACATGGTATTAGAATTCCTAGCCACAGGAGTCAGATAAAAAAAAAGGAATAAAAGTCATGCAAACTGATAAGAAAGAAGTAAAACTTTCACTATTTGCAGATGACATGATAATATATATAGAAAACCAGAAATCTACTAGAACTGATGAATGAATTCAGTATGGTTACAGGATACAAAATCAATACATAGAAATCCATTGCATTTCAATACACTAATAATGAAGTAGCAGACAAAGAAATTAAGAGTACAATCCCATGTACAGTTGTACCAAAAATAATAACATTCCTAGGAATAAACTTAACCAAGAAGATCAAAGACATGAACTATGAAAACTATAAAACATTGATGAAAGAGATTGAAGATGACACAAACTAATGGAACGATATTCCATGATTGTGGATTGGGAGAATAAATACTGTTAAAATTTCCATACTAACCAAAGCAATCTACAGATTTAATGCAATCCCTATCAAAATACCAACAGCATTTTTCACAGAACTAGAACAAATGATCCTAAAATTTATATGGAAGCACAAAAGTCCCTGAATAGCCAACTAATCTTGAAAAAGAAGAACAAAACAGGAAGTATCACAATTCCAGATTTCAAGATACACAACAAAACTGTAGTAATCAAAACACTATAGTACTGGCACAAAAATGCATACAGATCAATAGAACAGAATAGAGAGCCCAGAAATAAACTCACAATTATATGGTCAATTAATCTTCAGCAAAGGAGGCAAGAATATGCAATGGGAGAAAGACAGTCTCTTAAACAAATGGTGTTGGGAAAACTCGACAGCCACATGCAAAAGAATGAAACTGTACTACTTTCTTACATCATACATAAAAATAAACTCAAAATGGGTTAAGGACCTAAATGTGAGACCTGAAACAATAAAAATACTAGAAGAGAGCACAGGCAGTAATTTCTCTGACATCATCCGTAGCAACATTTTCTAGATATGTTTCCTGAGGCAAGGGAAACAAAAGCAAAAATAAACTCTTGCACTGTTTCAAAATAAAAAGCTTCTGCACAGCAAAGGAAACCATCAGCAAAACTAGAAGACATCCTAGTGGATGGGAGAAGATTTTCGCAAATGACATATCTGGTAAAGAGTGAGTTTCCAAAATATGTAAAGAATTTATACAATTCAACACACAAAAACCAAATAATCCAATTAAAAAATGGGCAGAGGACATGAACAGACATTTTTCCAAAAAGACATACAGAAGGCCAACAGATACATGAAAAGATGTTCAACATCACTCATTGTCAGGGACATGCAAATCAAAACCACAAGGAGATATCACTTCACACTTTGTCAGAATGGCTAAAATCAAAAACACAAAAAACAACATGTGTTGGTGAGGATGCCAAGAAAGAGGAACCCTTGTACACTGTTGGTGGAAATGCAAACTCATGCAGCCACTGTGGAAAACATATGGAGGTTCTTAAAAAAAATAAGAATAGAAATATTGTGTATATATATATATATATTACAGCCATAAAAAAGAATGAAATCTTGGCATTTGCTACACATGGATGGACCTAGAGAGTATAATGCTGAGTGAAATAAGTTAAAGGAAGACATATACCATATGACTTCACTCATATATAGAACTTAAGAAACAAAACAAATAAAGAAATTAAGAGACAAACCAAAAACAGATTCTTAACTATAAAGAAGAAACTTATGGTTACCAGAGGGGGAGATAGGCAGGGGATGGGTGAGTAGGGAAATAGGGGAAGGGAATTGAGTACACTTATCATGATGAGCACTGAATAATGTACAGAAGTATTGAATCACTATACTGTACACGAAACTAATATAACACTATGTTAAATACAATGGAATTAAACATTTTAAAATAAATGAAAAAATACAAAAATAAATATTAAAGACATATTAAGATGCAGCTATTTTATGATATAGTGTTTGAGTTACAAACAAATAAAATACATATTTTATTCTATAAAGATTCTTGGCCCTGGGGCACCTCGGTGGCTCAGTAGGTTAAATGTCCAACTCTTCATTTAGGCTCAGGTCATGATTTCACAGTTCGTGAGATGGAGCCCTACATCCACTTCTGTGCTAATATTGCAGAGCCTACTTGGGATTCTCTCTCTCTGCCTCACACTCTCTGCCCCTCCCCCACTCACATTCTCTCTCTCTCTCTCTCTCTCTCTCTCTCTCTCTCTCTCAATGAATAAATAAACACTTAAAAAAAGATCTTGGTCCTACAAAAAGCTTAAGTGGGCTAATTTTTCATCATCTCCATACAGGCTTTATAATTCTTAAGATCTGTTGTAATGTGAAAATGTTTTATTTATTCAAGATGTCTGTTATTGAAGAAAATTATAATAATTGGGTTTTATTTTATGTATACTGTTCGTTTGCTTCTGTGAGAAAGAGGTGGGTGACAAAACTGATATAAGAATTTTTTTAAACAAATTCTGTGTGACAAGGACCAGTATAGACTTAGCCCTGAACACTGTCCTTGTAAAGTACTGTGTCAGTGAAGGATTCTCAAGTAACTAATGAATAAAAAAGCATCATTAAACTAGGATTGTAGTTTCAATGTCAGGGTATTTGATTAGTTTCTAATCTGTCAAAAATTGATCATCTATCTTCAGTTAAGTGAAATAATTTATATAAAGGGCCTAGTACAGTGGATGGTATATAATTGAGTTTTAATATTTATTGGCTATTTTGGTAACAATGATGATAATAAATTAGTTTTAGTTAGGAAGAAAATTAATTGGAGTCCCCATTCTTTATTCTACTCAATGGGTATGTTACTATGTGGTATTTCACTATGTAAGATAATGTATTTAAACTTTGTAAACAAAAGTTAACTTCAATACCTTGCAAAAAGTTACAGAAAAGAATCATTTAAGTTTCATTTTATCTCAGAATTTTGCACTGGCTGAAAATCTTAGGCTGCTCATGAATTCACAACTTATCTGGAGTTCTTAACACATTTCATGAGCTGAATTGATTTTGTTCATCTCAGTGTAGAGTAATAGTTATAACCCTTTTTTTCCCTCTTTGCTTTTTTGGTGTTGGGTAGAGTTTCAAAATAACAGAAGATATCTACTTTTCATTATGGTATGATTAGTTATTGTTATATAACAGTTGGATATCTCTATAGCAAGTACTTATTGATATCAAAATAATGCATAATCTAGTTCAGGAATATTGGGAGACAGAAGAAGAGATGGAGAGAGAGAGAGAAGGGCAGGCAGGAGGAGGAGAGGGGTGAAGGGAGAGGTTGTTTCTGACCTGTGTCAAATATGTCAAATCATTGTAGGATTTATTTTAATTAAACTACTAAATTTGCAACCACAAATTTATTTAAAAAGGCCCATTTACACATCTATCATGTTGAAATTCTGTCAATAGCCTTTATTATTTACATCTTATGTGGTTGCTTGATCTTGCATTTAAAGGCGTGATTGTACTTTTTTTGAACTGTAAAACCTTGGGTTGAGAGTAACTTGTTCCACAAGATGAGCAAACATTTCTAATACATTTTAACTTGATAAATGAGCAATGTCTTGCAATATGAGTAATACATGACAATGAATGTCATATGATCACAACTCAACCAATGGTTCTTGAAATTTGCTTTGATATACAAGTGCTTTGGGTTACAAGCATGTTTCCTGAATGAATTATGCTCACGAACCAAGGTTTCACTATTTTATATTTCATGTCCAATGCCAAAAAACATGAATCTTCTAAGCCAATGGAAGGAATCGATTATTTTTGTAAAAAAATTGTGAGTATTGCTCAAGATTATCCCATAGATATTAGAATACATGAAAAAAGATGAAAACCAAATCCTTCCCCTCTTTTTTTTCTTATTGGAAGTGAGCACCTGTTTCAGTGCCTCAAATAAGAGATCTGGAGCTACTGAGAAAGCCTTTTCCATGTGTTCATGCCTTTGACTTTACTTTTTCTCCAGAATTTTTTACTTTGAAATAGTTCTTATTTTGTGGGCATACTTTATTGTAATGAATAACAATACCTCTCTTTTAATTAAATACTTCTTTTTTGTATGAAATAACTAGCAAAGATTTGCAATTGCCTTCATTATCTGATTTCTTTCATATAGAGATCTATCTCAATAATTGAATCCATGCCTCTTTCTCTAATGGTCCATAAAATTATGAATCCTAAATTAAATAAAAACATTAAAAATATATACTAATAATTTATTTGTATTAGCTTCTTTTATCTTTCCAGTTAAATCACCATAGTTCTTAAGTGCCTAAATGTGATTTTCAAGAAAATTAATGATGTGTCTTATTACTACTTTTTTAATAGATTGAACTTCACCAACTTAAAATCTACTGTAACTCAAACTTCATAGCCCAAGAAACATGCTGTGAAATATCGGATACTAAGGTAAGGTAGTTTTCGTGGCATGCGAAGACTGTAGAATGCCAGTTACGTCTGTAGAGTGTAGATGTAGAGCAGCACTGAATATTTTCTTTTGAAGCCAGGTGGGTAATTTGTTCCAAGTAAGATACCCCTGATAGTGCTCTCACATAGTTTCTTTTTACAGTGTGAATCCCCATGTTTTGTCTTGAGCCTTGGGAATGGTATGTCCTCACTTTGGACTTGACATTAATAAAAGAATTTATGACTTTCTCCTTAAACTATGTTCTAACGGTAACATCATTTTCCAGTTGCAGGAATTTTAAATCTGTCATCGTAAGTTATTATTACTCATTTTCCTCTTCTTGTTTGTCATCCATCCTGGATAGTTTTCCTTTGTGATAGATTTTTCGTCTACCTTTTCCCTGTTACTGACATAGTCCACTTTTATCTCATGCCTGGATTATTGCATTATCATGTCAGTTGCCTTTCCAGTCTCTAGACCTTTTTATTTCAAGCATAACCAGAATAAGTCTCTGACTTATTGCTTTGTATATGGATTTATTTTCTCTCAGTAAACATTTGTTATTTAAAACCATTGATCTTCTAGACATTGTGCTGAAGAACAAGGGTATAACAGACATGAATAAGGCACATTCACTGCCTGCTATTCATCTCTTTCTCCAAGCCTTTGGTCACTCCCTGTTGGCAACAGAATATAAACTCAGTTATTCAGTCTCTCATTCTTAATATTCCCAACCTAACTGTACAGATGTTAGTTTCTTATACCAATATTCCATTTCAAAAAAAAATACTGAATTCAGCACTTTCTGTATCTCTCATTATAATGATCAGGTGCACTATCTTACATCATTAGATACAGCTCCATTTTTTTTTTTTATTCAACTACACTTTAAACTCATTGAGGGGAGTTATACTTTCATGCTCCTCTTTTATTTTTTAATTTTTTAAATGTTTATTTTTGACAGAGAGAGAGAGAGAGACACACACACACACACACACACACACACACACACGTTCAAATGGGGGAGGGGCAGAGAGAGAGGGAGATACAGACTCTGAAACAGCTGTCAGCTGAAGTGGGGCTCAAACTCATCAACCATGAGATCATGACTTGAGCCAAAGTTGGACCCTTAACCGACTGAACCACCCAAGCACCCCTCACACTGTGTTTTTCTATTCTTAGAGCTTTGTTTCTAGAAGATAGTAAAAACACTGTTTCTTGAGTTGTTGACTTATCAACTATTAAAGAGGTAGATGGGACAAAAAGTGTTTAAAAGGGATTAATGTTAAAAAATCTGACAGAAAAAAACATGAAAAGTAAAAGTAAAAGGTAAAAACATTTTTCTTTGTACTTTAGACTTTCCAGAACTTCTTTTTTTTAAATTCTTTTGTCTTTATTTTATTTTGAGAGGCAGAGACAGAGAGTGAGCAGGGGAGGGACAGAGAGAGAGGGAGACACAGAATCTGAAGCAGGTTCCAGGCTCTGAGCTGTCAGCACAGAGCCCGACGCGGGGCTGTGAGATCATGACCTGAGCCGAAGTCAGACGCTCAACCGACTGAGCCACCCGGGTGCCCTCAGAAGTTCTATACTTATGTCCAAAATTATATGAAAATTTTATTAATAACTTAGTAATTCAAAAATATTTTTAACTTCCGTCTCTCACTGTGAATAGTAGAATAATAATATGGCCGATTTAAAGCATAGCTGTCTTTCAAAAGTACTTGCTTTGCTTATGTAACTTGGTTTTACAAAGCATATCTCCAAACCCAGTTTATGGCTCTCATTCCAAGTAAAATGAAAGCTAGCCAAATATCTTTCTATAAATGTCTAAAAAGATAATTTATAATACCAATCTACAGACTTGAAATACCTAGACTTCCTGGAGCCACATATGTAAATTTTGAAGGTGTTAATTCTCCAAAAGTTTATTTTTTAAATTAATTATTCCTTTAGGATGTAAGAGCTTTTAAAATAATAATTTTTCCTGATTGAAAAGTAGCATACCAATGTTTTGATGTATCTACATACTGAATTCTTGGGGTACCTGAGTGGTTCAGTCAGTTAAGTATGTGACTCTTGATTTCAGCTCAGGTCATGATCTCATGGTGGTTTGTGAGATGAAGCCCCGTGTTGGGCTGTGCACTGACAGCATGAGCCTGCGTGGGATTCTCTCTCTGCCCCTCCCTGCTCTCTTTCTTTCTCTCACTCTCTCTCAAAAGACATAAACAAACATAATAAATAAGTAAATAAATAAATAAATAATAAATAAAAATTGTATTCTTGACCAGTAGACCATACAAATTATGAGAAAACTGTTTAAGAATGTATAAGTGATAGATTTAGTGGAGTGGTTAATTATAAAACAATGGCATAACCTCACAAATCATGGGAAAAATTAATCACATCTTAAAAATATCATTTAGGAGTTAAATTGTGGAAAATAAGGTAGGAATTCTTCTTCAACCATAGGAAAAAAAAATAACAAAAGTCTGCTTATTTTCTTGATGATAATTATTTGAAGGGACATCACCATTCTGTTAATGAGTAACAGAAAATAGAAACATCCTACATTTTACAAATTGGAATGTATAGTTTGGAAGATAAGTAATTATATAAAAGCCATTTAAGTGCATCTGTTATAATCCTGACACCAACTTTTTTTTTGAAAAATATACTGAATTCAGAAAGTTTTAATGTGCTTGCTTAAAAATTTAATTTTATCCAGGAATTTCAAATCAGGCATATTTTTATTAATAGTTTATAGCATATTTCAAGGGTAAAATTTCTTCAAAATAATTTGTAAATATACTTCTTTGCTTCTATTAATTAGATTTTCTGTTTCTGTCAAGTTTCATGACTACAGACATAGGCAAAAGGAGGAAATTAGCAACATTTGTTGAAAATAAATGAGAAATGTGATTAAAATTTTTAGGCCAATTAACTAAATATGTGTCAGATTAAAACCGTAAGTTTTACCAAGGGAAGAGTCCTTACTTGTACATTTTTATGTTCCCTTTAGGCACTCTTCGGAGAGTGTGGACAGTTTTATAGTGAAGCCTGAGACATACTGTTCAAGTCATTTAAATCCCCAATTTAATGTAGTAAATCAGTTATCCAGAGCAAAATTACTAACTTGATTTGGGTCGTGGTCATCTGAGGGGGAACAAGTAGAGCAGGACCTGACTGGAAAATCATATCAAATCATATAAGATAAATGGACTATTCTGGTGATAATCATGTTTCATTCTAATGTGACTTTAAACTTGTGGATTTGGAAACTGATCAAGATAACAAAAGAGCTAATTATTAAATCTGGAGAGAGTAAATGTGATGGAACTAGTGGGGGACATGGGAATCTAATCCCAGTGTTGCTGGGTGCTATTTTTCTTACAGCTTTTGTTGTTTTCACAGACATTGGAATGCTACCCATTTTTTTCACAATAATTTTGTGTTTTAAAAATTATGTATGTTTATCATAGAAAACTTGGAAAATACAGTCAAATTCAAAGAAGGAAGTAAATATCAGCCATGGTCTCACCACAGTAAATAACCACTGACAATCTTTTACTTTTGTATCCTGACACTATTTTTCCAAGCATATATAATTTGTAGTATGCAAAGTAATGTGTGAACCCTTTCCCCTAAATTGGAAATTCAGAGTTATGAAATTACAAGTGCATAAAATTGCAAATTCACAGTTGCAAACCCTGGTGAGGAGCCTGGTAAATGATGTGACAGGAAAGGATACATTTATCTTCCCATCTGGATTTATTTTTCAAGAAAAACAGTTCATTGCTTTGTAACTAAGTTTCACTTCATGTTATCCCACATGTTCTGAACCCACTGAATAAGTATAAAATTTGCCACTTGTCTGTTATAGTGGAGACCTCTTAATAACTTGAAAGGACAATGAACTAGAATAAGATACACTTTAATTAAATACATACCATCTTGGAGTGTAAAAAGAATTTCTTTTCTTTTTTTTAATGTGTTCTTTTTGTCTGTTTTATTTTTCTTTTCATCGCGTGTAATCTGAATACAGCGTTAGTTTCTCACATCTTCCAACGTGTCTCCAACAGAATTCTTATGTCCCAGTTTATGTTAAATAGAAGTGAAATATTAAGGAAAATAGATTTAAGGGAAACTTGTGCAACTTTTTTTAAGCATTGTTCTCAACCATTTAATTTATTGAAAGGAGCTGCTTCCATGGTTCTTGATTTAGCAGCAGGCATTCTTTTGTTTCATTAGAGTTACAGTTTTATTTGTTGTCTTGCTCTGTACTGGAACCATAAATCCAGTTTTCCACATTATTTTCAGTCAAGCGTTGTGGTATAGTTTCTTTGTGTTTGTAGTGATACATACTTGTCTTTCTGGGATTTGCCTCCCCACCATGGGGAACAGAGAGCTTTGGGTTCTTTCCAGCATGAATGATGATGTTAAGAGTTAGTATGCAGAGGAGGAGCCACTGGGCATAAAAAGGTTTGTACATGAGATCCCAGTATGTAGGCACCAGGTACTTCTTTCTCAGGTTCACAGAAGCAGTTCTCCACCACTAAACCCCATCCTCTCAGGGGGCTCAGTGAAGGCTAACAAATCTGATGCATGTGTGGGCAATAGTCCCATTGACTGGCACCTATAAACAGCCCATGCCAAACCCATGAGGTTTCCATGAATACACCAAATCCTGCAGAAACTTCTGGCTTGAACTTTCTAGCATCTTGAAAGCTGCTGAAATGGCCATAAGTGTCTGAATAGGCCCCCAAACCATCATCACACCACCGTAGTAGGGAAGATGGAGATAGTACTGCCTGCCATATACATAATGAAGAGGATCATGGGAATCTGTTTCAAGGGACCCAAGGCAATGTCCCTTCAAACAGTGCTTTTCCACTAGAATCCCATCTATCTCTTGCACTTGTATCAGGCAGTCACTTGCTTGTCCAAGCTACTGACAGGGTACAGTGACCTGGCTACCACCCCAGTCACTTTGGCTCTTGTTGCCTCCTCCAGGCCTGCTCAGCTTAATGGCCCACTTGAAGCACCAGCCTCAGTTAGCCACCAGGCTCTCAGGGCCATCATGGCACCAATGGCTGCCTACCAAAGCTACAAAGCTCCTTATGCCTTTACAATCATCTTATTGGAGTAGACGATGTTCTAAAAGTTCAAGTCGCTTGCTTTTATTTTAAATTTTGTTCCACAAAAACGTATATGGATCTAATGTGTATAACTATTCTATGGTAACAATGCAGTTATTGTAAATATTTGATATTTCTGTACTTATCATAAAGTCATTTATAATAGCTTTAGAATTCCTCACCAAAGGAGCACTTGGGTGGCTCAGCTGGTTAAGCGTCTGACTTCGGCTCAGGTCATGATCTCGCAGTCTGTGGGTTTGAGCCACGCATCAGGCTCTGTGCTGACAGCTCAGAAACTGGAGCCTGCTTCTGATTCTGTCTCCCTCTCTCTCTGTCCTTCCCCTGCTCATGCCCTATTTCTCTCAAAAATAAATATTTAAAAAAAAGGAATTCCTCACCAAAGCAACAGTTCAGTGCATTGCTAAGGTGTTGTCAATGTAATAAAACACATTGGGGGCCTAGTGAAAGAGCAAAGCCATTATCAACTTTCATATACTAGTGTCAACTTTTGGCTAATTACAAGGTGGTTCTTGCAGGCAACTCCAGTCATCCCTAGTTTGGTGGGAGCCAGTATTTGGGATGTTAGAATGTTGGGAATTAACCCTAATCATTTTTCTGGATTTTAGTGTCCAGATCAGGATGGCTTTGGAAGTACTGCCTCATCACTCTTACCTGCTCACGCCAGTAAACTGTCTGCCTATCTGCCAGCAAAGCAGGAACTTCAAGACCGGTGCCAGTGCATTCCAAACAAGGTTTGCTAGTTTTAATCTATGCCCACTGAGAAGCCACTGCACAGTGTGAGCCAAGGCTCTTGGATGTGGCCCTAGTGTATAGAATGTGTCTTGACCTTTAGTGTTAGTTGAATCAAAAGCATAAGCCATTCAGTTGCCAGGGTGGGTTACGAGAAGGGAATTGCAGAAAGGATTTCCTGGATTTTTTTTCTGACTAGTTCTTGAGCCATCAGACTTTCCAGGCTGTGAATTAGAATGGATAGAAAGATTAGGGGAGGACCTACCTATACAACAGACAGATGTTGAGTACTTAGCATGTGCCAGGAATAGGCTTCAGTTCTGGGAATTCACAGTTGAAGGAAACAGTGCTGTTCCACACATACACAAAAATACTCTCCATAGTATTTCTTTGTTGTATGGAGGCTGTTTGTCCAATATCCAGCCAGCCATCTCCTTTTGCCATAAATTGTGTAGAGAATATGCAGAGAATATCACTCAAAGGATTTGCTTCTCTGGTACCACTATGGTCCCCTGGTCAGGAAGATTGGGCCCGTGGACCTACATAAACTTCTTTTGTGAATGTTAATGGCAGTCAAGAGGCTGTGCTAAAGTAGGCTGAGTGATTTCTTGATGGTTTTCCTCTCTGCCCTTACTTGAGGAAAGGAAAGAGGTTCCTAGAGCAGACTGTCCCCTAGTGCTATGACTTCATACTTACCCTTAGAGGCTTAACACATCCTGCTACCCCTTTACTCTTGGCTGGAGGAGTGGGTATAGATGAGAAGTAAAGGTTAGGAACCTTACATTTCTTGTAGCGACCAATACTGTATCATAGGCTCCATGAGAATGGCAGGTGCAGGGGCCATAGAGGAGCATCACGTGCTCCAATTCCTGGAAAGTCTCATGGAGGAGATGATGCCAAATGGCATTTGGAAGATGGAGAGTACTGAGCCTCCTGAACAAGGGAAGGGCATTCCAGCAGAGGGACCAACATCAGCTCAGAGGAGAGTAAAGCCTTATCCTACTATTGTCACCTTCATATTTATAAATGATTAGTCTTTGGCTCAGTGTGGCAGAATGTTTGATAACATAGAAATTCATTTTTGCTCAGGGAGAAGCGGGTTTTCCAGGAACTCCAGGCTCACCTGGTCAGAAAGGGGATAAAGGAGAACCGGTAAGATACCACAAAACACTGTCAGAATGAAGGTGAATTGTTTCAAAAGTGACTTAAAAATGTGTCTATCTCATATCTCTGTGTCTCATACAAATACATGTTTCTGTTAAAGGCTATTAACGACTATATTTAAATGCTCATCACTGAAATAAGGAAGACTATATCAGCATCCAAGTCTGCTCTTGAGTTCCTATTGGAACTAAAATTTTAAGATATAGAGACCCAAATCTTTGTATCTGTAAACTATAAGCAAAATTCTGAAGCAAGAACATTTATATTTTAGTTGTGCCCTAACTTTCTTTAGCAGTCCGTTCACCAAATACTTGATGAACTCTTACTTCACTTGTGTGTTGATGGGTCCCCACTGAAGATTCTTTTTAGCTTCCTATCTTTCATTCATTTATTTTTTTTAAATAAAATTATATCCTCTTTGCCCAGTTCTTCAACTCCCCCCATCCCCCCAGCTCTTGCAACCACCAATCTGTTCTCTGTATCTGTGAGTTTATTTTCCTTTCCTTTCCTTTCCTTTCTCTCTTCTCTTCTCTTCTTTTCTCTTCCTCCCTTCTTTTCCCTTCCCTTCCCTTCCCTTCTCTTTACTTTCTTCCAGATATAAGAGAGATCATACAATATTAGTCTTTAACTGTCTGGCTTATTTCACTTACTATTAATACCTTTGAGGTCCATCCATGTTGTCACAAATGACAAGATTTTATTCTTTTTATGGCTGAATAATATTCCAGTGGGGTGTGTGTGTGTGCATGTGTGCATGTGTATGTGTGTGTGTCTATCACATCTTTATCCATTCATTCATTGATGGACATTTAGATTGTTTCCACATTTTGTCTACTGTAGATAATGCTTCAGTGAATGTGGAGGTGTATCTATCTTTTTGAGTTAATGTTTTTAGTTTTTTCAGATCAAGTCATGTATTTTTAATTTTTTGAAGAATGTCCATACTGTTTTCCATAATAGCTGTATAGTGTACATTTCCACCAACAGTGCATGAAGCTTTTTCTCTCTCTCCACATCCTTATGAACACTTGTTATTGTTTGTGCTTTTAATAATAGCCATTCTCACAGATGTGAGGTGATACCTCAGTGTGGTTTTGATTTGTATTTCCTTGATAATTAACGATGTTGAGCATCTTTTCATGTACCAGTTGGCCATCTTTATATCGTCTTTGGAAAAATGTCTATTCAGATCTTCTGCTCATTTTTAATTGGGTTATTTTTTTTGCTATTGAGTTTTTTGAATTCTTTGTATATTTTGGATATTAGCCCCTTGTGAGATACATGATGTACACATATTTTTCCATTCAGTGGGATGTCTTTTCATATTTTGATGGATTCCTATGCTGTGCAGAAGCTTTTTAGTATGATATAGTCCCCATTAATTATTTTCGCTTTTGCTCTCAGATTTAAAAATGATCACCAAGACCTATGTCAAGGAGTTTAGTGCCTATGTTTTCTTCTAGGAGTTTTATGGCTTCAGATCTTATAGTCAGGTCTTTAATCTATTTTGAGTTAATTGTGTAACATGGTGTAAGATAGTGGTCAAATTTTATTCTTTTGCATGTGGCTGTCCAGTTTTTCCAACACCATTTAATGGAGAGACTGTCATTTCTTCATTGTAATTTCTTCATTCTTGGCTCCTTCATCATAAATTAATTGACCATTTATATATGGATTTATTTCTTGTTTCTCTGTTCTGTGCCATTGATCCATGTGTCTGTTATGTTGTCAGTATTATACTGTTTTAATTCCTAAAGCTTTGTGGTATAGTTTGAAATCAGGGAGCGTGACTCCTCCAGCTTTGTTCTTCTTTTTCAAGACTGTTTTGGCTATTGGGTTTTTGGGTTTTTTGTTTGTGGTTCGGTTCCATACAAGTTTTAGAATGTTTCTTCCATTCCTTTGAAAAATGTCTTTTTTGTTTTTGTTTTTGTTTTTTTGAGAGAGAGAGAGAAATAGCATGAGCAGAGGAGGGGCAGACACACACACACACACACACACACACACACACACACACACACACACACACACAGAATCTGAAGCAGACTCCAGGCTCTGTCTGAGCTGTCAGCATAGAGCCTGACATGGGGCTTGAACTCACAGACTGCGAAATCATGACCTCAGTCAAAGTCAGATGCTTAACTGACTGAGCTGACTGAACGCCCTGAAAAATACCATTTTTGATAGGGATTGCACTGTACTGTAGATTGCTTTGAGTAGTGTAGATATTTGAACAATATTGATTCTTCTAATCCATGAGCATAGAATATGTTTTCATTTGTGTCTTCTTCCATTTCTTTTATTACTGTCTTATGGTTTTCAATATATATGTCTTTCACTTCCTTGGTTAAATTTATTCCTAGGTATTTTCTTATTTTTGATTCAATTATAATTAAGATTTTTAAAAATTTCTCTTTCTGATAATTCACTAGTGTATAGAAATACCACAGATTTTTGTATCTTGATTTTGTACTCTGCAGCTTTACTGACTTTGTTAATTAGTTCTAACAGTCTTTTGACAGAGTCTTTAGGGTTTTCTATATATACAATCATGTCATTTGTAACTTGTGACAGTTTCACTTATCCCTTTTCAATTTGGATGACTTTTCTTTCTTTTTCTTGCCCAATTGTTTTGGCTAGGACTTCCAATACTATATTGAATAGTAGTAGTGGGATTGGGCATCCTTGTTTCTGACCTTAAGGGAGAAGTTTTCAGCTTTTCACCATTGAGTAGGATATTAGTTGTGGGCTTGTCATATATGGCCATTATTATGTTGAGTTACTTTTCCTCTATACTCACTTTCTTAAGAATTTTTTATAATATATGGATGTTGAATTTTGTGAAATACATTTTCTGCATCTACTGAGATGATCATATGATTTTTATCTTTAAATTTGTTAATACGGTGTATCATATTGACTAATTTATGGGTGTTTAACCATCCTTGCATGCCTGGAATAAATCCCACTTGATCATGGTGTATGATATTTTACATATATTGTTGAATTCGGTTTGCTAATATTTTGTGAGAATTTTGCATCTATGTTCATCAGGGATATTAGCCTGTAATTTTATTTATTTGTGGTATATTTGTCTAGTTTTGATATCATGGTAATGCTGGCCTCATAAAACAGGTTTGAAAGAGTTCTCTCTTATTCTATGTTTTGGAAGAGTTTGAGAAGGATTGTTACTAATTCTTCTTTGCATGTTTGGTAGAATTCACCAGTGAAGCTGTCTCGTCCTGCAGGTTTGTTTATTGGGAGATTTTTGATTAATGATTCAGTCTCCCTTTTAATAATTAGTCTGCTCATTTTTTATTTATCATGTTTCAATCTTGGTAGGATGTGTGTTTCTAGGAATTTATACATTTCTTCTAGGTTGTCCAATTTGTTGACATACCATTATTCATAGTAGTCTCATGATCCCTTATATTTCTGTGGTGTCAGTTGTAACTTCTTTTTCATTTCTCATTTTATTTGTTATTTATCTAATTTATTCTCTTTTTTTGATGAATATACTTAAGGATTGTCAATTTTGTTTCTCTTTCAACGAACCAGTTCTTAGTTTCATTGGTCTCTATTATCTTTTTAGTCTCTATTTCATTTATTTCTGCTATACTCTTTGTTATTTCCTTCCTTCTACTAAGTTTGGGCTTTGATTTTTGTTTTTTTTTCCTAGTTCCTTGAGGTGTAAAATTAGGTTGCTTATTTGAGACTTTTTGTGTTACTTGTGGTAGGCATTTATCACAATGAACTTCCTCTTGGAATTGCTTTTGCTGTATCTCACAAATTTTGGTGTTATATTTATATTTTCATTTGTCTCAAGATATTTTTTATTTCTCTTTTGATTTTTTTTACACTTATTTATTTTTTGAGAGGCAGAGTGTGAACAGGGGTGGGGCAGAGAAAGAAAGAGACACAGAATCTGAAGCAAACTCCAGGCTCTGAGCTAGTGGTCAGCACAGAGCCTGACACGGGGCTTGAACCCACGAACTGTGAGATCATGACCTGAGCCGAAGTCAGATGCTCAACCGACTGGGCCACGCAGGCGCCCCTTGATTTTTTTCTTTGATCCATTGATTACTCAGTAGCATGTTGTTTAATATCTACATATTTATGAATTTTCATTTTTTTCATTTAATTAATTTCTAGTTCACACCATTGTGGTTGCAAGAGATGCTTGAAATTATGTTAGTTTCTTAAATTTATTAAGATTTGTTTTTGTGGCCTAACATTTGATCTGTCTTTTAAAGTGTTTCATATGCACTTGAAAAGAATGCATATTTTGTTGCTTTTGCATGGAATGTTCTGATCCTGGTGTATAATGCTTTCACTTTATTGTTGAGTTCATTTTGCTACTATTTTGTTGAGAATACTTGCATCTATGTATATCAGGGATTGATTTATAATTTACTTTTCTTGTGACTTGTTTCTCTTGTCTGCTGGGGGGTTCTCACTGAAGATTCTTCTTTAGCTTCCTACCCTTTTCTTAAATAGTTCATCTTTGTTGAACTAATTCTAGGCAGTATCCCATGTTTAGAGATTTCCCTTTCCCTTATCCCTGCTATATCAAAACTTAAGTGTTCTATTTTCCACTTTTTAATATCATGTCTTCTGTTAGTTAACTAAATAAATTAATTTGTGCTAAGCTTAGGAGTTGATTATGTTTTTGTTATCTTTCCAAGGTGAAACAGATTTAAATTCCATTCATGCCTTAACTTGGAAATCCATGATTCTTAATTAACAACATAATCTAAGTGGGCTCCTTATTTTAAAAGGTAGGAGACTGATGTCTGAGTAAAGACTGATACTTCAGACTTGCACAGCAAGCTTCAACAAAGATAATCATAGGCATATGACTACTAAAGGAAGTTCTGCCCATTGTGGCTTGCATGGGAACTTTAGGGACCTTACCAGTTGTTCAAGAGAGAATTTTGAAGTAGGACAGAGCATCTATTTTTGCCTTTTAAATCAAATTACTTGGGGTAACTTTGCCTAATGCTATTAAGCATCATATTTATTGAGTACTTACCATGTGCCAGACACTGGGAAGAGTGATTTATATATCTTTTACTGTTTTATAGAAGGCAAAACTGAAGTTTATAGAGGTTAAATTGTTGCCCAAGGCCACATGGTCAAGCTGCGCTCTGAATCCCTAGACTGTCAAATCCAGTGTCCTTCTCTTAATCAGTTTGCATTCTGAAGGTTGCTCTATATTTTAAAAGCTCTTCAGTATTATTTGTGTTCTTTGATCATGGTACTTCCACTTGTAATACTTATTTTAATCTTTATAACTTCATAAAGAATGGCAACCCAATATTTTTATCCTCATTTTGCAACTGAGAAAACCATGCATGGGTAGAATTATGTGCCCAGGGTAACATAATTAAGAGGACTCATAGAGTAGAGAGATCTGGATTAATCCCAATTCTTCTCAGGTTAGCAGTGTGAGCTTGGCCAAGCCACCCAGTCTCTTCATGCTTCATTTCCCTCATCTTTAAAGGAGGGTGTATCCTCTATCATTTCTACCTACATTGTAAGGTTGACACAAAGTACTTTTAAAATGCATATATGGCTTACTTGTTAGTGATTGTGATGTGATGCACGTTACCATTTTTTAATTTGACTTTCCTATTTTTTGACTTACCAATTCTATCAATTTAAGATTAGTGGCATAGGAAAAAATTTCACATGTCAGTTTTAGAAGGGATAAAATACTTTAACAATATCCCTGCCCCTTTTAAAACAACATTAAGTAAATATTAAGAAAATCATTAAATCACCTTTTTTTTTTAACTTTATAGTTTATTGTCAGGTTGGTTTCCATATAACACCCAGTGCTCTTCCCCACAAGTGACCTCCACCAAGAC
>CM053577.1:83832457-83849707 GCA_028646485.1 Cryptoprocta ferox | reverse complement strand
CGGGACCGCCCGTCCCCTAATTTCCCAGATCACAGTCACTCACTCAGGCATCTTTGAGGTTGTCTTCTTTCTGGCGTCTGTTTCTTCTTTCCCCCACTTGCAAATCCAAGTTTTATCCCTTCAGTCCTTCTCAATTCAATCCATACGGGCGTGCGCGGATTACAGAGCTCCCTGCTCTTCCGCCATCTTGTCCTCCTCCTATTCCACTAACTTCTTTCCAAAAAATGTCATAATAATCTGATTGTTTGGATTTCAGATCATTGAGATTTTTCAAATTACTATGAATATAGGGATTTTTAAAGCCAAATGTGGATAGAATTTAAAATAGATTATACAGTTTATACAATAAATTATGGGAAAGCAGAATAGCATTCTCCTAAGATACTTTAGAATAGAATTTACTAATATTTGTGTAAAATATCATTAATTTCAGTATTCCAAAGTAACATTTCTTGGATCCTATTGGTGAAAACCAGGTGTAAATTTCTACTGATTGGCAATGGAGGAGGCTGTCACCTCCTAAAAGGTACTGTCAACAGACTGAATTCAGTACAAAAACTATTTGAAGTAATTAACAGGCTCAACTCAGTCAAAAGTGGATCAAATTAATATCAATCAAGGGTTATGACAGTAAGAAAGTAACAAGCCAGAATGTTAAATATGCAAGCCAAGAATTCTCTACGAGAAACAGTTTCTTAGAAAAGAGAGTACATTTTGGGCAGAGTGCAGGAACTGGAGCAAGATATAGTGTTTCAGAGATAAACACTACTCAGAATTAAAGATTTTGCTTATTTTCCTAGAAGCTCAAATTTATAGAAAGAATTTAATGTGATGATCTGTACTACAATTTAAGTAATTAAAGTAAAACTTCAGTGAGTATAAAGAAATATACCAGCTACTGATAACTTAGTTGGACCTAGTAATTCTGGGAAATGGAAGTCTCAGCCCTTGGAGTCCATTTGGTCAAAATGGCGATGGAGTGAGTCTCACAAAATCAGTGAGCTTCAGTGTCTATGTGAAGACACTGTCTCCAGAGAACTTAAAATCTAATATGATAAATAGATAAAGAAGTGTCATATGTAAATATATACATATTAGTGTATATATACTAGTATATATATATTAGTAATATATACATTATTACTCAGTCATAATAAAGAATGGAATTATGCATTTGCAACAACATGGATAGATCTAGCGAGTATAAAGCTAAGCAAACTAAGTCTGAGAAAGATGAATACCGTATGATTTCACTCATATGCAGAATTTAAGAAACAAAGTAAATGAACAAAGAAAAAAAAGAGACAACACACAAAAATGGACTCTTAATTATAGAGAACAAACAGATGGTTACAAGAGGGAAGGTAGTGGAGGGATGGGAGAAATAGATGAAGGGAGAGTACACTTATCATGATGAGCAGTGGATAATATATAGAATTGTTGAATCACTATATTGTATATCTGAAACTAATATAACACTGTATGTTAACTATATTGGAATTAAAATGAAAAAAATTAATAAAAAACTAATGTGATAAAAGGGAAGCTGTATCTATGGAGTTCTAAAACCAGTGCATATTGCCCTAGCAAATACTCTGTGTTTCTATAAGCAGTGTTCTTTGGGTCTAATTTATTTGAGTTGCTCTTAGTGCCTCACAGACAGAGAATTCATTCAGCTTCCAATAGTGCTAAACATGGTATCCAGACTACACTTAGCTATTGGATCCTAGTTTCATGCATCTTCAGAGACCCTTTTCAGTGACTAATACCAGTATCCATAGAATCACGACTCTTTGACCAGAGTCTATCCTCAAGGTCAGAGTCACTGGTGGTACCAGGTCTGCTTCTATCTTGTCACTTAATTTAGCTGTTATAGGTATGCAACACTCATGAGTGAAGAAGTATCCTCTAAAGAGTGTTTTCCTCACTTCCATAATCCACAGGTTACCTATTTATTTAAAATAACTCTAATGAATACATACAGAAAAACATGACAAGAAAGCTACTATGTTATCTAATGGCATGGTTAATAAGTTTTAAATATTTGACTCCAATAGGATACATCAATTTTTCTTAATTTTTAAAATTTAAAAATTTTTAAATTATAGTTGTGAAGATGAGCACTTATTTTGAGGTAAAAATAGTTCCATTGTTTTAAGATGAAAATAACTTGATTGATTTTTCTGAGTAAATTTCCAAAGAAAATGATTAGTTATTAAAGTATTATGTATTCTCAGAACTCTATCTCCCACAGTTGGCTTAATGTGACTCATACTCATCTCCCAGACCACTCATATAGCATCCCCAGGCTTAACTTTGATTCTTCTTCTCAGCATTTGTAATTCTTTCAGGCTCTCTTTCTTAGAAGTAGAAATGCTAAAGGGTTCTGTTAAAAGATAAAATTAAAAATAAAGATGAATTATCTCACCTGGAACAAGAACATATGCAAAGTGCCATAGATCATATATCTCTGGCATAATATTTTCAAAGTAAAACTTTCTTAATTTTTTAAGGTTTAATATTTAAACTAGAAAGCTGATTTATGTTAATGGAGTGAAGTATATTCTGAGCAGTGTAGAATAGAATTTGTATATTAGCTACACTTTACACTTACATCCAGTGTGATATGATAATAAATTAAGTGATTTACATATAAATCCTATTATTCTAAAACAGATCTACACTTTGAAGTTTTGCCAGGTGATAGCAGTAAATTTTTTAAGTCAAAGCCTTGAACAAACTATTAGTTTCTTCTGAGGCCCAGGAGAAAAATAATACACTAAACAACACTATATTATGAAATCAATTTATGGGATATGTCAAGTCATGGAGGATGAAGAACTATAGCATTTAATTAGGTTCTTTTGTGATTCCAATACTCATCAACTTATACATACTTGCACTAGGCATTCTAACCTTATATGTACAACTGTAAAGTCAGCACACTGCAAACAAATAACTGTCCCCTATACATTTATGTCAGCATAGCAAGCAGTATTAGTTATTCGTCACTGGTGACTTCTGGTAAGCTTGGTTGGACAGAAGCCGCTGTCAGTCAAAATGAGTAAATTGGGTGGTCTTATTTCCACTGATAAGTGAAACACTTAATGCAAAAGGTCACACATGGGCATGTACACATGCATGCACACACACATGAACACACGTGCTCACAAACTCATCATGGTATGCAGTGAAAAATGAGATGAAGATATGGATACTGGGAGTAAATCCTCCCCACAGCATTACCTCCAAACATACCACTCAAAGCATTCTTGTATTCATATTTGAATATTTCAAACAAAAAATTACCTTATTCTCTATTTCATGTATATATGTTATATATCATATATGTTTTCTGAGAAGTGGGAATACTTTTTAAACATAGGAATAATTATTTTCTAGCCATCTTAATCCTAATAATGTGATAGTAAAAGTTGAGTAAATACAGAGCCTAACTTTGCTAGAACCAATTTTCTCTCTGCTTAATTACTTAAAACTTGTCCCTAAAATGTTTATTTCACTAAGAAAACTTTCATGAAAATAATTTTTTTCCCACAGAGTAGGGATGCAGTAAATGATAGCCATCACTGTTGTGCCATTCAGATACTAACTACCCAGAGTTAGATGGCCTATGTTTGAATTACCGCTGAAATCCTCACTCTATAATTTTAGGGCATGTCTCTTGGTTTCTTCTAAGTCTTCTCTTTTTTAAAATAAGCATTATATTGTATCTACTTCTAGTTTTGTCTTAAGGATTAAATGAATTTATTCATAAGAGCCTGATCATATAGATCATGCTCAGTGCCTGATCTATAAATATAGTAGTGTCCGCTTATCAGTGGTCAACTGCGATCTGGAACAGATGGTCCTGGTCAGAAGGTCAGTAGTAGCCTAACAGTACGTCATTTACCTCACTTCATCTCATCACGTAGGTATTTTATCATCTCACATCATGACAACAAGAAAGGTGAGTACAGTGCAATAGGATATTTTGAGAGAAGAGAGAGCATATTCACATAACCTTTGTTATAGCATATTGTTATAATTGATCTATTTTATTATTAGTTATTATGTTAATTTCTTACTGTACCTAACTTATAAATTAAACTTTATCATAGATATGTATGTGTAGGGAAAAACAGTATATATAGGGTTTGATACTATCTGTGGTTTTAGGTCTTGGAAGCTATTCCCTGCAGGTAATGGGGGAGTAGATATAATTTTAAAAGAGAATAGTTTGATGATTCTATTATTCTAAACTTAGGCTTACTATGAAACTAACGAGAACTCATTTGAGGGAATGTATATTATTTATTCAAAATACATTTAGTGAAAAATGTTAAAAGTCACACATATTTTAGTTAATTTTGACCTCTAAAAACAAATTAAATTTGTATGTTAGCAAACCAATTAATATCCTATTTAACTGAAATATGTATGAGTATATACTTTTATAATAATAATCACCATTTACTCAATTATTATTATGTGCTAAACACTGTTGAGGGACTTCTTTGCATTGTTTTTTTCATTTCTTACAGTATCTCTGAGGTAAGATTCATTATCGTTAGTATTTCACAGATTAAAAACTAAGAAGGTGTAAAAATTTCCCCAAAGTTTCATAGCTAATAGGTAGTGGGGCCAGAATTTAAATCTTACCCATATGAGTTCATAGCTCTTACACTTTTACTGTATTGTCTCATCTTGATAGCTCCTCAGGTATCCAGATTTCCTTTGCAGAGACAGTTTTGAATTAGATCTTAACTTCATTTGCCTACAGCCTAGAGAGGGAACCGTACAGAGAGTTTCCTAAATTCTGCTCCAGGGAGGGCTTTATTCCTTCTCTTTACATCCATGGACCCCTTTCAAAGTCTACCCAACCAGAGAGATTCTGACTCTCTCACCCTAAGAAAATTGTGTCCACCAAATAAAAATCTTCATCATATGTTTTTTTAACCAAATGAAAGTATTTTGTTTAGCTTTACCTCCCAAAATAAGTATTATGAAAACAACATTATTTATTTTGTTTGGTTTTCAATTTCAAAATTATATTTGACATAAGCTTTTAAAATTCCCATATTTGGACTGTCTGGAGATCCTTATCTGCCCTGTACACCCACCCTTGCAGACCAATCATGGCAGCATTCTCCAGATTGCCTTACCTCAACACCTAACCTAGAATATTCTCTTTATGTTCTCTATGAAATATGCTTTTGATATATAATTATTTAAGTAGGTGTATACAATATAAATATACTTTTGGTCATATATATATAAATATACTTTTGGTTATATATAGATATAGATATAGATATATATACATACATTTATTATATATTCATTTGGTCCAAAACAAAAGTGTTTAAGTTAGCATGATGAGTTTATTAAAAAAATTTGAACTTCTAAGGGTAAAAAGCCATATGCATTAAAGCACTTAAGAAGTATATCTGATAGTGTGATGAGAGAGTTGCCAAGTGGCATGACTTAAACACAGCCAGGCTAACTATCATCATGCCAGAGCGCTTTGTATGAGGCATCTTTTTGTCGTGAACTCTGGAGCCCCCAGTCTCTGCTGCTGCGGGATGAAATTGAGCTGGGCACACCCACTGTTCCCTATCTGCCTTTGTATTCCTTTTGGGTTGGAAAATGAAATGACTGAGATCTCTGAATCTTGATCTTTCCCTTAAAAAGACATTTTATGAGAAGACCTCAGCTTTAGGAAATAAAGGCAGATGCTGTTACCATTTATGAAAGTGCAGACAAGGCCAGTAGCTATTGTGAATTATAATGAACCCTGAGACAGCCCTGGTCCAGATGTAGCATTCATGCCTTAGAGACTCAGAAACTTATAGGTATTTATTGGAAAAGCTATAGAATTTTTTAAAGCCATTTGGCTTTCTATCTATATTACCTAATTTCACCTCATTTCCCATTGAAATTTAGAATTAGTATTAATTTCAGAGGTCTTCCCAAGTTTAAAAAATAGTTAAAACACCTATTTGTATGAGACAATTTGTTGTAGGAATCGAAATACTAAATGAGAAGAAAAAAAAGAAAGGGCAACTCACCTTTATTCTAACAATGGGATATTTCCTTCCTATGAACTTGTCAAGATTTACAAAACAAGTAGGAGCCATGCTAGATTTTCTTAAACTGAAAATCATCTATATACTTTTGTATTTCAGAAAATTCTGCAGTGAATGAAACATAGTCAAATCTGGACATAGGAACGGACTTCTTATCACAACCAGTATTCATAGGAAAAATGGCCATGATGAAAACAGTTTTGTCAGCCTACTGTTGGCTTCACTTATTAAAGTTACAAAGATGATACTTGAATTATCAGTGAAAAATTATTGCCTTTACATGGAATAATTCTCATTTAACTGTCTCATCTGTAGGCACTATTTTGATTCAATATAGCAATAAAATAAGCAGAAACCTGAGAAGGACAGAGGGAATAGAGGGACAGGAAAAAGAAAAAGAAACTTGCTCACTCTGCAGTTGATTTTATTTCTTAGTGGTTTCTTATTCCCTTCTAATGCCTTCCACTCACACCCCAAGTAGAGCAGTTGGCAGAGAACACAACAGATGGATGACAAGCTCAACACATGCAGTGGATCTGGTACTCAGGCACTTGACTTTTATTTGCTAAACAGCCAGATTTTGAGAACTTAGTCTGCTGATGTTTCTACTTGGTTTAATGCACTATGAGAGTCTAGCACATAAATATTAAAATACTGCTATAGAAAAGATTGCACAGTCTCTGTTTCTCTACATAGGTTAGTGGCTAATTATTTTATCCTCGGTGTAGATTGCTAGGATACTCAATAATGAATTTAAAGGTGTAGTTGGTATTTGATAAAGACATCTATAATTTCAGATATTAGCGTTTTCTAAAAGTGTCTCTGTCTAAAGGAAATTTTAGCTATCCAAGTGAGGGACAGACATAGCCAGTGTAAGGTACCGAATAAACTTGTTAGATACTAAGTAGGGGATTCAAGAGCATGGTCACAGATGATTGGTACCTTTCTTCCCTCCCACCATCACTGCATTTTCACAGATTACCAGATTCAAAGCTCAAGAAAAATTACATCTTTTTTGTTAAGTCTTGTTGGCACAAGATGAATTAACAGCCCCTTCTCTCTGCTCACATAGTACTTTATTTACATTATCAGTATAGCTTGTGTCTTTGTCTCTACTGTGAGATCCAGGAGAACAAGGTCTTGTTCCTGTAACCCCAGCACCTGACCCAGCACCTGGCACTTGATTGATTCTAGAAAAGTGTTTGTTGATTTATTCAGAACTCAAGAGGACTTAGCCCCAGGCCAAGAGAAAAGAAATTGAAGAAGATTGTTAGAAAACTGTGCTAAGGGGGAATTGGAAAAGGCAGTGGTGCTTCAGCACAGGTCTTCTGTACTTTCTGCAAAAGCATGCTTCAGGGAAATAGGAAGGTAGGAGAATCTCTTACCTACCTAGCAAAGCTTGCAGATGTTGCTTCCTAGAATGAAATCTAATAGAAGTATGTACAGCTCCAGAATTCGCTTCCCATTTTCTCTTGGAGAAATTACGTTCTTTTTTTTCTCTTCCAAGCATAAACCTGAAGAGGTTATCATGCTCTTTTTTTTTCCAAATAAGGTTTGAAAAAAATCTCCTGACTTTCTTACAACATTGCTAAGGCATGTTCTTTCTCCATATCTTCACAGCCATTTACATCAGGGCTAAAGATAAATAACCAATGACTTGAGTACATTTAAGCTCCAGTAGAAGTAACTGATATGGAGTAGAACTATAAATTACTCATCACGAGGAATACTTTGGACAGGAAATAGTTTGCACTTACTAGTATCTCACTGACCTCAATTAGGGGCTTACTGATGATACTTTCTTTCTCTTTATATCTTACATCATCTTTCACTTGTTAGAATACTTGATTCAGATGTCAGTTACTATACTTCGGATATTTCAGGACATGATTCATATTAAATGTCTTCTCTTTCCCTAGTACCTTTATGAGGCTTTGAGTTTACTTAAAGACTGTTTTATAACTCATCTAACAATATAGTGAAAAGCCAAAACACTTGTTCTTGACAAATCCACTTAAAAAAAAAATCATCACAGGTACATAGGAGCCCAGATTTTTAGTGGGCTCGACAACATTGGCCAAATCCCAGTTCCCTAACTTTGTTAGATATGGAAAGAGTTGTTTACCTGTCCAACTAATTTCATAGTTATTTGTTTTCTTGTTTTTTTAAATTTGAATAACTCAGTATAATTTTCATTCTGTTAATTTATAAAACGATTGTGAGATATATTCCCATGAAAGGAAAACTTAATGATTGTAGTTGACTATAAGCTCAATGTATACATAAGCAATTTGACTTTAAAAAAACAAGTTGTGTTAACATAAGTACTATATAGTATCTAGAACAAGGAGTGTGTGTGTGTGTGTGTGTGTGTGTGTGTGTCCTCCTGTTTCTGTTCTGTGTGGTGAGATCATTTCTGGAGTGATGTGCTGAATTCTGAGTTCCACATTTTAAAAGATATATTGGCTGACCAGTGTCCACCCATAAAACAGTAGCTAACATATTAAGGGACTCCAAACTATCATTTGAAAAATTATTTGCTTACTGAATAGGCTTGATAGTGACACAAGATGTCATACATAAGACCGATAAGATATTTTTCCTTTGTAACATAAGGCTAATGGGCAGAAGGGAGCCTGGGTGTCTCAGTTGGTTAAGCGTCTGACTTTGGCTCAGGTCATGACTATGTGGTTTGTGGGTTCAAGCCCCATGTCAGGCTCTGTGCTGACAACTTGGAGCCTAGAGCCTGCTTTGGATTGTGTGTCTCCCTCTCTCTCTCTCTCTCTCTCTCCCTCTCCTGCTCATGCTCTCTCTTTCTCTCAGAAATAAATAAACTTAAAAAAAAAGACTAATGGGCAGAAGTCTGGGGAAGGTTAATTTGAGTTCAGAAAGCATTATTGCACTATTTACATATAGAATTGTTTTGTTCTGTTCTCCAAAATACACATTAAACAGCAAAAGTGTCTGACTACTGAAGCTTTCAGTAGAGTCAGTACCTCGACAGATGTTTTAACAGAGGTGGTAGATAAAAATGTATGAATTTATTCTTATGTAAGACTGCCCATCCTGCTCATTTTCTAGGTATGTGCACCTGCATATACTTGTGTCCCCAAGACATTTACATACATTCAGGTTAATAGTTTTTGAGATAGTAGATGTTGGATTCAGATACTACTAACTCCCCATATTTACATTACTGTGATTAAGACATGTATCAACCGTATATTGCCTTTAGTGGGCTGGTTTTCCTTTCTTTGAAATGACCCATAAGAATAAGTAATAATAGGACCTCACTCATTTTATGGTTAAGAATGATATAAATTTGCCTTATCCTGAACATGAATATGATAATATATCCCCATGTGTTTGCTCCATTAAGGATCCAATAAATATGAATAATTCAAAAAGTTTGAAGTTTTAAACCCTATAAGGTACACAGTTTTTAACTTGATGATTTACTTCTGGGAATGAAGTCCAAGAAAATAGAAGGAAAAAAATAATCCTCTCTGAAATAAAAGATTGTATGAGATGTCTGAAAAAAAATAGGACATATATATTTTATTTCCTGAAATAGTTCAGTGGCAACAATTTAAGAACCATAAAAATTCAATTTATGAAGATTACATCCTGAGTAAAGCAGATGTATAGTCAGAAACATAGAGGTCAAGTTAGTGTTACACAAAATCAAAATTAGATTTACTTTTAGCTGCCTCTTTTACTCGTTTTCATGCTAGAATTCTTGCATTCCATTTCAGATGTTTCTTCCAGCTATTTCACTCAACATTCAATTTAAGTAAATTTTCTCTTAATAAATATGAGTTAATTAGTAGGAAAATACTGATATATTTCCAAGTGTATACAATATTTGTAAAGGAGATTAAGTTCCTGGAAAATGTACTGTAAAATGAAATGATAGGCCACATTAAATTTTTAAATGTAGAAACAGTATTATAGTAGGTTCTCAGTCTCTTTTTTAAAAAAATTTTAATGTTTTTTTAATTTTTTTGTGTGTGAGAGAGAGAGAGTGCGTGTGCACGCAAGCAGGGAGAGGGTCAGAGAGAGAGGGAGAGAGACTCCCAAGCAGGCTCCAAGCCCAGCACGGAGCCCATGCAGGGCTCTACAAGGGACTCCACATGGGGCTTCACACAGGGCTCATTGTGGGGCTTGATCCCACAACAGTGAGATCATGACCTGAACCAAAAACAAGTCAGGCGCTCAACCAACTGAGCCAGCCATTGCAGACTTTTAAGTCAGAGAGTGAATGCCTAACTTTTTAAACCAAAACAAAAAAAATCACCACAAATAGTATATAATTTTCTATTTTCTGGGCTTACGTGTAGTTACAAGCAAATTTTCATTTGTTTAATCTGCCTTTCTTTCCTTGGTCTCTTTGGGACTAGGTTTATAAACTATAGCCCTGGGGAATGTGATTTCTTATCAAGTGTCCTTCAGACAACTTGTATTTCCTGCATAATAAGAGAAAGCATAGATTCCAATGTCAAAGGAATCAAGAAAACTAAGAATTTATCTTTTATGCCTAGCTGTGCCTACTTCAGGGAAATGTGCAGTGATAAAAAGGAGGTAAAATGACATCCTTTGATCAGTTTTTCAGAAAGCCACCAGCTGGCCCTAAATCACACCTAAGTTTTTTCCAAAAGCTTCCCGAAGAGGTTACTTTGAATTTTGGGAAGGGTGCTTTAGATTGCTCTGTGAAGTTGAAGAGAGGCTGTGCATTACAGCAATAACACAGCAGCAGTGCTATCAGCAGCAGCGTTAGATTCGGCCCTCCTTTGTATCACACATATTCTTTCACTTGTCCTTCTGTAGCTTGAATTTGTAACAGGAAAAGGACACAGGGACTTTGATGGAAAAACCTATATTAGGAAGTATATGCCTCAGAAACAAGTTTGGAACATTCTGGTAGCTATGAGAACCACTGATTGTAATTTTCTCTCAATAATGCACTAAAATATTGATCAGAAGCCAAAGGACAAGCTTATTTCTTTTTCCTGCTAGACTGGGAGGAAAGGAGGAACTGCAAGAGTCCAGAGAAAGCAGCTAATGTCCACCCATGCAGGTAGAATTCTGTTGACCTTAAGCTGCATTAGATTTCGGGTATAGTCTTCAGTTTTTATGCTACTTAACAAATCTTTTTTGGGGGAAGAGGGGAGGTGGGTAGGAACAAAAAATATATAGTAATTTATCCCTTAGGTACCAGAAAAATAACAAATGGTCTAAAATTATTAAAAGTTTTGAAACGGCACATCTCTGGTAACTGTAAGAAAATCAGCAAGAAGAAAATAAACAAGTTTCTGAATACCAGTGTTGCAAACTTTAAGCTTCAGTAGTCTCCATTCAGTCTGAAAATCTTGTACCTGCTGGTGTGTAAAGCTGACTTTTTCCTGGGAGAGTAATCAGTTGGTGTCCATGAGGTTATCTGGGAATTTAGGATTAGGTTTACAAACAAATGCCTAGTCAGGAAAGAGTGGGGACCCATGAACACTGGCCATAGGAAAATACAACATTTTAATTGCAGTAATCATGAAATCAGTGTCCATTAAAGAGAGAAAAAACAGTCTTAATATCAGAGCTTTAGCGATTTTTGGTATCCAGTTAGCAGTGTTTCTGAGTGGACCCCTAAACTGACATGTGCCAGAAGTGGGACTTTAGGTGCTAGTACTTGGAGCACATAGTACATAGCAGTGGGCTGTGAGCAAAGAAAAAGAAAAGATACTGTCACTACTTTTTTTCCCCAAAAAAGTATTTTTGGCAGTGTATACTGTATCAGCATACTTTACTGGATTACATGCCATATCTTGTTATCATGTGTAACTTGTAATATGATATAAAACATTATATTAGACCAACTGATGAAAATAATTCTGCTCCCTATGGACAAGTGGACATACTTCTGCGATGAGTAACTGAAGCTCAATTTCCACAGAATGTTCCCTGGCGTCAAATATTGAATGTGCTTTTACTATCACTTTATCAAATGAAATGGGAAGTTTCTAATATATTTGTATAATAATGCCTGAGATCTAGAACTATAAAAATGTTTTAAATAATAGAAATATGTTTATTATATAGATAAGTACATTGTATTTTATTGATGCTTCAACACTTAATTATACTTTGCAATAAAATTTTGCGTTTACTGTTTAGTATATTTTATGATGATAGCAGTTCTACTGTGGAAAACTTAGATAACTTAATCTAAGAACAGCCCTAGGCTTTAAAATAATATGTGTGTCTATATATAGTGGTACAACTATGTTAAAAATGACTAAACCTTTTCAAAATGTATTAATTAATGAAATAATAATAATCTCTTTAGATTTAAAATATATTACTACTATTTTAAAGTTTGAAGGTGTGATTTTTTTCTTTTATATCTTTTCTAAGAAATCATATGTAACTTCATCCTAGGTAATGCTGAAAAATTGTTGTCTTATAAATGACGTATAAATGTTTTCTAGAAATAAAGCAGATCAATGGAATCATTAAAATTGTTTTGAGCTGCCTAAACCTGCAAACTCAGGAATCAAGTCAGTTCCTATAAGCAGCAAAATTCCTAAGCCTCCATTGAGAATGTGTACATCCTCCCAGGAATATCTCATTCTATTTGGTGTGCTGTTTACAAACCAGGCTTGTCAAAGAAATGACCCATGGATTCCAGTAATGGAAACTGATAAGCATCAGCTGAAAACTTTTTTACTCAAGACCGGAACCAGATGAATGAAAAGAACCAAAAATTCTTTTTTTACTTTTTTTAAATGTTTTTTTTTTTTTTTGAGAGAGAGAGAGAGAGAGAGCGTGAGCAGGCAAGGGTCAGAGAGAGAGGGAGACACAGAATTTGAAGACAGGCTCCAGGCTCTGAGCTAGCCGTCAGCACAGAGCCCAACACGGGGCTCGAACCCACGAACCGTGAGATCATGACCTGAGCCGAAGTCGGATGCTTAACGGACTGAGCTACCCAGGCGCCCCAAGAACCAAAAATTCTTATAAGCAATTGTTTCAAGTAAAATGGCATTGGGTTTGTCTTCAAAATTGATTTAAACACAATCAACAGATATGAGTGTGTATATATAAATATACACACACATACACATGTTTACATATATATCTGTATGTCTATAGCTATAATAGATGTGATACATGTCTATAATAGATGTATAGGTATATTCAGTTTTTATATGAGCTCACTTACAAGCCAGAATTAAATCTTTTTCATGAGACAGTTTAGGGAGGTGGTTATGTGCACAGAGCTGAAGTGCATGTGTTTGAATTCCATTTCTATCTCCTATTTTGTGTAAGATTATGTGATCATCTGTTGTAAGATGATCATAACAGTATCTACCCAATAGATTTGTTGTGAGAACAGTTCCTAGTCCATAGAAAGCCTATGCCAGACTTTAATATTATGTCCTGATGTTTGAAAAGAGAACAATGAAAAAAGTAAGGGATACTGAATAGCTGTGGAATTAGAGAGACCTCATTAAAATCTCAGGTAGTGCCACAAGTTGGGTGACGCTGAGCATGACACAGAGACTCTGTTTTCTTTCTTTTATTTTTTTAGATTTATTTATTTATTTTGAAAGAGAGAGAGAGAAAGAGAAAGAGAGAAAGGCAGAGAGAGAGAAAGGCAGAGAGAGAGAGAATCCCAAGCAGGCTCCATGCTGCCAGCGCAGAGCCTGATGCGGGGCTCATTTTCACGAACCATGAGATCATGACCTGAGCCAAAATCTAGAGTTGGACACTTAACTGACTGAGCCCGCCCAGCCCCCAAAGACTATTTTCTTATTTTGTAAAATTGAAGTACTAACTCTATAGTTATAAGATAAGGAGGGATAGATGGAAAGCCCCTGAATGTGATAGATGTTCAGTATTAGGCTACCTTTCTTCACAATGCTAGAACAAATTCTTCAAGATTGCAAACATGTCTTTATTCATTTGTTTTTTGTAGCTAATAAGATTTATTTTCTATACATCTTTTAGGGTGAAAATGGTTTACATGGAGCTCCAGGCTTACCTGGTCAAAAGGTAAAGAGTTTTTGAATGTTTTATTTAAGTTAAGAATTTAACATCTTAAAAATTGAATCTGCACATAGTAGAGTGAAGACTCAAAAAGTTTATTTGATGAAACTTAATTCTCTGAAAGACTCTTAGAAAGCCACTAATCGGTCTTTCAAAGAGGACCCATGGAAGTTATCCCTTCTCAAAGGAATCATTCTAGGAGAGAGCTTTATCAGAGAGCTTTAGCAACATCCTTCTCTAGAGATGTCAATAATTGTGCTTTCTGGGGGCCAGCGGAGTGTACAGAGCTGCCCTAGATGTGTTTTCACTGTTATTAGAGTCTAAAATGAAGAGTGGAACAATTTTTACCACCTTTGACTATATTTGGTTCTTTCTTATTTATCTTCTTTTTTTATATCCCAGGTTGGCTAAACATAATAGTTACGTTGACATAAAATATTAAATGTTAACAAAGATGCTGCAACTAATCTCTTCAAAAAGTATCTCCCAGAATAACAAACTCGTAATAAATAAAGATTTTTAAAGATTTTTGCCTTGAATAGGCTGCTTGTTTCAGTGCCTACTGTCTCTCTCTTTACCAAGGTGAACTTCACTCATATCCTTTCATTGTCCCAGGTCTCTTCCTCCTCCTGGAAAGGAGTGTGACCAGCATTGCTGGAAGCACAGAGACTGGTCTATTCCAGTTTCCTGGAGGGATGGGGAGCCACTTCAGGTGGGGCCAGCTGTCATAATATCACTCAGATAAACCCACCACAGGCGAGAGCATTACTAATGCAATATTAGATGCCCACCCAGGCCAACCATATCATTTCTATGCTCTGGAAGTTTTACAGGTCTTAACAACAAGATGTCAGAAGTTACTCTTGCATCTAGGTTTTTCTCTGTAGCTAAAAATTAGCATTAAAAAAAGATGTGCATTTATTTATAGGTACAGTGTTTGAAAAAGCTTCCCTTACTTGGCTTGATAAAGATAATAAGATTGAACTGGCAGCGATAAAATGGCAGGCTTCTGAATTTCTTCACAGGAACTCTAGACAAAACCCATTGATATAGCATGTGCTGCATCTGTGAGTTGAGTTGCAAGCCAAGGGATGTGCAGATTTATCTGCTGGGAAATAGTTTTGGACTTTCCAGCAGCTGTTTGTGGTGGCTGCATCATGCTGACATTGTGACTGATGTACTGGGGGGTGTAGCAGCTTCGATGTCAGCTTGAATTAACAGATCAAGTTAAAGTCTATATTTTAGGAAAAATGGTCGAATAAAGATAGACCATACATACAGTGGCACATATGCCCAAATACTAACCTATTGTCTTTCCTGGTACCCTTTTTAAGGGCAAATGAAGCAGAGATAATAATTTAATCATATATGTATGTGTGTATACATGTACACATATACATATATTTGATTACACATATTATTTATAATATACATGCAGAGACTATACTTAAACTAAAAACCTGACAGTGCACTTCTAACATGAATTTTAATTGTATCAAGTGTCACCTTGTTGTAGCATTACAGAAAAATACTGGAGATAAGAAACCCTTCATCCCTTGTCTCTGTGCACTCAGGAAATATTTCATTTACTGAGTGCATCTTGTGGGTGGAGAGGTGAGGATGACCTATATTCAGCATTCACTTGCTGGCTGTGTTATCTGGAGTGCCTGACATGTACTTGGCATTCAATGAATATTTGTTTGAATGTATGAATCAAACATCAGTACTATAAATATCTGTGGAATTAAGTGGGAAAATAAGCTTGTCAGGTCAGAGAGGGTTTTAGTTGAGGAATAGGAGACTTACACCTTTTGGAATAATTATTGTGGTTGAAAGCCAGCAGTCCTACAAGTGCCAATCCCCTTTCTGTGACTGAGAGGCAGGAGATTGGGGTGGGTAAAGAACATGTACAGCTCAGGTGTCAGAGCTGGAGCCAGGACTCAGTTTTCAAACCTGAACTCTCATTCATCATACAGCTCCCACTGGAATGGTATTCCATAGAAGTCAGCATGAGAAGGCTTTTCTACTAGATCTAGTGAAATAAATAGCAATAGTAATAATAACAATAATGGCTAACTTAGTCAGTGCTGAGCACTATGTTGATGCATTCAATTCTCAAACCACCTCTGAGAAAGGTACAGTATATGGAGAAACTCAGGCTTATGGAGATGACATTGCATTGAACGTACTATAGTGAAGCTCTAGCTTGTACTCTTTAGTATTAAGGCATCTTTAAATTTTGTCTAAGTTAATATTAGTTTAAAAATTTACATATTATAAATGGTTTTACTTTATAGTTATTGGAAACATTATTATTGTAATATGTATATTAAAAGTATTATTATATATACCATAATCCTCTTCTACAGGGAGAGCAAGGTTTTGAAGGCAGCAAAGGAGAAATTGGTGAAAAGGTAAATATCTCTCATTACATAAGCATCTATAAAAATAAATTGTGTTCATGAAAATATTTTGAGATGGAATATCTAACTTCTCTTATACTTTCTATATCCAGAATTCAGTAATTTTGTAGAAAAAACTTAAAATATTTATTTCACTTAAAGTAGACTAATATATTGATGATTTTCAGAAATCTTTCTAAACTTGTTTGGACAGTAGTTTTATCTAGATATTTCTCACTAAATGCATTTCATTGATATATAAATGATTAAAACATTTATTAAGCATTATATTTGTGTGCTATCACATCCCTGATGCACTAAGTGTCTAAGTCTTTAAATAAAAGTTTTGCTTACATGTATGCCTGAGATATCAGTGGAATTTTTCCTGAGGAAATTAGTAAGAGAACTGTGATAGGGTCAAACGGGAAATAGATGTGAAAATAGAATAGTTTGAAAGAGTTAAAATAAAGGGATGGTTTATTTTTATTTATTTATTTATTTATTTATTTATTATTATTATTTTTTTTGGAAACCCAATATCTGCAACAGCACCCAGAACATAATAGGAGCTCAACAAATGCCATTTGGGTAGGTTAATGAATGGATGAAATTTTATTGACCACCATTTATACTAGTTAAATGATTGATAGGAGCTGACTAGTCATAGAACTGTACCCTATGATACAGACTGAGAGCACAAATTCTCTGCAGCTTAATAAAGAAGG
>CM053577.1:83783620-83831957 GCA_028646485.1 Cryptoprocta ferox | reverse complement strand
GGTGATGACAGCTTTGTAGTAGAGTCTAAAGTCTGGGATTGTGATGCCTCCCGTTTTGGTTTTCTTCTTCAGTATTACTTTGGCTATTCGGGGTTTTTTGTGGTTCCATACGAATTTGAGGATAGTTTGTTCCAGCTTTGAGAAGAGTTAGAAAGAATAGTTTCTAAACTATTATAATATTTCTAATATAATATAATATTTCTAAACTAAATAGAATAGTTTGAAAGAGTTAAAATAAAGGGATGGCTTATTTTTATTTATTTTTTTAAAGTTTATTTTTATTATTTATTTTGAGAGAGCACAAGCAGGGGTGGGACAGAGAGAAGGAGCTACAGAATCCCAAGCAGGCTCCATCAGTGCAGAGCGGGACTCGAACTTACAAACCGTGATCGTGACCTAAGAATCAAGAATCGGATGCTTAACCTGAGTTGGATGCTTAACCAAATGTGCCATTCAGGCACCCATGAAGGGATGGCTTAAAAGGGAGGGCAAGGTGTAGAAAAACCACAGTGATGGTGCAATATCCCAGATTGGGTTGTAATAAACTCCTTAAACTCTACAAGTTTACCAGACTCAGAGGCAAAGAAAACTGTGGATAGAGCTCCAGATTGGTGCTGAGGGAATAGTTAACCTGATATTCAAGCAATCTTTGTTTTACAAATTTACAGCCTTCTACTGAAAGTACAGAGAATAGAAGTGCCTTAGTCATCCAAAATTTCCCTCCAGACAATCATTTGAGTCCTTCTGCATTTCATAAGTCCAGTTTTATTTTTAAATAGAACAAAAACAGTACCATTCCTTTGTTTCATAAAATGCCATGTAATTGGACAGCCAGAATAAGGGAAAGGGGAGAGAGAATCTCAAATTAGACAGTATTGCCTATATTTAGTTTTCTGGGCCGTGATCAGTTATTTGCTTCTTCCATAAGTATTTTAAATAGAATGAGCATCTATAATAATTGTAAGACAAATTATATATGATGTAAGCTACTTGATAATTACTTTTCCTCATAGAACTGTGAGTAAAACGACACCATATAATAATCATACAATTGAGGAGAATTCCATTAAATGAAGACTATTTTTTAAAAAAGTGGATCTCTCTTCTTAGGGATCTTTTGAATATTTTTGTTTTAGAATAGTAGTCATTGCCTTTAAATAAATGCTTTACTTATACATGTTCCTGTTTTATTGATGGGACTTTACCTGTAGGAATAAGTGAGAATAAGCAAGGAAAGATAAATTCTCTGTCATTTAAAGTCACCATCTCACTAAAATCTTAGTGGTTATTTTGATATTTTATGAACATAATTGGTATTAATCAGTAATAGATTCTCACAGGCTGTGAAGTATAGAAAACTGTTCAATACATTTGGCGTCAAAGATTTCCCTTCTAATTCCTCATATCTATTAACAATTTCCTTCAAATAGTTTCACCATGAGGTGAAAATATTTATGGAGAATGATAGAGATAACAGGAAGAAATAAAGCATCAAACAGAAAAGACTATACCTTGAATGAGAATTGTAATTCAAATGGCTTATAGCCAAATATAAAATTAACATAATAACCCATATAATAAAAATATATTCTGCTTTATTATTTACCAAATAGCAAATATTTGAGTTTTTCCAGTGTTGCATGTTACATATTCTGACCTATGACAACATGTATTTTTCCATAAGATAAATAATTAATGTCAACTTTAAACTTCTAGATTAGAAACTATGTTTCTAGATTAACTAAATAAGTATGTGAAGCACTCATTTCCATGTGATACAAGCATGAAATTCTTGCACTACTTAAAACATAATTTGTTTTCTGAACAAAGACTACTTTATGTATCTGTTTTTAATTTTTTTTATTGAAGTGTATGTGGGCATCCCAGTTGGGTGGGGGCAGGTGGGGGTGGTGAAAGAACTCACCCAAGGCAGAACAAAAGAGATAAGGTTTATTGAATACACTGCAAAGGAGCAGCGGGCATAACTGCAAAGGACAGACTGTCTGCCATGAGGAGGTGGTGAGGGGCTATAGTTATAAAGCGGGGTAAGGGAGTATGGGGACATAGAGGATTTTACCTTTTTTGGTAATCTTAGGAACTGTGTCTGGTTCTAAATAGTGCATTGGTTGGTTAGGACCTATGGCTTAATGAGCCTGTTTGCATTTATCTCGGTGGTCACTGTGGGGACTTTTGCCTTACTCAAGTTTCCGTTACTCAAGCCTGTGTCCTAAAAGCAGCTTCTACAGTATAGTTGACATGCAGTGTTATATTAGTTTCAGGTGTACAACATAGTGATTCAACAAGTCTATGCCTGATAATATGCTCACCTCAAGTATAGCTACAATCTGTCACCATACAACACTATTACAATACCATTGACTTTATTCTCCATGCTGTACCTTTCATCCCATTACTTATTTTTTCCACGCAAGCCTGTACCTCCCATTCCCCTACACCTATTTTGCCCATTCCCCCACCCCCTAAAAAACAATTTAAATTGAATTTCAATTCTTTATGGAAGACTATAGAGTTATAATAAGACTTACCTTTCCTCTTTAATTGTCTTATTGTGGCCTTTACTGTGTTTACAATTTAACTGTTTTGAATGACACAATTCACTAGTTATTGTTCAGAGATGTCCTACCTACCAAAGGCACATGGCTACCAGTTGAACAAGAAAACGTATCAACTGTCAAAGAGAAAATGCTATGTGATGATCTTCAGGTATCTTCATAGTGATATCACTATATGGTATTTCTTTTTTTATTTTTATTTATTTTTTGAGAGAGAGAGACGTGCACACACACACACACACACAGAGCATGAGTGGGAGGAGGGGCAAAGAGGGAGGGAGACAGAATCCGAAGTAGGCTTCAAGCTCTGAGCTGTCAGCACAGAACCCAACATGGGGCTTGAACTTATGGACCAGGAGGACCTTCAACTGAGCCAAAGTTGGTTGCTTAACTGACTAAGCCACCCAGGCACCCCTCACTATGTGGTATTTCTATAATCCAATATAAACCAAGTAGAGAAATCTGCTGTTTTCCTTTATGGCTGCAAAACTAGCCTCCAAGCCAGTTTAACTCTTAAGCCAGACTGACCAAATGATTCCTCAGCATGTCTAATGTGGTATCCTTAGTCCAGAGAAGAATTCAAGAAATGTGAACAAGTAGAGAGGACCTCATTTGAAAGTATATGTCTGAGTCTATAGCAACTTATGATAGGGAAGAAACTCCTGTATTACCTGAGCAAGCACAATTCAGCCAAATCAGTCCCGAAGTGAAAATCATTGGAAGGACTGATTCTTTCTCACATTGCTTATGCTGTCAGGGCTCTCCCTGAAGACAGCTATTTTCAGGTTCACTATTCTCTGGTTTAACATTTAGATGTATATAAATGAACCCTGAACCCATCCCACTGCCCCATTGCCTGTTGCCAAAAGCAAGTGAGCATCCCTCAAGGATCCTTTGACTCTTAACAGCATGCCTCATGAGGCAGAAGGGAAGAGGTCTATATTCTGACTGGGGAACAGCTGGGGTCTGTGTTCTGGTTTCTCTGTTTCTTTAGGAGTGCTCCTAAGCATCCCTTCTTTTGGGGCTTGCAGGTTTTTTATGAGCTACTACTAGTGAACAAATGGAGAATCCACTCTTGAGGTGACAGTTACCCCTGTACTGTGTCAGGCTTGCTGGCAGTGATACAAGCCAAACTCTTCTTATATGACCAAATATAAAAACATGAACTAAGTTCCGACCATCATAACAGAAAAAAAAGCGACTTAGCAGAGGTCTGTTAAAGTGACCTTCATTCCTAAACCCTGAGACTAGGTTTTTACTTTAGGTCTTTGTCAAAATAGAGATAATATTAGGTTACATTTATGAAATGAAGAAGTAAAAAGAAAAGCAAATGTAAACGTCTGCTTCATTATAGTTCTCAATATTTTTAAGTAATTGCTTCAAATCATGTGATGTAGTTTGCTTTTAACCATTCTTTTATGTTGTCTTTCAAACCCTAACATAGTTTTTTGTTTAGTTTAGTTTAGTGCTTTTTGTCTTTGAGAGAGAGCACAAGCAGGGGAGGAGGGGCAGAGGGAGAGGGAGAGAGAGAGAATCTTAAGCAGGCTTCATGCCTAGAATGGAGCCTGACATGGAGCTCAATCTCACAACCGTGATCATGACCTGAGCTGAAATCAAGAGTCAGATACTTGGGGCCCATGAGTGGCTTAGTCAGTTAAGCATCCGACTTCAGTTCAGGTCATGATCTCATGGTTCCCGAGTTTGAGCCCTGCATTGGGCTTGTGCTCACAGCTCAGAGCCTGGAGCCTGCTTCAGATTCTGTGCCTCCCTCTCTCTCTGCCCCTCCCCAACTCGCTCTCTGTCTATCAAAATAAACAAACATTAAAAAGAATTTAAAAAGAAAAGAGATGCTTAACTGACTGAGCCACCTAGGTGCTCCAGACTTGGTTTAAAAATTGATTTTTTCAGTGTTAAACTCAATTCTGCCAATCTTTTTAACAAATAGTTTGATTTAACAATATAATTTGATTATGAGAGAGAAACATCCAGTGGGGTAACTCCTGCTCGTGGCACAATTTTCCTGACATTTTCTCTATATTTTCTAGCTAAAACGTAGTCAATTTTGTTCATTCAGAATGACATTTAAGTTAACGTGGGTACATATGTAGCAAATCCTTACAAGGACTAAGATGTTTCAGCGAGTGTGGAACTTTTCTGTTTGATGAATTAGAATCATCTTATCCTTGAAGATTTCTTAAATTTAATGAAAAGAAAAAGGACAATCAAATGCTCTTTTCCTTTGGAACCATCTGGCTCAGGGAGATGTGGACAGTATCCAACATTTGACATTCTGTAGCCAAGAGTGTTCATGGGTAAGCAGGTTCTGACTTGTTATTTAAACACATGACCATTACCTACTTTGATCATCTTGATTACTGAGCTTTTCTTCCACTCTGAGTTACACTAATAATAATAAATGCAACCACAAAATTAACAAATGCATATGCTTTAATTCATCTCTTAAAACTTTAAGAAACTGGTTGCTGTAAATCTCAGTGACTTGTGATTTTTATTGTCTTGTTGTTACCAGAATGTTATCTCAGTCCTGAAATACTAAGTGACATTAAATAGTTATTTAAATTGGAAAATTATGTTTAAATATTTATTACTCTGGTTTTATAGCAGTTGCAAATATTTTTCTGACAGAATCCACTGGAAAAACATCCAACTGATCCCTTTTCTTAGTTGGTTTATTTAACAACATATTGTTGTAGAATTCTGTATAAAATGTAATATTCAAATGAATAAAGCTATTAAAATGTCTGTTATAATGTAAGGTAGAGTACAAGCCTACTTTACTACTCCAAAACTGCCTGGCGTTATTTATAATTAAACTATCATCTAATCATTTATATTTCTTCTATCAGCAATTAACATCAGGTAATTTTCAGATGACATAACTCAAAATTTTTATAGTCCAGCCTAAAATAAAATATATATTTAGACCTAGTGTTGATTTTATGTATGATATAAAGTCTTTTGCCTTTGATGGATGCTTTTGAAGGTGTGATAGGAGACATGGAAAATGCTTATTAGAAAATGTCCTTGCTTACCTGTTTCATAGCTTAATCTGCCAGTTTTGGTTTCTAGTCAAGTAAATGTTAAGAGCAGAGGCACTGAATTCATTTCCTGTTATTCTGTTGGTTTTTGTTTTCAGTATTAAAAATGTTTTAGCACCTGTGACATATAGTTATTTAGGCCTGATACATAAATGCTAGGCTAATGAGAATGATGGACAATTTATTCAGGAGCATGTTATTGATTTATTTCTCATAGATTGATTTAAACTTCATACTCAACTCATAACAACCAAGGTTAGAAGTTGACGATTTTTATACGAGTACCACAAATAAATTATTTTGCCTACCAGTAAACAACTAAAATATGGACTTCTAGCATTAAATATCATGAGATTATGGTCAATCAGTCAATCAATAGTAATCATTTACTACTACAAACAACAATTATGGCTTCAAATAAATCAAGACCTTTTATACTGCAAGATATTTTCTCTTTATATTGGTAAATTTTCATTCAGTTGTTGGTATGGTAATTGCACATTGAACTTGAGTTGAGAACTCAGAAAGGTGGCTGTGATATTTTAACCATTTAAAACTTGTTAGAGAATGAGAAAAAGCCCAAGTAAATAACTCTGTGTAATATGCATAAACTATTTTTCAGAACATTCTGGGGGTAGCATGTAGGGCATTCAGCAGAAAACACACATTCCTAGTTTTTGGAGTACTACTCCAAAGAGAGGTTAGATTCAACACTTTGTTGTTGAACTGATTGTGACCCATTATAGAATAAATGGATTCCCATTTCTTATGTTCCATCTTCTAGTCCAGCTCTGCCATGCCAGCTGTATGAATCTGGACATGTCCCTTGCTTTCTTTATAATCTTCTTCTCTTCTATAAAATAAAGATAATTCCTGCTTCATGAAATTGTTGTAAGAGTGAAATGAGTGCTTACTAAATAAAGGGTGCTCAATAAAAGTTAATGTCCTCAACAGCCAAAATATGAAAAAATTAAAATATTGATATTTTGAAAAAAATAGATTTGATATAATTATTAAAATATACTTTTTATTTGCCTAATACTACTTCCTAACTTTCCTTCTAAATAATTAAACAAAGACAAGAGGATATACTAGTTAGGTACTGGTGTGTAACAAATCACCCAAAACTTATTGCCTTAAAACAACATTCATTTATTTAGTTCATGACTCTTTGGTTGAGCAGTTTAGACTGGGCTTAGCTCAGTGGTTCTTTGGTCTCAGCTGATCTTGTCCAAGTTTCTTCATATATCTCTTTTCAGCTGGCAGGTTAGCTGAGGGTGGCCAGTCTAGGTTGGGCTCTAATAGACAACGTGTCTACTCCAAATACTCTCTCACCCTCCAACAATTATCCCAATCTTGTTCTCAAAGTTAAGGCAGGGGTCCAAAGAGAGCAAGCAGAAGCATATAAGGCCTTTTAAGGCCCCCAGCTCAGAACTAGCAGGCCATCACTTCTGCCACGTTATGTTGGCCAAAGCAAGTCCCAAACCTAGCCCAGATTCAAGGGCTGGGAAAATAGATGCCACTTCTTAATAATACAAGATGCAAAGTTATATTGCAAGGGGTATGAATACATGGAGGGGTCAAATGGGACCATTTTTGTAATAAATTGAATACAAATGAGATAAAATTTTGTATTTTATTATAACAGTTAAACTGTTCTTCAGAGTAAAAAGGTTGTATAGAGTTAGCAACTTTATTCTCCTTCTCCAGTGACCTACAGTATAATTCTTAAAGTTATGTTTACACAGTGGGACTTGGAGACTGTGTCAAAGATATTCTTACATTTGAAATGATAGAGATGCTTTATGTGTAATGGGAAAATATTATAAAACTCTTAATTAGAATGGAAATAGAAAAATACAATATATCAAATTATTAAACCAAGGAATTACTAGGTACTTTTACACGGTCTCAAGTGTTTATTAATTTTAGCTAAACTAAAATTGAGACCAGAACAACTGGAAAAAACAGGTCAGAGTTGAAATGTATTTTTAGAATTTCACTATTAAAGCTTTCTTGGCAATTATGCCTAGTATTTAAAATAAGACAAGAATGTTAAATA
This sequence comes from Cryptoprocta ferox, assembly GCA_028646485.1. NCBI lineage: Eukaryota > Metazoa > Chordata > Mammalia > Carnivora > Eupleridae > Cryptoprocta > Cryptoprocta ferox. The sequence continues at coordinate 83,824,263 of CM053577.1, read as the reverse complement.
CTGTTATTATAAATATAGCACTTTCCCATCATCACTAAAACAATTGTTGACATGTCACCTTACTTCCTGTTAATTCTCTCTTGGTTCGCCGTGTAAAATTCTACTGAACATCAGTGTGTTACGCAATTATTTTATTTACTCTGGTAACATGTAAAACTTCTAAAACTTTTAGGAAGGACTTATGTGTCTGATTTGACAGCTGACTCAAAAAATGAAGAGAACAGATGGAGTAGAATAATAACTATAATTTAAAAAATCACAGCAATTTATCTGTGGCCAATGCCAATTGGTATGGGAGTAACCATGCCAACTTACAATTAGCTATGGTAGCAGGCAATTGGGAAGTGTAGGGGTAATCCCACAGCCAAGCTAGAGGCTTAATGTTAGTCATTGCTGATTGTGTGTCATTTTCTTGATTTTTCACAGTTCTAGTGAATAACTCTAGATTACGTAGAGTATGTTTAACCCTCTGTTGCTGCATCATTTAACAGTGGTTATAGAGAAAGTGAAATGTCAAAAAAAAAAAGAGAGACATAAAAAGAGGAGAATAACCATAAAAGGGTGCAATATTTCATGAATATTAGTCTTTTAAAGTATTACTCTTAATGATTGCATAATATTTCACTATATGGAGATATTTTATTGACTATTCCCTTGTTGTTGGAAATTTAAGCCTTTTTAATTTATTTTGTTCAGTTTTCTTTTAAATGTGTTTTAGGTAATGCATGTAATGCAGAATTAGCAAGCACCTTTAAACATATCTCTTATTCTTTCTTTAGATGAGATTTCTGGAAATAGAATTATTGGGTTGATGAGTATGGAAATTTTTAAGATTCTTAATACATATATCAAATTACTTTTCTGAAAGTTTGTGTTTTTTTAAATCAGTTTAAACATTCCAAAATAGTGGTTGCATCCTTATTCTACCCTCGTTAGCTTTAAGTATTACATTTTTTTAATGTTAAAAATTTTTAATCAATAAATATTATTTCACTTTAAATTTCTATTTCTTTATTCCTTGAACTTGAACTATATCACATTAAACATTCACACACATGATAGCAAATCTCTAATATGTTATAAAATATTATTCTCATTTTAAGGCTTGCCTTTAATGTTTATTGTACACTCATATGCAGAAATTGTAAATTTTTTGATCGACAGTTTGCCTTTCTTTCCTTAATTATATCTGTGTTTCGAAATTCTGTGCCTTCAAGAAATCAGTTAAATATACTCTCACATTTTCTTGTAGTTTTGCCTTTACACATTGTAACCCTTTCTTCCACCTAATATTTATATTGGTGACTATTATAAGATGAAGATGAAACTCGACTTTTCCCTCAGTACTATGCCTGATAATAATTTCCTTACATATTTGTTCATGATACTTTCTTTATCATGTACTAATTCGCATATACTAAGATTATTTTGGGTGGTATGCATTCTGTCTGTTAATTATTGTATTACTGCCACATGGTTTTAATTATTTTACTTAGATATTTTAACATCTATCACTGAAAATATAGTTTCATTGCCCTTCTTTTTAGATATGTTTTGTATGTCCTACCCATTTACAGTGCTACTTACTAGATATTTAAATTTGGATAGTAATCTCTTCTAACTTTGATTTCCTCATCCTTGAACTGGGAATAATACAATTCCTAGTTTATTGTGTTTGTGTGAAACTTAAATGATATCATCATGCAAAGGAATCTAATTAGTGCCTCGTACATAGTCTTCCTTATGAATTTAGTATCAATTCTCCTAGTTCCAAATTACAAACATCTTTGGTATTTTGATTGGTTTTATGTTAAATATACATGCTGATTTGGGATATAGCAGAAGGTTTAGAATCAGGAAAAAGCCATCAAGAATCAAGATACTTCTTTCTGCATTCTCTTTTGTCTCTGGCTGCATGATGTCACTTTCTGTGAATCTGCTCTGTTCTCTTGCCTGTCTTGTAGCCTGACTCTGCTTGTTCACTGGTAACTTAATATTAAATAGCAAAAAACTACTAAAATATTAAATAGCAAAAAATAGCTTGATATTAAATAGCAAAACAATATTTAGTGTCCCCCGGTTTGCATTCTTTCATAAGACCAGTGCTAATAGCAAACTGTAATTAATGGGTCTCATACCCACACTTTGAGTATAGAGAATCTAGTCGACTCACCTCTGGTTCTATCATCTGTGTCTGGAAAGCTCTGAAGCCAATTCAACTGACTTAAAGAGAATGTATGGGATTTTTAAGAAGGGGCATGGGGTGAGAAGAAAATAATAGGACTGTGAATATATGGGAAAGCTCTTGGTTTTTATATTTTTATTTAGAGCCTGTTCACTTTGCCCAATTCTTGTATTGATTCTAATTGCTAATTTTATTAATTGTATTAGTTTTTCCATTGAAAGCAATGAGTTATATGATAATGTCATAGGAAATGCACATAGTGATTTCACTTCTTCATTCTAATTGTTTTAAGTCTCTTCATGTTTCATGATTTGCTGTTTGTTTCACGTTGGTGAAAGATGCAGGATGGAAAGGGTAAAAATGTAGGGTCCCTACTTAGCAGACCTCTGCAGTAGGCAAGCAAGAGATGATTGTAGTTTGCTATTTTGGTGGAGATGGAAAGGAGTGGATAGATCTGAGCTATAACTTGCAGGTAGCATCAACTGATGAGAAGGCGCTGATACTGTTTATTGTCCTATTTCTGAACATTGTACATCATAAGGAACAAATTTGGATGGGAGTTTATAGCACAAATTTGAGGTGCCTGTACAGCATCTAATTAAACCTGAGCCTGAAGTTCAGAAAAAAGTCTGTATTATGTGACAAATGGGTGGAGGGGCTAGTCAGCACACACCAATGGGAGTGGGTGAGATTGCATAAGAGGGATATCAGGAGTAGAAGAAGGCCTGGGACCACAAGCTGAGAAACATAAACACTAAGTTAAGTAGAGGAAGAAGAATATAGAAAAGATGCATCCAGAGAAATGCACGGAAAATCAGTAGAATGTGTTGCCAAATAAAGTCTTTAAGAAAGTGGGTGTTTAAATCTTCAAAATGTTGTTTAGAAGACAAATAAGGTATAATACCAGCAGCTAACATTTACTGAACATTGACTACATGCAGGCATTTTTAATTCCATGAGCTTATATGAATTACCTCATTTAATTTTCCCAACAACCCTCTTCTATTATTATCCTCATTCTATAGATGAAGAAACAAATGTAAAAGGTGAAAAGTTAAAAAGAAATACCAGAGCCCTAACTCACTGCCTCCCTAGATGAGCATGTAAAATTGTCCCCATAGGTCATGTGTGACTTTGGCAAAGGTAATTATGGTGGAATAATAAGGGTAGATAGCATGATGCAGTTTGTTGAAGTGTAAATTGCAGGTGACAAAGTAAAGAGCATGCAGAAAATCCTCTCAAGACCTGGCTGTGCAGGGGACAACAGCAATAAGTCAGTAGCTGGAGGGGGTGTGGATTATTGAAGAAGAAAACCTTAATGCACCAATATCCAAAGCAAGCATGAGTTCTTGATAGGAAACTATTGTTGATGAAGAGAAGATCCGAAAGAAATGTACAAATCCAGTTCACTTAACACAGAGAGTTGCAAATGTCTTATAATTCCCAAGGAATATCAGACTTATGCAAATAATTATATAATAATTAGGGAATTATCTCTAAAAGTAAGAACAAGACAAAGGTATCACCATTACTATTTAACAACATTCTGAAATTTCTGGCCAATGCCAATTTTAATTTCCAAATTATAGTTTAAAACTATCCATTTCTCTCTATATTCCCCAATACCACCAAGTCATAATCTTTTATGAGTTAGCTCTTAACTAATCTCCTTTTCTTCACCCGTGTTCTTCTTTCACTCCTTCTCTAAATTATAGAGAATCATGTGTCTTGTGTTTAAAATATTTAGTTGTTGGGGCACCTGGGTGGCTCAGTCATTTGAGTGTCAGACTGTTGATTTTGGCTCAGGTCATGATCCCAGGGGCATGGGATTGAGCCCCATGTTGGGCTTGGATCTGAGCGTGGAGCCTGCTTAAGATTCATTCTCTCTCTCTCTCTCCCTCTCTCTCTCTCTCTGTCTCTCTCTGTCTGTCTCAAAGCACCTTGATGGCTCAGTAGGTTAAGCGTCCAACTTTGGGCTCTGTGCTGATAGTACAGAGACTACTTGGGATTCTCTCTTTCCCTCTCTCTCTCTCTCTGCCCCTTCAAAATAAATAAATAAACTTAAAAAAAAGATTCTCCCTCGGCCCTCTCCCCCACTCACATGCTCTCTTTCTCTCTAAACAAAAATAAAAAATAAAATATTTATTTGTTTTTCATTAAGTTAAAATCCAAAGTCCCTAACATATCCTACAGAGTCATGCACTGTGGCCTCTATTTGCCTCTGTGAATTCATCTCTCCCCCACATCCCCATTCTCTCCTGCTCTAGCCACAGCAGCCTTCGTTCAGTTCTTTGAACTTGCAAGTTCTCCTCTGCCTCATAACTGTCCACAGGCGTGCTTGCTGCTTAGACTACTTTTCTCTTCACTTGGCTAACCTCTAGCACATCTGGAAAGTCATTTTCTCAAAGGAGGCTTCCTTGATGTTCCACTCAAAATCAGTTCCTTTTGCTATAATTTCTCATTATACCTTGAACACTCCAATTCATCTTTATAGCACTTATCACAATTGAGAATTATAAATTTACTGACATGAGGATTTAATTTCTTCATTTCCCCCAGTAGAGCAGAAGTTTCATGAAAGTGGGAACCATATCCATCTATGTCTTTATCTCCAACACCCAACATAATGCTTAGCACATCGAAGAGTTCAATTATTTAATTTAATACTAGAGGAAATGAGTGAAAACAAGTTTAAGTTGTGTTCCTTTTCAGCCTCCTGAAGTATTTGATAATTATTATTTTGATTCATTTAATTCAGCCCCCGTGCAGGGTATCAACCCTACATTTTCAGAATCCTGCTATTGAGTTCATGAGGTAGAGTTAAATATCAAAATTCATTTTACATAAGGGCACCTGGGTGGCTCAGTTGGTTGAGCATCCGACTTCAGCTCAGGTCATGACCTCTTGGTTTGTAAGTTTGAGTGTTGGGCTCTATACTGACAGCTCAGAGCCTGGAGCCAGCTTGGATTCTGTTTTCCTCTTTTTCTGCCCCTCCCCTGCTCACATACTGTCTCTGTCTCTGTCTCTGTCTCTCTCTCTCAAAAATAAAGATTAAAAAAGTTTTTTTTTTCAAAATTTGTTTTACATTCATGACCCTTGGAATTGTATTTCAAGAAAGACAGTATATAAAACATTAATATATTTAATAGTATACTAAAATGTGCAGGGAAGAAATTGGTCATGTATTTCCATTTTTCAATATTTGTGAAGCACATTGCCTTTGGCAAGTACTATTTAGTTGCATATTCTGTAAAATAAAATAATATTGTTCTTTTAATACCACATATTACATTGTCTTTTAATTTAGTAGTAGTGTTAATTGTTGTCCATTGATTCTTGTGTCATAATTTTTACTTGCAATTACAGTAGAACTTTTGAATTATTGACCATAGTGACCTTAGGCTGGTTTTGTTAAAGAAATTTATTCAATAACTATTTTATGTAATTTAAGGACAAAGAAATATGGAAATTCAGGGGCACATAATGAAAGATAAGTAGAAAAGGCATGATCCTCATTTATATAATGATTAAGACAACTTGACTTTTGATAGTTTCTCACTAATCAGTGCTTGAGTATTCCACAAGGGTAGTATACAATTTGTCTCGATTTTTGCTTTTATTTTGACCTTTATTCCAATTATCCTATTTCTTCACTCCAGGCTCTGGTGTTGTCTCAGATTTCTACTCCTAGGTTTTAACCCCCTTCCCCAGGGTCTGGGGACTTAGACTGTGCCTAGACTCCTTTACTGTCCCCCATGCTCCCCTTTCCTCAGCTTCTTGTGAACCTTGGCACCTTTTCTTTCCCACCTATTTCCTTTCATCCTGTCTAAGCCTGATTCCCTTTTAAGGTTATTCTCTTTCCATTTTTATTTCAGAGATTCTGAAAAGGGAAGAGGATTTTTAATATAAATATTTGATTTCAGGAACAGATGACTCTAGGGTATTTTTTTGTACTCAAAAACAAGGAAAACATCTGTTACACAGTTCCCCCTCACACCTGAGCATTCCCTAATGAGATTGCGTTTTAAATTAAGAGTAAAGGGCACCTTAAATTTGGTGACATAGTTTTTAGCATATAAAAAATATGTAGCTTATGAAATATTTTTCCCTGGAATGGATTTAAAAATTAATCTAGCTATTGCTTCTGCTTAACATAATCGTCAAATATTCATCATTTCTGTTTTCACTAAATCTCAGTTAATATATATACATTATTAATCAAATCTTTGATGGAAATGATTCCAGATGGTGGGAGGATAATTAATTCAGTGTCACCAAATATTAGATGACAGGTGCATTATTTTTATTTAGAAGCCACTGGCATGTGAACTTTCACATTCAATGTAAAAGCAATTCACTGTATGGTAATTGCTGAACAAATGTGTCCCATCAGACTTAAATAACAGAATTCCACTGCTCAGAAAACAGAGGTGTTAGTGCAGCTGCTGTTCTAAGTGGATGCTGTACATTAACTGTATGACAGGTTATTGCCTGGGCTTATGATCATCTATTGCTTCTTAGTTTAATAACTTACAGAAATTATTTTTGGTTCTTATTTTTCCTTGCTAATCTTCACAATCCCCTTTAAGCCATATAAGTAACTCCCTATCAATGATCTGTTCTAATAGCAGTTGAGGATAAATGAGACAAGATACAGGAAGCAATTAACATTTGCTTTGTCTTTTTCTACATTTTTCCTTGTTCTTCATGTATTGCTGATAATCATACCATGAGATCAAAAATAAAGACAAAATGCTAACACATTAATGCTTTAGTCAAGCATTTTGGGGAATGTTATTTTAAGTACCTGCACTTGTCCAGCCCTGGGAAGGAGTGTGGCAACGCAGATGGCTTCACCCGCTGGCTGTATTCCAGGGGCTCACTGATAGTGATCCTGCCAGTCACTTAAGGTTTACTTGTATATACAGATGGTTTACAGAGTTGACGTCTTAGTAAAAATCACAGGGCTGAGTCACACAATAGCACCCTGTAGATAGAGGTCACATCAAGGGTTCCTCCTTTTGGAACTTAGGAGTCATCTACATTGACTCTTATCTGTTATTTGGATTGTCACAGGTGGTTATCCAGGCTCTTCTCATTAATGCTAATAAGATAATTCCAAGTTCTTTATTTTAAGCCCAAATCTATTCCCTATTATTTTGACCAATTTATTCTAGTTCTAACCTTCTGGGAAAAATGCATTCTCAGACTATTCCTTCTTCCAAGTGACTGACAACTTTTTGGAGAATTGAAGATAGCCAATATGTTCTCTTGAACCATGTTGGTATTTCGGGTTCTTCTATTGTGCTTTGTGGATCCTGGTTTCGTGGTCCCTTCTGATTTCTGTCCCTCACGCCTTCATCTTGTGATGCTGTGGCTTGTCAGTGAGTGTGATGTTCACATGTAGATAAGTTCTTCTAGCATGTTTTGAGCGCTGAATAAAACAGGCAGTGTAGTAGAGTGAAGGAACTTGGATTTAGTAGAGCTGATCCCTAATCCTGGCTCCTGGCTCCCTGAATCCTTTAGCTGATTGCATGGCTACTTCAGAGTCTTTGTCTATAAAAGGAGAGGACTATAAAAGGAGAGGACTAAACTAGATTACCTCTGGAGTCACAAATGTTTAGAGCTAGAGTGGATCTCAAAATATAAAAGGTCAGTACTACTGTCAGCATTTTTTTCTTGAATCAGAATGTAAGCACTTCCATTTATATGTGCCAACTTTTATTTTGTGGTTTTTAGCCTGGTGTTCCTACTTGTCAACTGCTAACTCTTGATTCTGACATCTATTATAATAGTCACTTTTTTTCAGTTTTATAGCAGTCATGAATTTTGTATACATAGATTGTGAGTCTTTGAGTAACTCATATAAATATTGAATAAGACAAGGCCTGGAGCACACCTCAGTCTCACACCATTGAGTACTCTTTCTAGTGACAACTAAATATAAATGAAGATAAAATTAGTATATTTAACCACTTGCTCACTTATTTCATTACAGTTTAACCCACATTTATCCAAGACATCCTGAGAACTTTTGTTAAATTTCTTACTGAATTAAAGTAAGACAAACCCATAACATTTGTGTGATTTTTGGTTTTTGACATGATATACTGTCTTGATAATCATCTAATTCTTTACTAATAATTTAAAACCAATTTGTTTAATAATTAATTCTAGAATCTTGCCAGGAATCAATATCCAACTTACTAATTATTCATGTATATTTTAAAAAATTAATGTTTATTTATATTTGAGAGAGAGAAAGTGTGAGCAGGGGAGGGGCAGAGAGAGAGAGACGGAGACAAATCTGAAGCAGCTGTCAGCACAGAACCCAATGCAGAGTTTGAACTCACAAGCTGTGAGATCATGACATGAGCTGAAGTTGGACGCTTAACTGACTGAGTCACCCAGGTGCCCCACTCATGTATATTTTTTAAATGAGGAAACATTTTTGGAGCTAGACTTTTCCCTCTCCAAGATTCTCAGAAATCCAGTCAGTAACTAATTTTCATGAACTCTTAATTATTATCTGTCCTTTATCTGTCCTCTCCTATCTTAATGTCTGTCTTGGTCTTGAGAATAGTTAGCCAGAATCAGTGAGTTAAAAGATCTTCAATTTATTTTCAAAGTAGTTTGATGCCAACTATAACCTAACATGATATTGAAATTTCCTTCAAAACACATGCTAGGTTTGGGGACACATTTGATTGTTCGAGAACTCATGTATTTGCTCATTTACGACCTACTCTGTACCAGATACTGTGTTCAGCACTAGGATAACAGAGATGAAAATGACAAACATTCTTTCAAAGAGTATATATGAAGTATTTGATGTATTATAAGGATGCTGTGGGAAGGAAGTTGAGGGAAAGCATAACTCTACGTAGCTGGGGAAAGTGAGTTAGGTAAGGATTCATTAGTGAAGCTTGAAGCACAGGTAGGAGTTCTCCAGAACAAGGAAGAGGCAAATGCAATAGTTCATTTAAAGGCACAGAGGGCATAAAGTACAAGATGTATAGGGAACCAGATGGAGTGTTGTATTGTGTAACAAAATGAAAAAGCAGGGACCACCAGAAGGATAAAAAAAGAAAATAACTTTTAAATACTGACTGAAGTGCAGCTTGGGGCTGAGCATTCAATCAGAAGAATTGCCAGAAACAACATAAAGAGGTTCCCTTTGAGCATTCAGTTGACATGTTTAGCTCACTCTCCCCTATTATGGGCACCATCTGACACCCAAGCAAGCAATCAGTATGGTAGAGAACCTCGCTATTTCTGGAAAAATCTTCCCACTAGAAGACCTATCTGAAGTCTCCAGACAAAAGATTAGAGAGGCTAACATCCCTTTGAAAGACTCAGGCTGGCTTAAATAAGACTTTGGTTACTTTTTGCTTGGCATTTCCCAGGAAATTCTGAAACTCTCTATTTTCTTTGTTCTTGCAGTTTATAGAAACTGAAAATTTTAGTCTAATAGGAAAAATGGATTTGGCCTTTAGTTTTGGTTTTTTCTTCTAGGTAAAGACCTAAGGCAATTTAATCTAAATATTTTTTTATTTCTTTGATTATAGAATTTAACTGATCTAAATTCCAATAATTTACTAGCAAGATGTCCAGTCTTTTCTTGTGATCTCCCTCCTCAAGTTGTCACAAGAATCTACATATGTTACCTCTGATCAGCATGGGTGAAAAGTGGGCCTTGCTGCCATCATTCCCTCTTTAGTTCTTGAGAAGAGGAATAATAAATTTTAGGTATAATTTGAGCTGGTACCTACAGCATTTTCTATATCTCCATTCATTCAGGTTGATTACTAGGTTTATATGTATGTGTGTGTGCGTGTATATATATATTATATATATATTTTTTTCTCTCTCTTTATACGTATCTATATATCTATATAGATACATATCTATATATCTATATAGATGGATATAAAGAGAGAGAAAAACAGAGAGACATATATATATAGATATATCTATATAGATAGATATAAAGGCTATAGAAACTGAAAATTTTAGGTATAATTTTATAGATATAAAGAGAGAGATATAAAGAGAGAGAAAAACAGAGAGACAGAGACAGAAGGACAGAGAGAGAGGAGAGGAACAGAGAGAGAGAGAATCACTTATCCAATAGATAATTATTTTGCATGTTCATGGAATATTTAGAAAATATTGTGATTCCTTGGCAGAAGAAAATCAAGTTCAAAAAGCAGACATTTTGCAAGACGTATTCCTGAATATAAGCAATAATAAAGAAACCACAGATATAGAAAAACACTCCTAAATATAACATTTGAAAAAAGAGTAAATGAAAAGAGAAATTCTTAGAAATCAATCCTTAAAAAACTATTCTAAAACATATGAAACATAAAAAACATGTGAGCCATAAGATAGCTATAGTGAGGGTGAAAATATATAGTAGAAAATGTATTTATTATAAAAGAGGAAATATAAAAGTAAAAGAAATGTTTCATCTTACATAATAATGAAAAGAGCAATAAACACACCAAAATAAAATAGAAGGGAAGTAATATAATCACTAAAATTGATGAAACAGAAAATTTTTAAACAAAAGATAAACTCAAAAGCTGGTTTAATAAAATGATCAATAAAATAATAAGATTCAATTAGGGAAGCATGCAATGAAAATAGAAATGAGACAAAATAGAAATAAGAAAGAAATTTATAAACAAATTTGACCACAGACAGTATAAGATTATTATTAGTCTGGAAGATTACTATGTATAATTCTAAGGAAGAAGCAAATTTGATAACACAGAAATATGGATAATTTCCTCCAAAAGAATGTAAAAAATTGACCAAGAATAACTGCAAAATATGACTACATTAATTACTGTGGAAGGAATTACTGTGAAGAGGTGATTCAAGATCTACCATTGAATAAAGATCAAGAATAATTGGGTTTTTCAGCAGGATTTTATCTAACCAGCATTTAAAGATGGACAGTTTTTATGAGTTCAGCAATAATTTAATACCAAACCTAATAAAAAATAAAATTATAATTAAATATTTATGTATATAGCTATATACATTAAAAATATAAAATATTAGCTAATAGAATTCAATAATTCACCAAAAGATGGATCAAGTAGTATAATACTAGAAAGTCTAGGGTTGATTCAAGTTAAGGAATTATATCAACAGAATACAACCAATTGAAATGTAAAAGCTTATGATTATATCAATAGATGTTGAAGCTTTTGATAATATGCAATAATTATTCTTTTTTATGTTTTTATTATTTACTTATTTATTCTTTTATTTTTTTAAAATTACTTATAAATATTCAAGTTAGTTAACATATAGTGTTTCAGGAGTAGAACCTAGTGATTCATCACTTACATATAACACCCAGTGCTCCCAACAATTGCCCTCCTTAATGCCCATCACCCATTTAGCCCATAGTCCATCCCCCACCCACCTCCTTTCCAGCAACCCTCAGTTTGTTTTCTGTAGTTAAAAGTCTCTTATGGTTTGTCTCCCTCTATGATTTTGCAGTAATCATTCTTAATAAAAAAAAATCTTCACGTAAAATAGGAATTAATGAAACATTTTTAGTAAAATCCAACAGTGAATATTATGTTTTTAAAAGGGGAAAACTAGATTAGAAATTAAGGAATATTAGGATCTACGACGGTAAAATTACCATCACCTTTGCTTCACAAGAAAAATAAGTTACGTGCATTGGAAGACAGGAGATAAATCTATCCCTTTTCACTAAAGTCTGGATTGTAGATAGAAAATGTAAGAGACTGATAGGAAAAGATGTTTAGCTGATAAAAGAACTTGGGTAATTGGTTAGATATCAGATATATATTAATAATACAATAATTTCCTTTATTTTGGTCTTAAACATCTAGAAATTTAAATAGGAAATATATTAATATAAGTGTAAAAGCAATAATAAGAATTTTGGGAAAATTTGGATAAGAAAGGAATGTGATATACACAAAGAAAAAACATAGCAAGATCTAAATGAAAATAGATACCATTTTCTTAAAAGTTACAATATTAAAAAGCTCAGTAATTCAAAATTAGTATGTAAGTTTAATGCAGTACAAATGAGAATGCTGATATGTTTTAAAATTTTCTTTCAAGTTGGATAAAATTGATTAAGGTTTATATAGATAAATAAATAGCTTGAAGTGTTAAAAAGATGTTTTCGAGAAAGAACAATAGAAAGAGTGGATATACTTTACCAGAAATCATAACATTCTATAAAGTCACCATAATACCATAAATATTTTATCATGTAGTTTATTTTTTTATTGAATTATGCCTTCAATGTTCCATGATTCTTTTTTACAGTTTATTGTCAAGTTGGTTTCCATATAACACCTAGTGCTCTTCTCCACAAGTGCTCTCCTCCATGCCTATCACGCATGTAGTTTAAAGATAGGTGGGGCAAACTTGAGGATCTAGAAATTGGTCCCTGAATTTACAAGAATTTAGTTTAATAAATTTTATATTTCACTTCAGCGAGTAAGGGTGGATTGTTCCAAAAATGTGCTAGCAAAACTAACTCTATTCATATGAAATATATTTAACACCCTATACAAAAATAAATTCCTGATAGATGAAGGATTTGTGTCAAAATCAAAACAAAGCAGCAAATATTTTGTATTTGCACAGTCTAGGGACAAGAGTATATCTAACCAAAATTGTAAACCCTTGGGGCTTATAATGCAAAAGACAGCTATATAAAAGTTAAACATTTCAATTGTAAAGGACCATAATCAAAATCAGAATGATGGTTCTGGTAATATTGTAATGTAATTAACAATCACTAATTGATACTTTGCAGAGAGCTTTTAACAATTGATGAGAAAAGATGAACAATTCAATTTTTTAAAGTGAACAAAATGTATGTCTATGTAGTTTCACTAAAGAGCAAGCCCAAAATATTAACACACATATAAAAGTCTTAGATGCACTCATAGTCAGTGACATGAAATATAAAGCAATTATGAGCTATGACTTTACACCCATCACCCTGGCACCTGTTGCTAGATGTGATTCAAGGACAAAGGCATTCCCATACATTGCTGGTGGAATGTTTAGAACAGCCCCTTTTGGAAAGCAATTTGACAACACCTATGTAAGAAAAATTTTTAATGCATAATCCCTTTACCTAGCAGTCCCCTTCTTGATATTATGATCTGTATAAAGCATATCACATGCATATAATGGTGTTTATTGCAGCCTTATTTATAGTGGCAGAAAACTGGAAACAGAATGAACAGTCATTAACAGGATAACACTTGAATGAATTATGGTACATCTATCATTAGAGTATTAAGGAACAATTGAAGAAAATAAATTAAGACCATAATGGATAATCTAAATGGATTTATAGAAGATAAAGTTGAAGTAGAAAATAAAAATCCATAAAATATATATAATATAACCTATTTTTAAAGCAAAGTATAAAGGCAAAATCCATACTGTGTGTATGTGTGTGTCTGTCTCCAGTTATGATTATATGAGTTTGGAGAAAAAATTTGGAAGGATACCTTCAAGTTGATAACAAAGGTATAGCATTTGGAGAAGGGGTGTAAACAAAAAAGTAAGGGAAGAATAGTATGTTTTATTGTTATACCTCATAATTTACATTTATATGTTCTTTATATTAAAAATGTATAAAATATTTAATATTTATAAATGTTATATTTATTTTATTTATAAATTTTATATTCATAAAACATGTATAAATATATTCATACACATTATATTACATAAATTCACAGATATATATTCTATATATTCATATATTCTTGAATGTATATCAAATATTTCATAAGCAAACATTTTAACATCGGTACAAAGTATATATTTTATGCGATCACTTTTAGGATATTACGTAAAATTATGTTTTAGGTAATTTTTTACTTTTAAAAAAGCTCAAGAGAGATGGATTAGAGATAGGAAAAACATCTAGATAACTTCTTCAATAATATATAAATAAAACTGAACTGTGGGGAGGGGTGCTTGGGTGGCTCAGTTGGTTGAGCGTCTGACTCTTGGTTTCAGCTTAGGTCATGATCTCACAGTTCATGGGATGGAGGCCCAGCACAGAGCCTACTTGGGATTCTCTCTCTCCTTCTCTTATTATATTTTATAATAAGTATTGCTCTAAGAGCACTAGTAGGAAAAGTCCTTCAATTTTGTACATTAAGACTCTTGGATAACCTAGACCTTGGCATCTCCATATTAATTTAAAAATTTTTTTAAACATTTATTTATTTTTGAGAGAGAGGGACAGATCATGAGCAGGGGAGGGGCAGAGAGAGATGGACACACAGAATCAGAAACAGGCTCCAGGTTCTGAGCTGTCAGCACAGAGCCTGACGCGGGGCTCGAACCCACAAACTGTGAGATCATGACCTGAGCCAAAGTCGGACGCTCAACCGACTGAGCCACCCATGTGCCCCATCCATATTAATTTTTAAATCATGTCAGTTTCCACACTCATACACATGTAACCTGCTAAGATTTTGAATGAGTTTTCTTTCAATCTATAGATAGTTGGGAGGAAATTTACCTTGTGGTATTATAGTTATTCAGTCCATAGTATATTTATTTAGGTCTATTTTATTGTCTCTTAGAAATATAATTTTCAGTGTAGAATTCTTACATAGTTTTTATTAGATTTACTAATAGATATCTGATGTTTTTAATAATATTTTAGATAATTTTAGACTTTAACTTCCAATTGTTTGCTCATAGAATATTGAAATACATTGAAACATTGCTTAATTAACTAATTAATTTTAATAGTTTGTAGATTACCATATCATATGTAAATAAATAGTTCTACTTCTTCCTTTTTAATTCTTCTTCCAGGATTTTCTTTTTCTTGTCGTAATGCACTGGCTAGGATTTTCAGTACAATATTGTATAGAAATGGTTATAATAGACATCCTTATCTTTTTTCCAAATTCAAGGAGAAAGAATTCAGTATTTTATCATTTACTAGCTTTAAGTTTTTGTAGAGAACCTTTATCAAAATAAGAATATTAAGAATGCAGAGTTTTCTGAGTTTTTCCTTAAATGCCCATTCCGATATTTAATTTAAAAAATGCTTTTTCTAGAAGTGGTGAGATGATAATATGATTTTCCTTCTTTTCTATTAACGTGATGAATTAAATGGATTGATTTTTACATGTTAAATTAGACTTATATTCTTAGAATAAAACTCATTTGTTCATGTGGTATGATTTCTTTCTGTATATCACCAGATTCAAGTAGCTAATTTCTTTTATTTAGAATTTTTGTATCCATGCTTATGAAAAACTTGAGGTATTCCTTTCTTGTAATTTCCTTGTCAAATTTTGGCATTATAGTTATGCTGGCCTCATAAAATCAGTTGAAAACTATGACTTTTTTTCTGTTCTGTGAAGGTATATGTATCATATTTGTATTAATTCTTCCTAAGTGTTTCTAAGAATTCACAGAAAAGCCAACAGGATCTGGAAGTTTCTTTGTGAAAGAAATTAAATTATGGGTTTAATTACTTTGTCTTGTTTAATTGCTTTGTTTCGTGTTTTTTCTCAAAATTTGGAAAACTTTTATTCCCATGCTTATATTTATAAAACAAACTACATTCTCTATTTTTCCACTCAGTATCTATTGACTTTCTTTTCTGGAATTGCAAAATTAATTTCCATTTTCATCCCTACCACTGACTTCAATATATAAATATATTTTAATATAAATATATAGATAATAAATTATATAAATATATATATATTAGTTTTTACCTTGGAATTACTGATATCCTTATCTCTGTTACTTAACAGACAGAAAAGTAGTTCTTATACCCATATTGCCACTCTTTTTTTCTCTCCCTTCTAATTTTTTTGGTATACAATTTCAAGTTTTTTCAGTACTTATATTTATGTTTTGTTCTTTAAGCATAATCTCTAATTTTTCTTTTTTCTTTTAGTCATACAGCTAAATGGAATTTATGTTCATTTCAGCCCCTTTGCCTACGATTTCTGTGTTCTCTTGGTTGGCTAATGTTTGTCTTCTGGTAGTTTCTTCTCAAAAAGTTCATGAAAAATATATATGATGCAGAGTATGTGGAGATCCCACCAAATTTTCTTTTACTTGACACTTTAATGACAATTTGGTTAGGTTTATACTTCTTGGGACATTACTGTTTTCTCAGGGCCATTTTTGCCATTGGTGTGCTATAATTGAATATCGAATGTTGCTGTGGAGTTATCTGAGATCAGCCTAAAACCTCTTCCGTAGGAGACTGGTAATTCTCTTCACTTGAAAAAAGAAATTAATATAAATATAATAACCAAATGTGTAATATTAGTTTCATATAAGAACTGGTAGCATTTAGGGGCACCTCGGTGGTGTAGTCAGTTAAGTGTCAGACACTTGATCTCAGCTCAGGTCATTATCTCACAGTTCATGAGTTCAAGCCCTGCATTGGGCTCTCTGTTGATGGTGAGGAGCCTGCTTGGGATTCTGTCTCTCCTTCTCTCTGCCTCTCCCTCGCTTGTGCACGCCCTCTCTCTTTCTCTCTCAAAATAAATAAATAAACTTAAAAAAATTTTTAAAAAGAACTGGTAGCATTTGAGGAAAATTTTTGTTTGGATTCAATTTGAGTAAGTGTAAAAAGTCTCCCTACCTAAGGATTTGGGATCAAAACAGAACACATACCTCAAAACATGTCTTTTAGATAAATAATTATTTCCTTGGGCATTATAATACTTGAATTCCTCACTATTAAAATTGTGATACTGCAAGGTCGAAGGTTGTTTAGCCTCATTCTTGTGTGTGGGATGGTTTTGGCATCTTTAGCTTAGTGAGTCCATTTGTAGCCAGGTTCTATCAGTGAAAGAGACTCTCAGTAAATCAATGGAGATGGACCGATGACATAATGGAGGTACTATAATAATTTCTTTACTCCTTCCTCTGAATAGAAACAGCGTTTCTGACATTCATGTTTCCATGGTCCAATGTGAGTTCAGCACCATTAAAAAACGAGACAGAATAAGAGAAGATTCAGATTTTGCATTTAGATCTATTAGAGAGAGAGCTTAATCGGAAAAATTTGGACCCTTGAAAGTGATAGCTAGTGGAAAGTAGAGACATGGAATCTTCCCTTCCCTTCCCTTCATCATTACTGAACATCTCTGAAAGTTTCTTAAACGTTTGTTTCTTTTTCTGCAAAATTGTAAAAAATTCCCTTATTTCAAAAACTTCACTTAAAAAAAGTCTCTTCTGGGAGTCTTTAAAAGTTTAGGCCATTTAAAAATGTATATTATTAATTTTCTTGAGTTAATAGCCATTATGGTCTGTGTGTATAACATACATCAAGGGACATCTTAAAAAGCATATTATCATAAAATGCATATTTAAGGACTTTCTACCTTCATAAATTGAATTTAATAGATTATAACAACTCCAGTGGGCCCATTAGGGTCTTTGGAAAACACAGTTCAGGGCCTTTTTAAAACATATATTCTCTTCATGTCATATTCTACTTATAGGGAGTTTGCTCTAGTAGCCTAGAGCTTGAATATGTTTGTCTTGCTTAGTTAAGAAAAATAAAAATTGAAAAGTAAACTTTTGCAGCAACATAGTCAGGCAGAAAGCAAATTTTATAATTAATTACGTTGTTTTTCATTTCAAATATCATACATAAAAAAGTGTCAATTAAAAGTTATAGCTGCCAATAGAAGGTTTTTTTTGCTTTTATTTTTTTTAATTTTTTTTAACTTTATAGTTTATTGTCAGGTTGGTTTCCATATAACACCCAGTGCTCTTCCCCACAAGTGACCTCCACTATGACCATCACCCCCCTTCCCCTTTCCCCCTCCCCCTTTCACCCTCAGTTTGTTTGCCTACAGAAGTTTTTAATGACAAAGATTACTGTGTATAAAAAAACCCTCCTTTTATATATCAGAAAGGGTATGTGAGGGTATATGTGTTTCAGTTTAAGATGCAGCTATTATTACTTATCAATGAATATACTTTAATGAAAAACGTCCAGTATAAAACATATCCAGTGTTTTTCATATTGTTGTCTGCAGGCTGCCTACATCAGAATCTCATGGGTACTTAAAATGCCTGCTCCTGAGTCCCATGGTAGATTTACTGGATCAGAAGTCTAGACAGGTGCCTTGGGAGTTTGTATTTTAATCAATTCCTCAGAGATTCTAGCACAATAAATAAAATTTGAGAGCAGTGGTTATTTCAATCTATAAATCTATCCACTTAAGGTAGTAACACCTAGAGTCCCATCTGTACTGAACTCTGGCTATCCAGTCTGACTGCAGAGTGTACGCTAGAACTCCTTAAGCATTTGTCAGGGAATACTTATTTGGAAACCAGTCCTTATCTGCACTACCCAGTTTGGACTTCTGTAAGAAGCCACCAAGTTTTGTGGCTCTAAGACCGAGTCACTGGGCTCTCAGTTAGTAGGAGCAGCCAGAAAATTAATATAGGATAGAGATTTGAATGCAGTTGTCCATTAGAAATTCTCTCCACGGCTAGAACTTTGGGCATTAAAAAAAAAAAAAACAAAACATTTTGACAGTTCAAAATCAAAAGTCACCAGCCCAGAGGTGTCCACTCAAGACCTATGCATGTTCAACAATTATAACCAATTGGTATCTCCAGCACACCCCTGGCTATATCAACACAAAACACAATGAAACAAAAACCCTCTATCATGTTCTTTCATTCTATAGTCTTCTTCTAAAATTGAAGTGTAAAAAAATAGAATTATATTATTAAGTAATAACCATATATCTAAATTAGTTTTCCCCATTTACCCTCATTTTAGAAATGCAAACAATAGTTTCTCTTGACCCAGGGAAAATTACACTTCTCTATAGCCTAGACACAAGGCTTATATACTGAAGGAAAACTCATTTGCTACTGAGAAGCGTTATCTCTGATGGCTGAGATAAATTTAAAACAAATGCCATGCTGATGGCTTAAAGTCCTTTAAAAGATTGCCCGGTTACTGGTTTCATGAACAGAGAGGTGTTTGTACCACAGTCTTCTAGGGGAGCCTGGGTGGCTCAATTGGTTAAGCATCCTACTCTTGATTTCAGCTTAAGTCATGATCTCATAGTTGATGGGATTGAGCCCCAGGTAGGGTTCTACCCTGATAGTGTGATAGTGCAGAGCCTGCTTGGGATTCTGTCTCCTTGTCTCTCTGCCTCTCCCTCACTCATTCTCTCACTCCTCGTCTCTCTCTCTCTCTCTCTCTCTCTCTCAAAAATAAATAAATAAATAAAAACACTTAAAAGCTTTTAAAAAAAACACACAGTCATCTAGAGGTGCTTTTATGTGCTTGTAAGATTTTCTAAAAGTTAGAGACGTAAGCTGTGCTATTTGCTCCACAGGTCCTGCATTCACTGGCTTCTAAGACTTTGAGCTAACAAAGTGCCTCCCAGCTGTGCTTAACTGCCTTATGGGGTTGGTTCTTGATTGTTGATAAGGATCCCCAGCTGTGCTTGCTCAGGAGCCCCCCCCCCCCCCACCGACTAATAGTCCTCCTTCCTCTGTAGAGAACCCCTACTGGAATAGAGTTGTTAATACCATAAAAGTGCCCTATAAAATCTAGGCAAGTAGTGGGCTTCCTCAGCCCAAGGTTGTAGTAAATGGAAAATGTGAAAAGTTTCAAATGAAGTACGAACGTCAAGTTCTGACATGGGAGGAATAAACTGAATCAGTAAAAAAGATAATTATTTGGATCCTTAAAGTGTAAACTAAATAATCTGATTCATACAGGTTCTGGGAAAGACTTGGAAATGGTTTGCTATTAGCCTTGAAAAGTAAATTAAGAATAAAGAATAAAGAAACAGATCCTTATTTTAGTTTTTGGATAAGTTTTTAAACTTAAAAATGATTTAAACGTGGGGTGCCTGATGGCTCAGATGGTTGGGCATCCAACTTTGACTCATGTCATGATCTTGAGGTTCACAAGTTTAAGCCCCGTGTCGGGCTCTGTGTTGACAACTCAGAGTCTGGACCCTGCTTTGGATGCTATGTCTCCCTCTCTCTCCCCTTACCCCGCTTGCGCTCTGTCTCTCTCTGAAAAAAAAAATGAATGAACTTTTTTTTTAAAAAAAGAAATGATTTAAATGTTGCACTTTTCTTTCCCCATTCCTATAGTTTCATTCCCAATTAGCTGCAGCCTTACTTATCAGTGATTTATTACATTAGAGGCAGGTAAAAATTTACCTGTTAACCTCCTCTGTTTCTCATACTGGCTAGACCTGACTAACCATTCAATAGTTAATCATGACTCTATCACTATCTGAGTAATATAGGCCAGAAGATAAGGATAGCACAGTCTAAAGTAGGATTCTGTGTCTGAATTATCTGAGAATGGTCTTCTGTCCTCCATTCCAAGTTTACTTTAGAGATTTGGCTTTTCCCTATTAGTTGGTTCCTGGATAAGACAGACAGTAAGAAAACAGGAGCACCTGAGTGGCTCAGTCAGTTAAGCGTCCAACTCTTGATATCAGTGCAAGTGATGATGGGGCTCTTCACTGATAGTGTGGAGCCTGCTTGGGATTCTCCCTCTCTCTTGATCTCTCTCTCTCTCTCTCTTCTCCCCACCCCCATCTCTCTGCCCCTCTCCTGTTCTCTCTCTCTCTCTCTCAAAAAATAAATAAACTATAAAAAAATTAAAAAACAAACCATCCTCACTACTGGTAAATAAATGTTGTACTGGGATCAGTTTGGGAGACCCAGACACTGCTTATGAAAAGACTTCTAGCATTTCTTGTATCTCTTATAAATCAGACAAGAGTGTTTGCTGAGTTCTGTGCTAGATGCTCTGGAGGAATTTTAAAAAATAGAAAACAACATCCATGTCTTAAGAGAGTCCTAATACTGTTGGAGATTCAAAGCAAACTACTTCCCCTGTTTCCCTTGGAAGGCTTGATTTGTCATAGTTTGACTCTTCTCTCTCAGGGAGATGATTCTCAACTCTATATCCTACACCTGACTTCTCTTCCGGTGTTTGGTCTACTTTACCCAATGCCTCCTGGACCTATCATCCCAGATGTCTTCTTTATTCCTTTGATTCATTATGTCCAAAGCAAAACCCTTCTTTCCTCTCATGTCTGCCTCTCTTCCTGCATTTGCTCTTTTCTATTTGTGAAGACATCATTGTCCTCCCAAGCTTTGCCCAAACCCCAAATTTGTAATTTTTGTTAACTCTTATTTTTTGCTTATCTCTTGCTTCTGTCCCATGTCATTTCTCACAGCTGCCCTTCTTTTGTATTCCCACGCTATTAGCCTAAGCTCCAGCCTTCCATCCTTTTGCCTTGATGTATGGAGTAGCTCCTAACTAAATCCCTGCCTCTGATCTCCCCTATCCCAATAACCTGTCCTACATGTCCAGCTCCATTAATCTCCAAATTTACAGTGTCAGTCTTCTGCTCAGAAAGAATCAGTGGCTTACTAGTGGCTACAGGAGGATGTCCTGACATCCCTAACTTGCCCATCATGGTCTTTTACAACCTAATCTTGCATGACTTTCCAACATCATTTCATAGCATTTCTCTTGTTCAGAATCCTGTGTTTTACCCAAACCAACTAACTTGCTGGTCCTTAAAATTGTGCCTTTACTTTTACCTTTATCTTACTCTGAAATATCCTCTCCCATTTCTTTTGACCTAGATCTTGCCTAAAACATTCCAGTAATTATCTTGCCAATAAGTAGGTCCAGATTAAATATACACGAAAGTTTAAGAACCTGAGATTTAGAACATGACTGCCTGGATTCAAACCCTAGCTGTGCCACTTATTAGCTGTATCAGTAGTAAATTTTTTGCTCTTTATATCTTGCTAGCTCTAATTAAGAACTAGTAAAGTTTATAGAAGATTTATGCCAAAACAAATAGAGAAGAAACCTCTCTGGCCCATGCATCCTAGTCAGAGAAAGAATAAGTTAGAGACAGCCATGGGACCACTGAGTCACTGGACCTAGCAGTTGAGATTTGCCTGTGATGATTGTGGAGTTTCCTCCTAGATCTGTCATTCTCACTGGATCCCAGGCAGCAGCTGCAACAGACTGAATTGTCTCTCCCAGATGAGAATAAAGTTTCATCTCCTTTCCTCATCAGCAAAATGAAATGAAATGGCACATTTTGAAAAGGGCCTGAAATATTATTGCAAACATTGCTATAATTTGGAAAAGTTTACACTAGGACACAGATGATTTGGTGGTTTTGAGAATTCATTCTAGATGGGGCACCAGTTCCAAATCAGCCTGAGAAGCTGCCATTAAAATCCCTTTATTTTACTCAAAATTCCTCCTGATGATATTTCATTCACAAGACATTTGTGACAGACCTACTTTTTGTTTCTGCCTGTGTGCATCTGAGAATGGGCAGACCAGTCGAATAATTTGGAAGAATGGGCCTATATTAGCATATCTTACATCCTGCCTGTTCTCATGCCCTGCCCAAGCTTTTTCCACCTCCTCAGATGTCACCTTAGGCCTGGCTTCCCCGAAGAGACATCCTCTTGGTATATCATATTACCCAGGATTTATTCCTGCTATGTTGCCTCTTTCCTTTTTAAAATCAAATGTTCTCATTCTCTGACTGGCTTATTTCCCTTAACCTTATACTGTCTAAGTCCATCGAGTACTATAATGATTTCACTCATATGTGGAATTCAAGAAACAAACAAATGGAAAAGAGAGAGAGAGAGAGAGAGAGAGAGAGCAAGGAATAAACAGACTCTTAATTGTAGAGAACAAACTGATGGTTGGGGGGAGGGGGCTATGGGTGGAATAGGTGATGGGGATTAAGGAAGGTACTTGTGATGAGTACCAGGTGATGCATGGAATTATTAAATTGCTATACTGTATACCTGAAACTAATATAACACTGTATGTTAACTATCTGGAATTAAAATAAAAATTTATAGGGGTGCCCGGGTGGCTCAGTTGGTTAAGCGTCTGACTTCAGCGCAGGTCATGATTTTGCGATTCGTGAGTTTGAACCCCGCATTGGGCTCTGTGCTGACAGCTCAAACCTGGAGCCTGCTTCAGATTCTGACCCCCTCTCTCTCTCTCTGCCCCTCCCCCACTCACACTCAGTCTCTCTCTCCCTGTAAATAAATAAACATTTAAAACATTATAAAATAAAATAAGAGGGGAAAATCAAATCAAATGTTCTCTGTCCACCTCTTTCTCTTCTCAGATAATCTGAAAAGAACCTATGTCTTACTGTCATTCCTAATGTAGTGACCACAATTTTAAGTGAAGTGTGAAGGGTTAGCTGTGGCATACTGTCTTGCCAGCATGGTATATCAGGACCATTGCAGTGGATGCATTAGTTTACTGTTATTTGTTAGTATCTATAGAACTCATGATACCAATACATTGAAGGTCTCCTTTGTCCCTGTACCAGAAAATCAGTTTCTGTGAAGCTTGGAAGTTCTGACACTACATTAGCAAACATGAAAGACCACTGCCTGATAGTAGATTTCCCAAAGATCTCACTTTCTACAAGACAGTCTTGAATTCTAGACTATACGAATGTCAATTGTGTGGCTTTCCTGGCAGCAATTAGCCAAGTTAACTGAGGAGGCAAGACTAGGGAAACTTAATAATGGATGACTTGAATTTATGCAAAACCATCTGTTAGTTTAATCAGAATTATGTCATTGATTAGTTATCAAATCAAAGATAAGATCACTTCTTGCTATTTTGAGCTCTAAAGATCTTCTAAATTCTTTTAGTAGACTAACATTTTTTGCCTAAGACTATTCTAAGTAATGGACAATAAGAAGATCTTAGAAATGGTTTGTGATATTATCAGTGACAGTGTTTCTTGAGAGAGGATTGCTCTCTGTATATGAAATATAAACCAAATTAAACTCATAATCTATCATTATTAATCTATCTGCATTTTTAGTTACTAAAGGAAATTAATATAAGCTGATTTTGTAGAAGTTATTTTGTTAGATTAAGTTTTTTTCTCCCCCTTGGAGAGATAACTTAATTAGGTTTATGTCACAAATACAATTAGGTGAGTAATCTTGACTCTAATCCATTTAGATAAAAGAATTGTGAACAACTTGAGACATAAATACATTTATCAAGATAGTCTCTTTGAGACTTTTAAAGCAGGGGCATTGGTCTCAACACAAAGTTGTCAGCCTTCATCTGTTCATCCTACTGTCCTTATGAAGTCTGATTTTAAAAGAACCTGGATGAATGAACCTTACATATAAATTCTTTTATCTCAATGGTGCAACAATACTAATTAGGGTAGGTTTAGAAGTTATTTACTCTAATCAGCTAAAAATTCGAAAGGTCCATAATGGCAAAGACCTATGTAGATTCACACAGTTGTAAAGACAGATGTGTGATTAGACTCAAGCCTCCTGTTTCCAAGTACCAGACTCTGTTCACTAGATCACAATTAGACCCTTAAGCTCTGGCTTGGCAGTTTTTGAAAATCTATCATGTTTCTCAGTCTATATTTAGCTTCCAGGAACATAATCAGTTAGGCATTTCTGTGTCATTATCATCATCAATAATAACAAAGCATTAAATTAATATCATTTTAAGACAATTAAGATAGTAAATCTTAATCACAAATATGCTTTAAGTTAGAAAAGGATTTTTTATTTAGAAAAGTTTTGTTTTATAACTTCCTTTCATTAGCAAATATACATATGTGGATTAGTAACGTGTGTGTGTGCGTGCATGTGTGTGTGTGTGTGTATACATAATCTTCAAGTTTACAACATTTAGGCAAACATTTGATATTCCTTAACTTACTGATTCTTAACAGTGAATAGAAAACAAGACATCTTAATGGTTTCAATTACTGAAAAACTAACTATATTACTATATTACTTTTAAAAAATCTTTTTAAAAGGCTAAAATACTCATAAGAGAAAACTAAAATAGTATGCTAAAATATTTTGTGAACGAAATGAAGACAGTAAAGAAAGAATAAAGGAATGAAAAAGATGAGACGTACGGAAATTAGATACCAAAGTAGAAAATTTGTCTAACCCAATGTCACAAAGAATTTCTTCTATGCTCTACAGTTTTTTATTTAGTTTTGCATTTTACATTTGAGTCTAAAATCCATCCAAGTTAATTTCACATAGGGTATGATTTATGGACCAAAGTTCATTTTTACATGAATATCCACCATTCCAAAAATTACATTAAAATGTTATCTTAAAGTCATATGGAAATACAAATGACCTGGTATAGCCAAAGTAACTCTGAACACAAACAACCAAAAAAACCTGAAGGACTAATGTTACCTGCTTTCAACATTTATTGTAAAGGTAATCAAGAACAAGTTAGTGTTCATGTAAGTATAGACACATAGACCAATAGAAAAGAATAGAATCCAGAAATAATTCTCCATATATACGACAATTTATTTTCAACAAACATACGAAAACAATTCAGCAGATAATCTACAGTTCTTTTCAACAAACTCCTGGAACAATCAGATATTCATGTGAAAAATAATTTTAATCCATATCTCCCACACTATCCATACATTTACATTTATCCATTTACATTTATCTATTTATAAATAACTAAATTTATTTATAAACTCAGAAATGACACTAAAAGGAGAATTCACAAAAGAAAAAGTTGATATATTAGAGTGTATCAAATCCCTATGTGATCACAGTAATGGAGCAAATAACCTGAGATAATAGGAAGCGTTGTTTGACCATGTGAAAGTCACATATGTCCTCTGAGTTGATGATTTATGATGATAAATATATGAGGTTGACAATACCCACCTCCTGAGGTTATTGCTAGAATTAAAGTGAGCCCTTACTATGTACAGCACTTGGCACAGAGTCTGACATATATAAGTTGAATAGAAGCTAATTATTATATATTATTGAGAGTATCTATTGAAATATTAGTAATGTTAATACCTACCTGCATTGTGGATAATGATGGATTAATTCAAACTCTGTAAAAGGGTTTCATTACTTACCTAATGTAGTATTTTGAATACAAAAGCTCTACAGTTTTGTTTGGGAGAACATTAACTTTTGGTATAGTTTTTGAAGTTTCACCAAAGAATTGGTATTTAAAAAATCTTAAATGTGATCTAATTTCCAGTATCCTCTTTCCTTTGGTTGGGATTGCATTTAAGTTTGCATCAGACTAGAATGCTTTATTGTATTTTCAAAGAAACTTTAGAGATGTTCTGTTGGCTTTGTTTTTGAATCTTTTTTGCTTTTGAATTTATCCAAATACTGAGAAACGATCTGAATGCACTTACTTTCTAACAACGTCCGATGTCAAATGAGTTTTATTTAATTCTAGTTTAAATCTTTAATGCTACAGTTTTGTTTTTACTCAATTTCTTCTCAATGGAGAAAAGAGAACAGCTGGTTACTATTGTCAGATTCCTTTTGTTTGGGATTTATTAAGTATGCAACCCTTGAATATCTTTCTTTTTCCTGTTTGCATATACAACTCCCACTGCTTTTTTCTGAAGGATTGTAGAATTTACAATGAAGTTTTTTTTTTCTTTTTTAAGTTCTTATTTAAAGTTAGTTAACATATATTTTAATATTAGTTTCAGTAGTAGAATTTTGTGATTTATCACTTACATGCAACATCCAGTGCTCATCACAAGTGTCCTCCTTAATAACCATCACCCATTTAACCTATCCCCTTGCCCACCTCCCCTTCAGCAAACCTCAGTTCTCTATAGTTAAGAATCTGTTTTATGGTTTTCCTATCTCTTCCCCCCCCCACCATGTTCATCTGTTTTGTTTCTTAAAATCCACATATGAATGAAATCATATGGTATTTGTCTTTCTCTGACTTATTTTGCTTAGCATAATACACTCTAGCTCTATCCATGTTGCTGCAAATGGCAAGGTTTCATTTTTCTTTTATGGCTGAGTAACGTTCCATTGTATATCTACATCATATTTCTTTATCCATCCATCAGTCAAAGGACATTTAGGCTCTTTCCATAACTTGGCTATTGTTGATAATGCTCCTATAAATATCAGCATGTGTCCCTTCAGTTCAGTATTTTTGTATCCTTTGGGTAAATACCTAGTAGTGCATTTGCTCGATCATAGGGTAGTTCTATTTTTAACTTTTTGAGGAAACTTCATAGTATTTTCCAGAGTGGCAGCACCAGTTTGTATTCCCACCAACAGTGTAGAAGAGTTCCAGTTTCTCCACATCCTCACCAACACTTGTTGTTTCCTGTGCTGTTAAGTTTAGCCATTCTGACAGGTGTGAGGTGATATTTCATTGTAGTTTTGATTTGTATTTCCCTGATGATGAGTGATGTCGAGCATCTTTTCCTGTATGTGTTGGTGATCTATATGTCTTCTTTGGAAAAAATGTCTATTCATGTCTTCTGCCCATTTCTTAATTGGATTATTTGTTTTTTGGGTGTTGAGTTTGATGAGTTCTTTATAGATTTTGGATACTAACCCTTTATCATATATTTTATTTGCAAATATCCATTCCCATTCTGAAAGTTGCCCTTTAGTTTTGTTGATTGTTTCCTTTGCTGTGCAGAAGCTTTTTATCTTGATAAAAGTCCCAACAGTTCATTTTTGCTTGTGTTTCTCTTGCCTCTGAAGATGTATCTAGTAAGAAGTTGCTATAGCTGATGCCAAAGAGGTTGCTACCTATGCTCCCCTTTAGGATTTTAATGATTTCCTGTCTCACATTTAGGTATTCCATCCATTTTAAATTTATTTTTGTGTGTGGTGTAAGAAGGTTGTCCAGTTTTATTCTTTCTCATAGAGCTGTCCAGTTTTCCCAACACCATGTGTGGAAAAGACTGTTTTTTTCCATTGGATATCCTTTTCTGCTTTGTTGAAGATTAGTTGACCATACACTTGTGGGTCCATTTCTGGGTTCTTAATTCTGTTACACTGATCTATGTATCTGCTTTTCTTCCAGTGCCATAATGCCTTGATCACAACAGCTCTGAAGTCCAGAATTGTGATGGCTTCAGCTTTGCTTTTCTTTTTCAAAAAAAATTTTTTGGCTCTCTCGGGTCTTTTGTGGTTCCATACAAATTTTAGGATTGTTTGTTCTAGCTCTGTGAAAAATGCTAGTGGAATTTTGATAGGGATTTCATTAAATGTTTAGATTGTTTTGGGTAGTATAGACATTTTAACAATATTTGTTTTTCCGATCTATAATGCAGAAGCTTTAGAACTCATCTTGTGCCAACATATAACTGATGAATTAACACTGGTTAAAATATGAATTGTCAACTAACATTTCTTTTGTATTCCTTATGGTGAATTGCCTGATTTGTTCTATGCTCAATTACCAGTTGGATATTATTCTTTTTCTTATGATGATAAAAACTCTTTGCATATTAATAAAGTTAACTATTAAGCCACCATATGATACTTTTTCTCATCTTGTCATTTGCCTTTTAGTTTAGTTTATATTTTTTCTTACAAGTTTATAATTATTGTTTTGTCAAATATATTTTTTCTATTATGAATTTGTTCTTTTGTTTCCATCCTTAGAGGCACCTTACTCACCATAAGCTCTGAGCTATGTTCACTTTATATTTTTTCTGTTCCTTTAATATTTTTAAGTCAGCTCTTTAATTAATTAATTAAAATTAATTAAATGCATGTTGGACATTTATTCCCTGTGAAGTTTGTATTGTTTATTATAGCATGTTGTTTCAGTCTGTTGTAACATTTCATGTCTTGAATCTATTGCATATATATTCATAATGTATAATGTATCACTGCCTTCTCAACTGGAGGAAATTTCACCTTCTGTGGTAAATTTGGCAATATTTAGAGACATTTTTATTTGTCAGGACTGAGGGTAGACAGGCTGGGGAAGAGACTGACTACTGGCCTCTAGTAAGTAGAGGCCAGGGATGAGGTTAAACATCCTACAATGCACAGGATAGCCCTCACAGCAAAGAATTGTCAACAATGCCAAGATGAAGAGACCTTAGTAACATTCTTCTCCCAGTTACATATTCACCAATAGTAGTATTTCCTGGACTGTATTTCTATTTCCTACTCGGAGAAGCACTTGAAAAGACTTTGCCTCCTGCTTTGCAGAAATCCAGATATACACTGCATTTTTTATCATCCCTGGACAATTTCAAAAACAAATGAGCTGAACAGTTTTAGAGCCCAGACCCTGGAACCATGCTGCCTAAGCTGAGGCGAGTTCTACCTCTTATTAGTTTTGTGACCTTGAACAAGTTACTTAACTTCTCTGTCTTCAGTTTCCTCATTTGTAAAGTGAGAGTAATAGTCATATCCTTATGCTGGATTGTCACAGAATTATAAGATACTTAAAGCAATGCTTGACATGTAGTAAACATTATAGAAGGATTTGGTAACTATGATAATAAAGTAAATGACTTGTTTATTGTGAACCACCTTATTTGAGTGCAGTGACCTGTGCTTACTTTTTTAAATTGTATTTTATTTAAGAGAGAAAGAGAGTTTGTGAGATGGGAGTTGGGGTGGGGGAGGGGCAGAGAGAGAGAGAGAGAGAGAGAGAGAGAGAGAGAATCTTAAGCAGGCTCTGTCCTCATTGTGGAGCCTGATACAGGGCTTGATCCTACGACCCTGGGATCATGACCTGGGCCACAATCAAGAGTTAGACACTCAACTGACAAAGCCACGCAGGTGCCCCTGTTCTTGCTTTTTATATAACTATACTTTTTAAAATCTATTATAGACTTTTGTCAGTGATCAAATTGAAGCAGCATGTATCTTATTTAACCTTCTGTCATATCTCTTATCCTCTTGCCATGCAGCATAAACCCCATCAGATTATCAACTCTGTTCTCTCTCTGATTATTATTTAACTATTATTACCTCTATCAAGCTTGCAGATTTCCTTATAGGCACATATCTCTTTAATATGTAGAGTTGTTTATTTTTTCCTCCTGTGAAAACCATTAATTTTGAATAAAGACTATATTCATTCTGAGTTACATTCTGAAAGTTAATGATGATATCTTTGGAATTATACTTGTCTCCTTGTGTCAAAAATTTCAAATCATTCAATTAATATGTGCTGAACACATTTTATGTTGCCATCTAGACACCGTGTTGTCTCTTATTCCCTTACTAGATAGATATTTTCTTCTGTGTATTTCTGTGTCTCTTAATTCCTATTTTGCTTTCTGTCATATATGACATCTTCTAGAACAGCACTGTTCAGTGGAATTTTCTGTAATGACAGAAATGTTCTAATCTGCACAGTCCAACCATGTAGATACCACTGAGCACTTGAAAGTGGCTAGGGCAACTGAAGAACAGAGTTTTAAATTTTATTTAATCTTGGGGCACCTGGGTGGCTCAGTCGGTTGAGCTTCCGACTGTGGCTCAGGTCATGATCTCATAGTTCATGGGTTCGAGCCCCACATCAGGGTCTGTGCTGACAGCTCAGAGCCTGGAGCCTGCTTCATAGTCTGTGTCTCCCTCTCTCTCTGCCCCATCCCTGTTCATGCTCTCTCTCTGTCTCAAAAATAAGTAAAACATTAAAAAAAATAAATTGTATTTAAACTTAATTAATTTAAATGTAAATCACCACCTGGGGCTAGTGGCTACCACCTTGAACAGCACAGCTCTAGAGCATTTCCTCACCCTTCCATTTTCAGTTTAAAATTTTTAGTTTTATTCTAACTTGAACCTATTTCACTCAGTGTGTTTGTATATACTTTTGTTTATCCTATATATTATATATATTTCTTATACTCCAGTAATCAAATTACTTTTACTTCATGTCCTGTGTTTTCAATATAGTAGTAATACTTAGTCTTAGATAATTGCGACTACGCATGTTTATTTCTGTTTGTAGAGTGTATAATGTGTTATCTTATGAAGTCAGGTGCTTTCTTTTAGTTTTTTCCCAAATAAAAATAATAGTCTTCACTGTAGGAAAACAATGAAGGAAGAAGAACAACAGAATAAATAGAGAATAAAAATCATCCTAGTGGCACAAAGCAGAGACTACTCCTACTCCTACTACTATACATACACAGTGTGATAGACCTGGTGACTTGGATGAGTTCTTTATATGCATAACATATTCTTTTATTTTTAGACATTTTTACTGATTATACAGATAATACATTTTTTTTTAATATTTGAAAAACAAAGTATGGTGAAGGACAAAAGTCACTCATAATCACAGAATCCATAGATTAACTACTTTTATTGTTCTGGTTTGTCTTTTTCTGATACTGCTTCTAAGTTCCATAGTAGGTTGATACATAGGTTGGTAAGCACGTAAGCAAGTAAAAGGGTAATAATTAGGCATTTAATTTTTTAAAAACATTATGCTACAGATGTGCAGCATTTGCCAATAAGTGTATCCATCCTTCAGATGATAATCAAAAATATGTGTCACTATGGGTATGTGTCATAAACAATGGTATTAGTGGCCATTTTGAACATTTATAATTTTAAAGTAACAAGAATAGGTATTTATTAACATGTATTCACTGAATTTGTCAATCCCTTAATTGTGTCTTACTTTTTACATCATAAGAATTTTCCAATAGTATAAAGCAAAATTCACACATATGATTTTAATGGCTGCATCATATCCTGTTGCATCTATATGCCATAATTTATTTAACAGCTCCCTATTATTGGACATTTAGGATGTTTCTCTTTTTCTTACTACTATAAATAGCATTGCACTCTACAGTTAGTGCTTAAAACTTTTCATGTCTGACTATCCCTAGGATATATTCTTAGAAGCAAAATTACTGGACCAAATTAAATCAACAGATTTAAAATTCTTGATATACATTGCCAAGTTGCCCTCCAGAAAGTTCTTTGTTGCTTATAGAAGAAAATGAATAATTCTTGTTCTATTTCCACCCTTTAATCATTTTTATGCAGCCTTTCTTTGAACCTTTAAACTTCTCTTTGGTTTTAGGACTCAGAATTGGTTTTTTAATAAATGTTTCTTTCGAGGGATTAGCAAAGTAATCACATTGTTATAAATACTCAAACAATGCAACTCTCTTGCTTTTTCTTAGTAAAAGATCTCAGGATATAACATTTTTCATTGTATAAATGATTTTTTTCTAGGGTGAACCAGGAGAAAAAGGAGATCCAGGTCTGGCTGGCATTAATGGACAAAATGTAAGCCGAACTCTTTTTTCCCGCTAATATTCTGTTTACATTTTGCCAGTGAAATGGCAAGGATTTTATAGGAAGATTTAGTAACAATGATAATAAAGTAAATGACTTGCTTTTATGAACCACCTTCTTTGATCACAGTGACCTATACTAGCCACAATCAATGCAAAATCAAGAATCAAGACAGTTTTTTACATGGCTCAGTAAAAGCTCTGTTTTTAGTGTCTTTGTGGGTGGTGCACCTGTACTAGCCACAATTAAGGCAAAATCAAGAATCAAGACAGTTTTTTACATGGCTCAGTAAAAGCTCTCTTTTTAGTGTCATTATGGGTGGTGCCTTGCCTTTTTGTTTCATATTGTGTCATCCTTAACAGTGCTTTCTTTTTTTGCTGTTTCTGGGTTGCATTTTCTAGTCTTCCTTTCTCTATCTTTTCTCTTCCTATATACATTTTCATATGGCCCATGTTATTACCCACAGTCACTCTTCATCTTACACCAAACCTCCATCCACTGAAGCGTCTGCATGGGTAGGACTGAAATGATGAAAAAAAGGGGAGAAGGGGAAGGAGACACACTTGCGTATGTGTGTTCCTCCCCCTCCACTGCACCAGTTCATCAGCCTCAGGGACACTATTGCCTGTAACACCTGGAAGTCCTAGCATCTCCTCTTCCTTCCCTTAAGACGACAATCCACCCCCCACCCACCCACCCACATCCCCTGAGCTTCACTTTGATTCTTATGATGAAATTTGAAGGTTATCCCAAATATGGGTTTTCTCTAAAATATAGATTAATGTTCTGGTCATCAAAATCACCATTTACTATAGATATTCTAACTTTACTGGGGAAAGTGACCACCATGAGAATTATTTTTTCCTACAGTTTTTTTTTTCACTTGCATAAAAATATTTTAGAAAAGTTCTGGAAGGCTACACTACTTGCTTTGTGGAAAAAGAAAAACTAAGCTAGATTTGGTCCCCTAATGTTTCAGAAGTGTTATGAAACCATCTCATATGTAATAGATCACTACAGTGGGAAGGGAAGCTGATCATTACAGTCCCTGGGGCTTGTGGACAAAGTAAGAGGGATACCTGAGTGTGGGAAGAGGGTTTCTCCAAAAGATAAATACCCCAGGAATTAACCCCATAGTCAACACTGGGTTGAAGTTCTGACCCCCACAGCTTTACTCTCTTGTTTACTTCTTGAGAAACCCTGTTCACATATTTCATGTGACCCTCATTCTTATTTTTCTCCCCTTTGAAGTGATTTTTCTATATGAGAGAAGGGGAACTGGTACCTAGGGCTTATAGCCGGAGTGATCTCTCCGTCCTCTCTAGTTCCTTACAGTGCATCAAGACATTGGATGTCACAACTGTTGGCCTGTACATTTAAACAGAGCTTCTGATTCACCTCCCTCCCCTAGTAGCGAGGGTACGTGGTATCAGGGTAAGAGTTCTGGAGTGGAAAGCCAGAACCCACTGTGTCCCAGTTGGGCCACTGGCTGAGAAAATCAGTTCTCCATCTGTAAAGGATGGGTTTAGAATAGATTCTAAAGTCCCCATCACTATGATATCCTGTAATTTTACACAAAGAGATTATTAAAATTGTAAAGTTGAAAAGCATGATGAACGTTTAAGCATTCATTCAGGTGTTTTGAATTCCTGCTGCATGTAAGGAGATATAAGGATAACAAAACAGAATATAGCCGGAGCCAGAGTATAGAAAGTGCTGTATATAAGGATGTTTGCCCTTCCTCCTCTGAACAGAGGGAAGATGTCGTCTGAGCTGTGTTTAAATGAAGATTAGTTTTACAGTGTGTTCTATAAAGTGGATCAAGTTGGGGCCTTTGCCTATGTTTTGTTTTTTCTATTATACTTTTAATGAGATCAAAGACCATTTTGTGGAATACCCAGTACTTAGTCAATATTTGCAGTTAAGTTCTCAAGAATTATTTTCCAAGTTTTAATTTTAAAAACTGAGAAAGTATTATAATAGTCTAAAACATAAGTAATTAGAGCCTAAAGTAGGATAACAGAGGTTGATATTGCAGTGGTAAAATATATGCAGTTTGGCACTTGGCATCATTGAAAACTCAAAAATAGTTCAAGATTTTGACCATTCATTATGGGAAGGGTGTTATCTTCTGAAAAATGAAGGAGTGTTGAAATAAATTAATATAGTATTATGAAAGATAACCAAGCTGCATGCCTGTGGGCTCTCTGAGATAGAGGAACAAAACAAAGATTTCTAGAAGTTCATTAAGATAACATTGGAATTGAAATAGAGAGGGATCTATCCAAACACTTGAATAAAACTGGAGATTTGAGGGGTTGGAATCTGAAATCTATTTACATTAACTTAGAAATTTGTAAATTTTTCTTACAGTGTCTGCAAGTAAGGTGATTTGGCTTTGCAGATGTAATCAATTGATAAACACGTATATTTTGAGTGCCTACTACATGCCTGTGCAGCTGTTATAGGATTTCCAAACCTGAATAAGACCAACCACATAGTAATGGGCAGTGTGACCTTTCCTCTTTGAGAAGGATCTTGGAAGAGTTCTTTACATGCCTCCAATCACAGGGGTGTCATTTCTTTAGCACGATAATTGTTTAATGTAGCTCATTAGGTACATCATAAAGCAGGACAAAGCACATTAACTTTTCTCACTTGGTTACTTAATTAATATGTAGATGATATTTTTTTCTTTCCTCAATTTTGCCAAAGGTATTCAGCAGTCATGACTAAGGAGAAATAAGAAAAAGTAATGAAAATTATCCTTTTCTCCCATCTACTCTCACTAGAAATTAAGAATTCAATGCTCTGCTATTACATCATTAGTGGTGGTATTGTTAATAATGTGTTATCATTTATAAACTATTTTCACAAGGAATCTGAAATTTGATTCTTACTCTAGGTTTATGGGCTAGCTAGAGCAAGTGGTGATAACATCCCTATTTTCAGAGGCAAGAAATAAAGGTTTGGGAAATTAAGCGACTTTTTTTTTAAGAAAATGGCAAAATCAGCTTCTAACCCTATGTGTTTGGCTGAAAACTCTCTTATTTTCCCACTAAATCATGCCACACTTGTCATTGCCTATTTTTCAATGCTAAAATAAACTGTGCAAATTAAAATCATTCAGTATTTATGACAGTTCACTCCAACTTTCAATAAGCACAGGTACACGTTCTTAGTGAATGAAAGGCATTATATTAGCGATTTCAATTTGAATTAAAGTCAAGCCATGATGGGGATTCTAACTTGAGAAACATTCTGTTAGAATGTAGAGTGAATAAACCCAGTAGGCCAGCTCATTCCAGCTACTTTCCAAGTCAAAGAAAATTGGAAAAATTTAATATTGCTACTAAATGAATTCAAAAGGCCTAAGTAATGGTCTCTATTTTTGCATATAACAAATATCTTGATGTAAATGTAGCTTTTAATAATTTCTTCTGTGTTAGCTTTCCCAAAAAATGGGCAAGCTCACTTTGGAAAATATGAACCTGATATAGAGGGAAATATTCAGCAGTTCAGTCTTTCTTGGTGGGACACTATTGGCATTTTGGATAAGATAGTTCTTTGTTATGTAGGAGTGTCTTGCAAAAGGAGAATATTTAGCATCCCTAAGGCTCGCCAACTAATATAGCAGCTCTTAATCATTAGGACAAAAAAAAAATTGCTCTGATATCTTTCTAAATGTATCCTTGGTAGTATAAGTGTATGTAAACTTTGAATTGATCTCCAAGGTATTGGGGCATTGGACTAAAGTTATTGAATTAAATACCTGCTCATATATCTCTTATAGTTTAAACAATGCATACCAAACATAATGAAATTCTCAAAAATTTGAGT
The DNA here is from genome assembly GCA_028646485.1 of Cryptoprocta ferox. Taxonomy (NCBI): domain Eukaryota; kingdom Metazoa; phylum Chordata; class Mammalia; order Carnivora; family Eupleridae; genus Cryptoprocta; species Cryptoprocta ferox. The sequence continues at coordinate 83,788,073 of CM053577.1, read as the reverse complement.
TGCTTGAATTTAGCCTTTGAAAAACAAGACCTCAGCTTTACACACATTCTTAAATGATTTTGATTGTGACCTACTATGAGGTGTATTCAACAATTGCATCTTAGAACAGACTTGAGAGGGAGTCTCATAAAGTTGTTAATGTAACCTTTAAAGCCAGACTTCCTGGGCTCCGGTCCCAGCTCTGCCACTGCCTAACTGGCATACTACTTGGAATATTACTTATTCCCTCTGTGCCTCACTTTTTTCATTTGCACAATGGGATGATAATATTAATAGCACTTGCTTCAAGCCTTCTTTTGTTTGTTTTTGAGGGTGAACAGGGTTAACATGCATTTAGAACAGTGTCTCATCTACAGTAAGAGCTATATAATCACGTAAACATTTGCTATTATTTGAAACTGGGTTAAATAAAACACACTTATCTTTAATAGAAATATAATTTAATTTATTTGTTTTTGTGAGGTTACATAATCTTAGAAAAGTCGATTTCAATCATTGAGTTTAGATTCCCCTGCATCTTTCTTACTGTCTTTCAAACATGCTTTATCATAATTACAGTATGTGATGTTTCTAAAATAATCACGTTAATCTCCTTATCCCAATGCAATCTGTACTATTAAATACAAAAATATTGAAATCACAAAGCTGAGATATCAGCGGGCAACAGCTGGTGCCATTGCTTGGGAACAAGATACAGTCAGCGGGAAGATAAGGCAAAGAATTGATGGGGTAAATTTTTCAACAAATATTATTTTGTATCATCTAATTTTTAAAGATGCTATATGCATACCATGAGTAGAAGATCTTCCAATAAAGTTAATTTCATTGTCTGCCTTCTTTTGTGATCCTAGATATAATACTGTCCTTCCCCTTACATCTTACCATTAGATAAGGGTTCCTGTCTCCGCATAACATCCAGAGTCAACTACTGTGCTTTTGAGAATCTTTATATAGGTGAATTTTATTGAGAACCTTGATAATAGATTCCCATCTTACTCAATGTTGAATTCATAGACTATTCCATTTGATTCTTTATGCTTTATGATGAGTGCTGCATCTTTTTCTCCCCAGTACTCCATAACCATTGATAGCAGCACCAGTGTGACACGAGGAGAAAACTTGCACTTGAGAAAGCATTACTGATCTGTTTCTCAGAGCCTATTATGATGCCATGGCCTTAAAAACATTGCACTTTTTCACAAGAGGACATGAGTTACATGAGCCCAATGTCGATGGCCGTAAAAGTAGAAGCTTGATGAAGCAGTACTTCTCCATTGCATTTTATCTGATGTGAGTTAAAGCATACTTGTTCCATATCCATCAAACTGAGTACAAAACTGAACGGAATGAACTATTAATTATCCCTTAAACTTGGACTTGAAAAGTAAAAGCAACATTTATTAAGTACCTACCGTGTACTGTTTTTTATAACCTATGATTCTCAGAACAGCCCTTCAAGATAACTATTATTTATACCTATTTTATAGGGAAGCTTAAACAATTTAGGATTATATATAAAATGCCACTCTTTTTCTCACTCTCCTGAACTCCACATCTCTGAATCTTGAGCACCTCCAGTAGAATTAGACCTCTCTGCGAACTCTTCCCTTCACACTTGCTGTATACCTCCATAAGAGTATTCAATATTCACATCAGGTTGTAGCTGGTTGTACTTCTCCAATGATTTCCTGACCATAGTTGATTGAAATAGGCATGGTTAGCTGATTCATATGCCAACAAATCCTTTCCAGAAGTTGCAGTTAGGGTTAGTTTTTCAGGTAGGAATAATGAAAAAAATTTAATGTATTAGTTTATGCCTAAAATAATTTTAACAGATAATGTGTGATGATTATGAATCATGGTAATAACTGGAACAGTACTATACCCAGAATTCACTGTAACCCTGTGCCCCATTCCAGTTAACCATTTTCCTGAGTGTTTTAATGTACCCTTTTTAAAAAAACAACGTTTTCATATTCATATGGTCACAGAATATAGAGTTTATTCTTCTATGTTTGTAGATGGGCAATAATATTTGTTGAATAAGTGGATAATTGGTGACTCTCTCAGCCATTTTTTCTTCATATTTGTCTTTTCTCTGGATAGTGTTATACCAGAAAGTCAAAAGAAAACTTCCTCAGCCCAGTAAATGGTACAACCTCCTATCACTTACTTAAGCCTCAACACCTCCTTTTCTCTGCCCCCTCTTCCAACATACATACATGTTGTACTTCCCAATATATGCGGTCTCTGACCTCTCCTCTCCATCTCCAGTGTCACCCCCATCCCAGCTACCTTGCTCTCTTGCCTCAAAAGCTATGACAGCTCCTTTTCTGCTTCCACTCTTGCTGCCTACAATCTATTTTTACATTGTAGTCAAAGTGATTTTTTGAAGCAAAGTCACATCATGCCATTTCTCTGCTTAAAGCACTGAAGTACAAAAACCCATCTTCCTTACCATGACCTGCAGTTCACTGTATGCTTTGACCCCTTAACTTGATCTCCTGCTCCCTGTCTGCATGCTCATGACACTCTTTTCACCTTGGGGGCTTTGGTGCTTACTGTGCCTTCTAACCTCAATACTTTCCCCCTGGATCACTGCATGGCTGGGTCCTCTGAAACAACAAATGTCACCTCCTCACAGAAACTGTTTCTGATGACCCCAACTGAAATACCAGCTCTCTCCCTTTCACGCAGATCACATTTAGCCTATTGACCTGTTTATCATCAGTCACTCTCCTCTTATAACCTGAGTTCCATGAAGGCAGGAATCTTGACACTATTAGGGAAAAATTATTCTCACACTTATTAAGATGGTTAGAAGGACTTTTTGTTCAAGCCTCTTGGAATAGGGGCATTGCAATAGAGGAGAGAAATTGAGCTCACCTCCAAATACAATAAGGATGGGTGGGGATTTATAGGCAACAGAGTGACAGGCTCAATGAATGGAAAATTACTAAGAACAGACATTGAGGGTAGGAGGATTCTTGATAAACTGACATATAGGACTCTTGGTAAAGGCAGGCCGAAGCCTTACACATCAGAGGTAGGGGATGAGGAACTTGATCTGCTGTCAAGGGTGGGGGATTCTATGTAAACTGATTTAGCAAGATTTTTTGCTAAAACTGGGCTCAGCAGGCTGAAGACAGAACAGGACAGAGGTCAAGGTTGAGGGCTGGTCAAGAAGAAGATTCAGAAGAGTCTGACTGAAGTTTAGTCGAGGAGAGAGTCTGTCAATTTCTATGTAGCACTATCCAATAGAAATATAATATGTTTAATATATTATATAATTACATAGTATATTTCTAAATATGATATTATAATCAAGACAAATATAAATATATTTTCCAGTAGCCACATTAAGAAAAATAAAAAGAAACAGATGGTCCTAATTTAAAAATATATTAAATTTAAAATATCCAAAATATTATTTTAATATATAATAAATATAAAATTATTAATGAGCTATTTTGCATTTTTGGTAATAAATATTAAAAACCGAATGTTTTATAATCGTGGAACTTTTCAATTCAGACTAGTCCCATTTTGCTTATTTGGGAAGGAATAGATATTTCACATAATAAGAGAATATCACACATCTCAAATATGATTTACTTTTTCACTCATCCCTTTTCTATAAATAAAATACTCCAAGGTAACAATGGAAAACCGTAGCTATGAGTTTTATCCTGAAACATATTTCTTTTATATATATATAGTTTATTGTCAAGTTGGTTTCCATATAACACCCAGTGCTCATCCCAACAAGTGCCCTCCTCCATGCCAATCACCCATTTACCCCTCTCCCCTACCCCCATCAACCCTCAGTTTGTTCCCAGTATTTAAGAGTCTCTTATGGTTTGCCTCCCTCCCTCTCCTTAACTATTTTTCCCCTCCCCCTCCCCATGGTCCTCTGTTAAGTTTCTCCTGCTCCACATATGAGTGAAAACATATGGTATCTGTTCTTCTCTGCCTGACTTATTTCACTTAGCATAAAACCCTGAGTTCCATCCACGTTACTACAAATGGCCAGATTTCATTATTTCTCATTGCCATGTAGTATTCCATTGTATATATAAACCACATCTTCTTGATCCATTTATCAGTGATGGACATGTAGGCTCTTTCCATGATTTGGCTGTTGTTGAAAGTGCTGCTATGAACATTGGGGTACATGTGCCCCTAGGCATCAGACTCCTGTATCCCTTGGATAAATTCTTAGCAGTGCTATTTCTGGGTCATAGGGCAGTTCTATTGTTAATTTTTTGAGGAACCTCCACACTGTTTTCCAGAGGGGCTGCACCAGTTTACATTCCCACCAACAGTGTAGGAGGGTACCCATTTCTCCACATCCTCGCCAACATCTATAGTCTCCTGATTTGCTCATTTTAGCTACTCTCACCAGTGTGAGGTGGTATCTCAGTGTGGTTTTGATTTGTATTTCCCTGATGAT
>CM053577.1:83629505-83783120 GCA_028646485.1 Cryptoprocta ferox | reverse complement strand
TTGTCTGATTGCTGATGCTAGGACTCCCAGCACTATGTTAAACAACAGTGGTGAGAGTGGACATCCCTGTCGTGTTCCTGATCTCAGGGGGAAAGCTCTCAGTTTTTCCCCATTGAGGATGATATTAGCTGTGGGCTTTTCATGAAATGTATTTCTATAATTTTGGAGTGTTTTGTTTTGTTTTGTTTTGGCCTATTGGATGCTGTTTTCATCCATTAGATTTTTTTCTTCTTAAAGTATAAGTTTACAGTTTTTACATAATCTCTGCAACAAGATTATTTTAAGTATCCAGTTTTCTTTCATTTCTTTAAGTTCATCATTGGCTTCTATATTGAGTAGTTACTGGCATTTGGCATTGTTTATTGACTACAAAATGTCAGAGCAGTGATAGATGGATCCCTTAGCCAGGAAAAGTAAGGCATCTAGATATACTGTGCATTCTGTGACTTCAGAATTATTTCTTTTTTCCATTATTGTTCTTCCCTCATCCAATGTATTAAATCAAGAATGAAGGAAGATATTTTTTACTATTTACCACACAGTCAGGATGTCAATCTAACTTTCTTTCTGTTTACACTGTGGGTATCTTCAGCTGTAGAATTGATTCCCTCCAGTGAAATCTATTGTGGTATTCATGGAAGCTGTCATTTCTGAGTCTGATCTACTAAATACCCACTAAAGCACCCAAGAGTCCAGAAGATTGATGAATATATTTATCTGATACTCTATGTTTTGTATGGTTTCATTTAATATCTTTATAAATCCAAGTTAAAAAAATTAGGTATTAGAAAACTAGAACATACTTTAAAACAGGAAAGAGACTACATTGTAGCTTCAGCCTGTGAGAGATAGGAAAAGAGTATGTCCTTCATTTATTTTCTCCCACAATTAGATTACTTGATAGAGACATAAAAATGTTTTTTTAATTTAATTCTTGATTTTTTGGCAAGCTTTATAAAGGACAAATCAATGCTAAATCAAAGGTATTTACAACATCCACAAATTTAATCCAAAGTGGATACTTAAAAGCTCATATAGATCTAAATGATGTTCTCCCAGATGGTGAATTAATGTAATTTTAGCAGGAAGCAAAGTTGCACAAATACGCAGTATTCAGGACTCACACTGATTTAATGTATCTGTACTCACCACGACGCAGATGCTGCTTATCATTTTAGTGCCAGTTGTCTTTCTTTCTCTCTATACTACAAACTTAAGAATGAGATTTGGGAGTTCAGTAAATTATGATTTATTTTGTGACTAATGGCTTGTTAGAAATTCCAGCTTTCTGGGAATCACACACAGAAATCACATTGGTTGTATTCATCCTGCAGGGTTTGAAAGGTGACTCGGGTCCTCGGGGTCCACCTGGCCCAAAAGGAGAAAAGGTATCGTATTTACCCAGAACAGTGTTGGTTTTTCTTAAGAAAACTCTGAGAATACATGCAGTGACTTTTCATTGATACTATTTAACTGCCAAAAGTTAATTTTGTTAAAATTAACCAAAGGCTGTATGTTAAAAGGATCTGAAGAAAAGCCTTTTGGTTCATTTAATTCATTTGAAGAAACTAAATGCACAACTGCTAGTTGACATTAATTTGTGTATATAAGATTTCACTTTCTCTCCCTCACTTAATGGCATTAGCTATTCCATTGCCAAATTAGCAACTGTGTCTTGTATCAGGGAACTTTGCCAGTAGCACTGAACTGCTACCATAATGCTGAAGCAGGTGGCCTTTAGGGGGAAGGAGGTTAACTTCCTAATTCAGTCTTAGTCTGAATGCTTCATTTCCTGCCACTTTTTCTCACATGCCATTTTATAATGATGTATTGGCAGTGACCTTGAAAAGGGATTTAGAAATACTAAAAGCAAAAGTCATAGAATAAGGTCATTGGATGACCGCAATTTGATGAGAATTGTATGTGTGGGGATTTTATACTGTAATTTGTTCTCCATTCTTAGCACATTTGGAAATCCTTGTCTCTCTTCAATATTTACCTCTGTATAAAAAAGTTGATCTTGCAAATCAGTCCTCAGTGAGTTATTTAAGCTATGTCAATGTTCCTTAACAAGTATTGACTACTTTTATTCAATTGTTCCAAAAAAAGGAATGATTACTCATTGCTAGGTGTTAACTTTTGAGGTGACTATGTCAGATGAAAAAAGAAAAATTTATAGAGATACTCTCAATGTGAGAACACATCTCAGAGCTTCATATCACACAGTATAAATTCTCTATAATGACCACCTAAACAGCATTATATGAATGATGCTTGATCTTAATGATTAAGAGTTCTTATTAAATAAATCAAGGTCCTGAAACAATAAAGCATATAGGTGGCATATAAATCAGAAAATAGTAAACTTTTAGATGCACCGTTTTTTTAAAGATTTTGAAAAGGTTCTCAATATATCCACTTGTTAATTTGTATTCATGTAAGGCAGCAAAGAATTTTTAGTATTTAAGAATAGGTAAATATAGGCAAAGCCTCTTAAAATTGATGGCAAGTGCAATGTCAATTTAGCAGAGCTTTGTAAGAGGCAATAGGACTGCTTCTTGCAGCTGGGAGGCATGAAGTGGGGAGATCCATTTATTTCTGCTGATCCTCATACTAACTTTGTCAGAAAAATTATCTGTCGCTGTGACACTTCCCAGCTGCTCCACTGGCAAGCAACCATATTTGAAGAGATATTCTTTCTAATTTTGGATTTGTAGATAAAAGAATAGAAAATTAGATTATTTTGGCTTTTCAAAACAAGTTCTACTGCTGCAGAAAGTATGGGGGTGCACAAGGTGGTATTTATATCATGAGAGCTAAAAGCACATGATGCATTTTTCACTGTGTGGAGAATTTATCAAGATGAAATTCTATTTTTTCCTTAAAAATGTATATATATATATATGTATATATATATATATATATATATATATTGCTTCTATCCATTCAGAAAACTTAAAAATATAATGTGCAAAAAAGGATTATTGGTAACTGCAACTATTCTTTAACTTATTTTAGGGAGATACAGGACCTCCAGGACCACCAGCCTTAACTGTAAGTATTCTTGAAATCAGAATTCAAAATTGAAATGCCCTGTTAATTTTTCACACTACATCATGATAAAACCAGAATTTTGAGAACTGAAAGTGACCTTTGAGTACATCTAGTTAAACCTCCCGATTTTAAAGATGGAACATCTGCCCACATCAGTGAAGTACTTAACCTGAGGTCATACTGGGAGTTACTAGAAAAGTCTGGAGGCAGTACCAATGCTGAGCAATTTTCTCGACTCTCCATATGGTTCATAATCGTGCCCCTTGAACATTTGATTATACGTTCTTAACATGACATTTAATGTTAATGGAAGCAAAGGCTGTTCTACTTACTCTAAAAACTGTAAAAGAACAAAATAAACTATAATCACCCAATGGGTAAAAACAGCTACCTATTTAAAATGATTGTTACATTCCCCAAAACCTGCCCAAGACCATTGTTTTTTCCTATATAATTTGCTTCTAAGATTCACAAATGATAAAATGGCAATATTTCAGTAACAGATTTATGAGAAAAGTTCCTAATGTGCACATAATGAGATTGTTCTCAATTAAATGGTTCATCATTTATTAAGCATTTAATCATAAATATATAATGACTTTATATTTAGATATAATTTACTGTTATAGATTTTCTTCATAGGCCATTAAGGACTCTCATTTAACTTAAAGATTTGGTCTAATAATGACTCTAAGCCTAATAGAAAAGAGGAAACTTTCTTAAGATCATTTGTAGCCTGAGGTCTCTTGGATTTTATGTTGATACTACCTAATGACATAAATTAAGAATTTAAATCATCAGTTTTCAGACCTGTTCTGATTGTAGAAGGTCAGGCTTAAAAGAAATCTTCTAGCATCTGCGTTGAGCTTTTCCCAACAAGGCAGAACAGTAATATCCAAGACTGTGTGGCTTTGATAACATTTATATTTATCTTTGTACTTGAAAATATCGTATTCTGAACAATATGCTAATAATATCTTACACAAATAATTTTTGAAATGCTTACTTAAAGAACAGATATTTCTTCATAAATGAGAAATCTAAGGAAACAGATGACTTAGGGATAACCAAAGTCAATTTGCCATGGAATTCTGTATTCGAAGATTTCATTTGCAAGATGGAAATAAAACTATATATTTGAGAGGTGGTTTCAACTGCATATTATTCAGCTTTTTTATACTTTGTGTTTATTTTGTAAATTATTTGGCAGTGATTTAGGCTTAAGACTGCTCATTTTACTTAAGTCACATGCCTGTTTTTGTACAACTAACTTATATGCTCACCCACTCTATTTAGTTATCTGATTTCCTCATCATTTCCAACTTGTGTTTGAAGAGCGAAGTGTAATCTATGTTTATAATTTCACCTAAAAATGCAGTTTTGGCCCCTGACTCAGAAAATTGTATTGGAATATAGCTATTTTATGGATTTTTAATGATAGCTAATGTATTCACACCAAGTAGCACCCTATAGATGTCCCAGCACTATTTAGCTGGCAGGTGCTGAGAGAGTACAAGCTAATTTTTATAGTTACATAAAGATATGACAAGGCAAAACCGCTGTGAAATGAAATGTTTATTTCATAAAGTTAAATATTAGTATTATATGGGTATTACCAGTTATATCCTTGTCATTATTTTATTAAAATAATCTACTGTTAAAAAACGGGCAGCAGACACGAATAGACATTTTTCCAAAGAAGACACATGGTTCCTTAACAGACATATCACTCATCTTGAGGGAATTACAAGTCAAAACCATGATGAGATATCATCTCACACTAGTCAGAATGGCTAAAATCAACAACACAAGAAACAACAAGTGTTGACAAGGATGCAGAGAAAGGGGAACCGGCTTACAGTGTTGGTGGGAATGCAGACTGCTGCTGCCACTCTGGGAAACAGTGTAGAAGTTACTCAAAAAGTTAAAAATAGAACTACCCTATGATCCAGCAATTGCACTACTAGTATTTACCCAAAAGATACAAAATACTGATTTGAAGGGATACATGCACCCTGATGTTTATAGCAGCATTATCAACAATAGCCAAATTATGAAAAGAGACTAAATGTACATCAACTGATGAATGAAAAAAGAAGTTGTGGTATACACACACACACACACACACACACACTCACACACACACACAATGGAATATTAGCCCAAAAAAAGTATAGAATGTTGCCATTTGAACAACATGGATGGAGCTAAACAGTATTATGCTAAGTGAAATAAGTTAGTGGAAGAAAGATAAATACCATATGATTTAACTCATATGTGAAATTTAAGAAACTAAACCGAGAAACATTGGAGAAAAAAGTTGAGGCAAACCAAGAAACAGACTCTTAAGTATGGAGAACAAACTGAGTGTTATCAGAGGGGAGGTAGGTGGGGCCATTGGGCTAAATGGGTGATGGAGATTAAGGAGGGCATTTGTATGAGCACCAAGTGTTGTATATAAGTGAAGAATCCACTAAATTCTATACCTTAAACTAATATTATATTGTTAACTAACTGGAATTTAAATAAAAACTGGAAAGAAAATAAATTAATACATACATACATATATACCTTAAAAATAAAAAAACATAATCAAATGTTAACTATGAAATAAGAATGAACTGAAATGTATACCACCTTACCATGTACTAAATATTTAATTGATCTTATAATGCAAATTAATAATTTTAATGAAATGATTGGTAACAGTTTTCAAGAAAGCTAAACTTTGAAGCTATACTGACTCCATTATATTTACATTAAGGGAAGCATTGTTATATAAGAGTTAATAAACTGAGAATTAATCCATAGTGGTTCCCAAAGCTAGTTGCACACTAAATCCACTAGAGAGCTTTAAAACGTACTAATCTGTGGCCCAACCCCCAGAAATTATGATTCAGTAGATGTGGTGTGGACCAGTATACTTTCAAGGTCCCTGAGTAGTTCTAAATATATAAATATATAAATAAATATATAAATATATATAAATATAATAAATATATAAATATACAGCTGGAATCCAAAACCATTGTATATGAGCACTGTAATGAGACAAGCTTTCTTCCTATTCAAAAAATTCTTTCAGACTTTTGAAGAAGTCTGGCTTTCACCTGAAATCCAACTTAATGCATGGTAATAAAGAAATGTATCTTTCTATTAGGGAGGCATACTAGTAAAACTAAATTAATATTGAAACCTGCTTGGTTAAGTGGAGGAGATTAAAGCTAGGAAGGTACCTTTAATTATAGCCTTAACCCAGCCATTCAAGGACTTCAGTGAGCTCATGTGCCTTAATGCTTCTCAGAATTCAATGTGCACAGAAACATTCAGGGATCTTGTTCAAATTCATATTTTATTTCATAATCTGAAGTGGGGTGTGAGAGTCTATACTTCTTTTCTTGTTTTGTTTTGTTTTTAAATTTGTTTTGTTTATTTATTTATTGAGAGAGAGTGAGAGAAAGCAAGCAGGGGAGGGGCAGAGAGACAGAGAGACAGAGACAGGTTGTCAGCTCAGAGCTGGACTCTGGGCTCGATCTCACAAACCATGAGATCATGACCTGAGCCAAAATCAGGAGTTGGATGCTTAACCAACTGAACCACCCAGACACCCTGAGATTCTACATCTCTAACTGGAGGACGCAGATGGTACTTGTTCTCAGACCACGCTTTGAGTCACAGGGCTTAGCACTTGAGTCCCAGCTCTGCTGAGACTTGCTGCCTCATTCCACAGATTAGTGATTCCCTATCCATACTGTACATTAGATGTACACAGATCACCTGATGTAGAGGTGTTTATCTTTTAATTTTTCCTGCTTTTTCTGAGCTTCTTTGGTCTGTAAATTTATGTATTTCACCTAATTTGGGAAATTGTTGTTCATTATTTCATCAAATTCGTTTTCTGCCCCATTATCTCTCTATTCTCCTTCTAAGACTCCAATTACATACAATTACATAAAATATTTTCCCACATGTTCCTTTGTTTCCCATCTAATTCTCTCCTCTTTTGAATGGATCATTTCTAGTGAACTCTTTTCAAGCTTACTCATTACTGGTCATCTCCATTCTGTTAAGACCATCCTTTGAATTTTTCATTTCAAACACTATATTTTTAAGTTAGTGAAGTTCCATTTGTTTTCTTAAAAAATAATATCTATTTCTCTGCTGACATTTTCTACCTTTTCATTCCCTGGAAGCCATATTTTCTTTCATGTCCTTGAGAATAGTTTTGATAGATGTTTTAACATCTTTGTCTTAAAATTCCATCATCTGAGTAATATTAAGTTGGTCACTGTTGGCTGTCCTTTCTCTTTAGAATGGGTAATTTTTAAAAAATTTTTTAAATGTTTAGTCATTTTTCATTTTTTTGAGAGAGGGAGAGCAAGCAGGGGAGGGGCAGACACACACACACACACACACACACACACACACACACAGAATCTGAAGCAGGCTCCAGGGTCTGAGCTGTCAGCACAGAGCTGGATGTGGGGCTCGAATTCACAAACGGTGAAATCATGACCTGAGCCAAAGTTGGCTTAACCGACTGAGCCACCCAGGCGCCCCTAGACTGGGTAATGTTTTAATGCTAACTTCTATATCAAATAATTTTGGACTGCATTTTAGGCACCATGAATGGTATTGGAACTCTGAACTCATATTTCTCTGAAGAACATTAATATGTGTGGGTTTTTTTGAGAGAGAAAGGAGTGCAAGCAATGTAGGGTAGAGAGACAGGGAGAAAGAATCCCAAGCAGGTCCTGCACTGTCAGTGTGGAGCTTGATGTGGGGCTCACACCCACAAACTGTGAGATCATGACCTAAGCTGAAATCAAGAGTTGGATGCTTAACTGACTGAGCTACCGAGGTGCCCTGAATATTAATATGTTTTTAAAGCAAGGAATTAAATTAGCTGGACACACATTGTAAAGTGTCTGCCCTGTAGTTGACAACAGCAGAAATTTGCAAACTACACCTTTCTTTACTTTCCAGTATGTACATTTGCTCAAAATTCTGTCCTCTAATTTTCAAGCCAGCAAGACTGCAGGCTCTCCATTTAGCTATCCTGTGACCTAGACTGTGGCCTGCCTCCAATGGAAACATTTTAGAAACAGCAAACTGACCACATGCTGTCTTGTTTTTCCACATGTTGACTCCTCTCCAGTACCTTGGGGTTGATTTGTTTTGTTTTAAATTTAATTATTTTGAGAGAGTGTGTGTGTGCATCCACATGTGGGGAGGGCAGAGAGAGAGGGAAAGATAGAATCCCAAACAGGGTCTGTGCTGCCAGCATGGAGCCCAAGGCTGGGCTCAATCTCACAAACTGTGAGATCATGACCTGACCAAAACCAAGAGTCAGATGCTTAACTGACTGAGCCACTCAGGTGCCCCTCTACCTGCTTTTGTTGATTTTCCAGTGTCTTCAGGTGGTTGTAGGGTTTTTAAAAATGTTTTTTGTAATGTTTATTTATTTTTGAGAGAGACAGAGTGCGAGTGGGGGAGGGTCAGAGAAAGAGGGAGACACAGACTGAAGTAGGCTCCGGCTCTGAGCTGTCAGCACAGAGCCCAACGTGGGGCTGGACATCACAAATGGTGAGATCATGACCTGAGTCGAAGCTTAACCGACTGAACCGCCCAGGCGCCCCTTCAGGTAGTTGCTTTTATATTGGGGTTTATAGTTGTTATCTGTGAGTATGTTAATTCAATAGTAACTACTAGGCCTTCCTGGAAGTCAATGATATATATTTTTTTATTGAAGATGAATTACTTCTAATTTCCTCAGAAATTTTATAACTGTAAATATAAGTGAATTAGCTTTACAAGTTATTTATGCTATTGGCCTCACCTTCAATATATATCTGAATCTGACTGATTCTCACATTTCTAATATTACTACCTGGTTCTAGATACCATCATCCCTGGATTATTTCAGGACCCAGTTAATGGTCTCCCCACTTCTTTCCTTGATATCCTTGAATTTTACAAAAAACAAAGAGGCCAAGAAGGTTCCTTGTCATGCTTCTGTTCAAAATCTCGAATGTTTCTCCATTCGATTCAGAGTAAAAGCCAAATTCGATACAATTGGCCTATGGAGTCTTACAGAATTCAACTCTCCTTGCATTTCTGACTTCATTTCTTATTCTCTTCTTGCTAACTTTATTCCACAACAATGGCCGCCTTGCAGTTCTTTAAGCATGTCTGGTATACTCCCACATGAGAAGGTTTGCATTTGCTGTTTCCTCTGCCTGCTCCAACTATACGCATGGTTACTTTAAATTTTAACAATGAGAACTACCTTATTTAAAACTATACATACACACATGGAATTTCTAATCCCCCTTAGCACTCCATTTTTACCATTTTCTCCATGGCACTTATCACTTTCTAACATACCATTTAAAATGCCTACTTCTTATACTGTTTGTTGTCAGTATTCCTGTACCTTTGAGTATTAATCCCACGAGGGGCAAAGGTTCTTTGTGAGTTTTGTTCATTGTTTAATTCTAAGCATACAGAAAAGAGTTTGGCACATACTATGCCCTGAAGAAAAAAATGATGTTTAATTAATATTGTCTTTGTAAGTATTTTAATCTTTGCTTTTTAGCCTCATTAATTCCATTTATTAACCTTCATTCTCTTAGATAGTTTGTATAAAATAAGGATCAGCTTTTATATAATGATTTTGATGAAAATCATTTGGACTGATGTTTTCTTTCTTACAAAATTTTTGTACTGATTATTCCATTTTTATTTTTTTAAGGTCATTTGTTTATTGAAGTTCTCTTAAGTCAGTTTTCTATAAAATATTTAATTTTTTTTAAAAAAGCAGAATGCTAGCCAAATAGAATAAATCTGTGGTTCCTATTACTTGATTATGACACCAAAGTATAAATTGAAATAAAAGTCTTTGATTCACAGTTTTAGGTTTTACCTTTTCCTGCCTGATTTATTACTCATTTGTCAGCAATTTAACTCCTAGAATATAAAATTTGGCATCTAATCCATAAAAATATTAAATACATCACTACAATTTGGAACTTTTGCTTTCTGTAGCACACAAGTGAAGCCAAATAAAACCAAATTGTACCATGATTCCTGAAATGCTTTAAGCAACTACTTATTACCAACAAAAGAATAACTCCCCCTTATACATACATTTTGGATATTGTAGTTTTTAAAATGTCATCAAATCACATTCCCAAAACTTATTTGATTGCAACCATACCTGGAATGAATGTCACAATGACACTTAACAAGTGACTTACTGCACAGCATCATCATAGTATAATAGGAGTTTTCTACTATATCTCCTAAAGAACATCAATTTACACAATCCAATTTACCCATGGATAAGATAGCCTTGTAGAAGTCTAGGAAGGAATCTAGTGGAGAAGTTCCAGCACACCACGAAAGCAAAGAAATTTAAAAAATAAGAGGAACAGTTTCAATTTACAGTCATCACACCCCTCCCAGGCCTTTTTTAGCTCAGTGCTAAGAGAGACTTTCTCAGCCCATGATTTCTCCTGCTGGGGAAAGTGAGACCATATGAGTGAGAATTCACCTGCCCTAGCTGTGCAGGAAAGCCACTGTGCTGCCAAAAAAAACCCATTTCCTTCTTGCCTCAGCCAGAACAATGAGGTCTTGTGAGATGCGGTGGGTAGTATTGGGAGAACAGCAGATAGGTCTCTCAGAGAATGTGAATCCTACAGAGTGCATGCACCCAGACTCCACTGGGAAACCCACCCACAAGCTGTGGGGCATTCCTCACTTTTAATTTTCTCCCCAATGACCAAGAGCACCTCAAGACTTCTCATGCCTCACCTCCACACACATCTACCTCCAGCTCCATGTGCATGCTCCCTATGGCAGCAAGAATGAGCCTTTGCACAGGACCACCCAGCACCTGCAGAAGCTGGCTCCACTCTGTGGAATTGGGAGAAACAACACAAAATTCAGCATTCATCACTGACCTAAGAAAAACACCTTAGTCAGCATAATCCTGACTATGTAGTATTGAGAGAAGGCATAAAACCTTAAGAATTCCCCCAGAAGAAGAAACAAGAAACACTGAGTGGGCTTCATGAGTAAAAGGTCCAACATCTGAGTAAAAGGTCCAACAAAGCCTTAGAATCCCTAATAGGGTTGATGGAAGGTATTTCTTTCCCAAAGCCAGTCAGTAAAGACTGAAGAAGTAACTGCTTTTTCAGATATGAAGACAGCAACACAAGACTTTGAGGAACATTAAAAATCAAGGAAACAGGACAGCAACAAAGAACACAATAATTTTGCAATAACAAACCCTAAAGAAATGGAGATCTATGATTTGTCTGATGAAGAATTCAAAATAGTTGTTTTAAGGAAGCTCAGTGAGCTACAAGAAAGACAGTTCAATGAAATCAGGAGAATAATACACGAATAAAATGAGAAGTTTCACAGAAATCATAAAAAAGAATCAGACAGATTCTGGAGCTGAAGAATGCAATAAATGAAATGAGAAGAGAATGCAGTAGAGAGTGTAAACAGACTGGATAAAGTAGAAGAAAGAATCTGTCAGGTAGAAGGCAGGTTCAGTCAGAGCAGAGCAGAAGAATGAGAAAGGGTAAAGAAAGCCTACATGAACTATGGGATATCATTAATAGAAACAATCTATGCATTATTGGTTTACTAAAAAGAGAAGAGAGATTGTTAGAAAACTTATTTAAAGACATAATGGCTGCGAAATTCTCAAAGCTGGGGAGATATTTGGATGCCTGAGTTCATGAAGCTCATGGGTGAAGCTCATAGATTCACAATTGCCAGGACATGGAAACAAACCTAAGTGTCCTTCAACAGGTGAATGGATAAAGAATATGCAGTGTGTGTGTGTGTGTGTGTGTGTGTGTGTGTTTAATTATTCAGCCATAAAAAGAAGGAAATCCTGCCCTTAGCAACAACATGGATGGACCTTCAAATTTCTTTGATCAAAATATAATTTATCTAAGGGCATAATTCAAATTTATGTTAAGGTAGGTTCTAATAAATTATCCTGAAATCATGAATCTGGTAACCATCAGAGTCTGTTTAATGGTTTGCCTGTCTTTTTGTCCCCCTATGTTCATCTATTTTGTTTCTTAAATTCCACATATGATTGGAATCATATGATATTTGTCTTTTTTGGACTGATATATTTAATTTAGTATAATACACTCTAGTTTCATCCTAGTCATTGCAGATGCAGGTGCATGTATCCCTTCAAATCAGTATTTTTGTATCCTTTGGGTAAATACCTAGTAGCATAATTGCTGAATCATAGGGTAGTTCTATTTTTAACTTTTTGAGGACCCTCCATACTGTTTTCCAGAGTAGCTGCACCAGTTTGCATCCCCACCAACAGTGTAAGAGGGTTTTTTCTCTGGATCTTTACCAATACTAATTTACATTTAAATATTAAATATAAATCCTTACATTTAAATGTGCAAGCAAAAGTGCAGGTTATTAAGTTCTTTGTCATTTGTTATCAATAACTTTATATGTAACTTCTTTATATATAACTTCTTAAAATTGTTATATATGTTCTGTAGTCTTACTGTTACTCACTATTAACAGATACTCCTAAACTAAAAAATATACTACTGTTTTTACACTGAAGTTTTGCCAGAATCTCTAACTGAAGCTTCAGAAGAGAGGCAGAGACTTAGGAAATAAGGCAGTTGGCTAACACCTCTGCCTGCTTCCCTCTTTTCTTTTTTGGCCTTTGCATGTCATTTCAGAAGAGACCTGTGAAGGAGGGTAGAACAGTGCTATTTCATGGAATACATCCACTAATTTTAGTTACCTGAAAAATGACTATGTTACTCTGCCCCGGCCCTTTGGGGAGTTATTAAATACTCATCCAGATGGCACCAAATGTTTACACAGAAGCCAAAGGTTAAGTCAGTCAATAGCAGAAATGTCTTAGACATGCTTCCTAAATGATACTTTAAATGCCAATCCCTTGGGACCTGGATCAATCTACCATAAGTGAAAAATAGGCACAGAGAAGGAGCACAGATTTCACCCTATGAAACTACCTTAAATATCATAAGCAACCGAGAGAAAATCTCAGATGGTCATTTGTAAATCAAATGACACGTAAATTAACAGATGGCCTCAATAAACAAGAGATCATATAGTATCCACATAAGGGAAGCCTTGAAATAGTGTGTTTTCCCCAAAATTAATGTGTTGAAGATCTAAAAATGATCAGTTCAGTAGATGATGTGGCCCATTCCTACCTTTTCTCCCTCCTTTGATCTACCCACTTACCTGAATGCCAGCCATGTGCCAGATACTATGCTAGGTACTAGGAACACAGAAACAACACCTGTTGTTGCCTTCTCAGAACCTATTTGGTTTATGAAAAAGCAAGCAGTTGTTTAAAATTGATCATTTTCAAACTGATCATTTGCAGTTAGCATATAAACAGTCTACAAGTATTTGTACAACTGTAGTTATGTTGATATTACACAAAACAGTTATTTAAGAGAAAATCATTTTTTACTAGAATATTAATGCTATAATTTAAGCAGTTATTTAATTTAAATGCATTTAAATCAGACTCACCTACTAAATAATGTTTTCTTACTGAAATTCCTGAGGAACTATAACCATCTCTTTTTAGGTGAATGAAATAGAAAAGTTCTTGTTAAATATCCATAGAACATAATTTCTTTCAGTTCTAACTTGAATAAATATATTCTGTTTAGCATATATGTACTATACACTTTTATATATATGTATAAACATATGTTCTATAGCATAGTAATTAATAGGCAATTCAATTTAAGATTATTTATAATTCCTTACGTATCCAAATCTGAATAATTTATATGGTCTTTCTATGAATTGCCTGAATTTGAATTTTGTCTAAAAAAGTTGCATAATTCATATTTAATTCATTGTTAACTTTCTGAAACTGATGATCCAGTTCAATATTGAAACTTTTAGGGAACTGGTGAGCCAGAAGAAAGAAAGCAATTCAAATATTTTTTAAAATATCAATTTTTTAAAATTTGTGGACAAAAGACTTATATAAATGAATTATTAGATTAAAATAGAAGGTGTTTCTATCCTACAAAACTATGATTATTGACTCAGTGCAGAAATATAGGTGAGTTGATGCTTAAGGCCATAGAAAGATTTATGTTCAGCCTCAGAGAAGATTTATGTTTTGGAAAAATGTACCATCAGCTCATTTGATGGGGGTGATTTATATATCTTTCATTAGATAAATGATTTGAGAATAGCTTCTTCTACCCTTCTGTTTATAGTTTGCTTCTGTTTCAAAAGACATTTCAAATTGTTTTCGTCACAATTCTAAATTATGTATTTTAAAGCTCAATAATAAAACTTTCTTTCCTAAAAGTGCTATACATTGGCAGTTTAGGGATTTTATGAAGGAGCTGTTTTTTCATGTGGAGATAGTCAGCGATCTAGAAAACTAAGTTGAAATATATCTCAAATGCTATTAGAAAATTATAAAATGGATAAGCCCTTTGAAAAATTATATGCAGAAGAATGTGTATTTAAGTCAAATATATGCAGAAATTGGTTAAATTCAGTTCCACTCTTAAGTCTATAAAATTTTTTTCAGTTAGAATTTTTATTAATCTATAAAATGGAATTTAAAAGTCATTGCTTTCTAAAAGAATTAGAATTGTATTTATTCCACTAAACTATTCCACTGGTTTCAACAAACCAAAAACTCACACATTATAGCTTAGGAGTTATCCAGTCCCTTCATCCAGGGTTTGAACCTGACCATGTTTACGTGACTTTTCTGTGCCCTAGTTTTGACGTCTATAAAATGGAATAATAATATTTCTTACTGCATAGCATTGAAGTGATGATTAAATTAACTGGCATATGTAAAATTTGTTGAGTAATGACTGGCTCCTAGTAAGTACTATTTAACTTTTAGCTCCTGTTCTCATTATTATTATGCTAATATTCAGTAGCAAAATATCAATAAGAATTAATGTCAATAGGAATGAGGCCTTTAGAAAGTAATTTCCTGGAAATGTTCAAAGAGAATTTTTGTATAACTACAGTCTTTATGGGCAGATTTCTTTCTTCTTAAGAAAATTATTAACAATAAGCTGAACTGAAATATTTTCCTTTTTACCTCTGGTATAATCTCTATGAAGATAGCAATATTTTCTCTTATGCATCCCCAGAGACTGAAAGTACTTGGGGCAGAGTAAGTACTCAATAAAAATTTCTTCTTCATGGGCAGAAGAAATAGATATTTTTCACTGACAAACATATTGTCAAAGTAAAATATCACCAAATCCTACAGTTAAAATCCTACAGTTAAAATACCTATAGGAAAATATAAAATCACTGGCTTGAACATTATAGTGAAGAGCAGGTGCCCTCCTTCCAACTAAAAGTAATTAATTTAGGGCACATAGTCCCCTTATCTCATATTATTATTTTTAACAGTGGCAAATCATGATGTCACTTACTGTCGCTGATTTATTTTTGTCAGTTTAAGAGGCATGTTGTTTATGGGCAACTTGAATTATCTCCTTAACTGAAGAATTGCAGACATGAATAGATGCTTTATATGTTTTAATTCATTATTAAATTTTCTTTTGATAAATAAATAAACATTGGGTGAAAGGCCAAGTAACTCAAGTCTATCCCGAAATGTGCAACTTTTTATTTATTTTATTTTGGGCATGAGGATAGAGATTAAATGTAAAAAGTAGTTAAGGTAGATGTATCTGCAATATAAAGAAAGGGTTTGACTTACAGTGTCAAGAACTGTGAAAGGTATGAAATTTTACCCTACTTGCAAGGTAATAGTTCAGCCTGCCACAGTTTAATGGATCCTAGCAGAAGACTTGAGATCCTGAGTCAGAGACAAAGTTATTGTTATTTGTGGCAGCAGGCAGCATGAGCTTCATGTTGCATCGGTTGTCCTTGCCAGCAAACCTCAGGAATAATCCAGGTAGGTGTGGCACATACAATGGATTTGTGTCACAATTGAGAAACTCCAAGTTTAGGGAACCCAAATCTTTTTTAATAGACTAGAAAACAAACAAAAAAAACAGTGCTTTGTCCAAGAGGGAGACATTATCCTTAAAATTCTAAACAGTAAGCAAATATTCCCTTTGCTTTCCTGTATAAGCATCCTTAAAAAGATAATACAGAAGTACAAACAAGCAGTTAGTACCTCCCTCACAAGACATGCAGAAACATGAAAAACCCACGGGAAGACCTATTGTCTCCCAACAGTATCCACCCCTCCTTTTTATATGTCTTGGCTCCTTGGCAAATTTTCCTTTGAATACACCACTTCATCAACCACTCTTAATAACCTTACCAAAAGAGGCTGAGACCAGAACTGTTCAATTTGTCTTATGTACCATTCAATGAGGGCTATTATTAATAGGACTCTAAGCTTGTAGATGAGGCCAGCCTATTGTATTGACTTCAACCATATTGCCCTAAATCCCAGGCCCAACCAGCTGAACAAATCCCATAAGTCATCCAAATCTACCTTAGAAAACCAGATGATTTGCTCCTTAAGTTTCTGAACTGATCTTTCCCCTTGACCTGAAGCATTAATCCAGTATATCAATAAGGAAATACACATTTTATTTTTTTAATGTTTTTTTAAATTTATTTTTGAGAGAGAGACAGAGTGTGAGTTGGGGAGGGAAAGAGAGAGGGAGACACAGGATCTGAGGCAGACTCCAGGCTCTGAGCTGTCCACACAGAGCCTGATGTGGGGCTTGAACCCACGAACCGTGAGATCATGACCTGAGCCGAAGTCAGATGCTTAACTGACTGAGCCACCCACGTGCCCCAGGAAATACACATTTTAAACAAAACTTACAGAAACTCATTCTGTCCCCCACTTTAGGTTGGTGTGCTACCATAAGGGTGCTAAATGAGCAGTGTATTCAGTCAATTGACTAAGTATCTGGGAACACATCAAGCTAACGAGCATATAGGTGGCTGAGTCATAAGTTTGAATTTTCTTGATTCCCTTTTAGCTAGGCTGCTGGGTAAAAAGATGGCTTAGAGCATAGAGCCTCACTTCATAAGACAAGCAGAAATGCCAACTAGTCATGGAGAATTGTCTCCAACAATGTGCATTGCATCCCTTTTTTAACAAATCCTAGCAAATCATTGCTCTTCTATTTACCACACCACTGCTAACAATACTGCTGTTTCACAGCCTCTGACCAATTCTGATCCTTGGATGTCTTCTGAGGCATTGCCATTCTTATTTCCCTTCAGTCTATGCTGTTGATTTTTCATTCCATTTCTTATAGAATGCTATTGTTTTATAACCACTTCTTAGTTTCCCAATAAAATATATTCTAGAAAGTTTAATATGTTTATATATCTAAAATGTCAAGGGTGATCCTATCAGATCCTATAATCTGAGAAGATGACCTGAAAGCCCCATTCATGGACTAACATGATGCATATTTAAATAAATCTTATCCTCCAAATATTCCTTTGGAAGTGGAAGTAGAATATATTAAAAGTAGAATTGAATTTTGAGATCAGATATATTTGACTTTACATCTCAGGTCCCCTACTTATTTGCAATGTTACCTTTAGGAAGTTTGTTTTCTCATCTATAAGAAGGAAAAATTCTTTTTGTAGAGTTGTTAGAGTTAAATTAAATTACTTATGTAAGGACTCTAGTGGAATTCCTGACACAAGAGCGGGTACTCAGTAAATGTCAATTCTCCATTCTTTTCCTAATTTATTGTTGTGAGGGTGTGGAGGTCATCAAAAGATTTGTTGAAATGTTGATGAAGTGTTGCCCTAGGGCTTCTACCACTTGGCTCTGTGCAAATATGCTAGTCTTTTTTATGTTGTTTGCATTGTCCTTTTATTCACTATTATTTGCTTGTTTGTTATAGCTTTTTATTAGTACTTTGACTCTCAAATTATATTGATTTGTTCACATGATACACTACTCTTTTTTTAGTAACTCAGAAATAACTTTCTGATTGCTGTATTTCATTGAAATATTAAGAAAACATTAGGGGTGCCTGGGTGGCTCAGTTGGTTAACCGTCTGACTTTAGCTCAGGTCATGATCTCGTGGTTCATGAGTTCGAGCCCCGCGTTGGGCTCTGTGCTGACAGCTCAGAGCCCGGAGCCTGTCTTCTGATTCTGTGTCTCCCTCTCTCTCTGACCCTCCCCTGTTCACACTGTCTCTCTCTCTCTCTCTCTCTCTCTCTCTCTCAAAAATAAATAAAACATTAAAAAAATTAAAAAAAGAACATTAGTTGTAATTTACCTTCATGACAACTTTTTGGTGTTTGATTGGTAGTTTGAAAATTAAGGTATTTGTTCCTGGCTTTGAGAACATCATAGTTTTTTCTTCTGAAAAACACATCATATTACAAACCCAGCAGATTGAAAAGTGACATGGGAATAATATGCCGGGGGAGGAGGTCTATGTAATACATCATGACTAATCTTATTAATGCGACTTGCACTGAATTGAATTTACACTGACACAGCCTTAACTTATTCAGCATATAAAATAGATATGATAATATAGGGTAAATGTTTGACCCCATGTCTAAAAGGTTGCATTTAAAGAAATACTGGTATATAGATTGACTTGTTCATTGACCTGCAATATAACTTCCACAAAATTGAGTTAGCTTTTAGATACACTTAAGTCTTGGAATGTTAATATTTTCAAGGATGCCTTTTTTGTCAATATAAAAACTGCCAGCACACGTCGTCTCATTTAACATCCACAAAAAGCCAGTAAACAGACAGTGCAGTTACTTTACCCATTGGTTAATGTACAAATTACCATAATGCACCATATAGTTAACTCTTAATTCATAGGGAGTTCTCACTGATTTTGTGAATTAGGAATTAATCATTTAATATTTAAGCAGCCACCCTGGCATTTTCCGCATGTTCTACAGAATTAACAAGGCTTGTTTAGTCTGTAAAGGCCATCTCCTTAGTTCTGCCACCAATAAGTACAAGTTGAATCTAAAGACAAAGTGACCATTAAAATAATATTTTACATGATAATAATTACCATTGTGTTAACCAAATTGGTGGCAAACTATTGCATTTTGAGACCACTTATGTTAAAAATAATGATCTGCTGTGTACTTTAGGATAAGTTGCTGGATATAAAAATTAGAGCAATTCCTTGCTATTTTTTTTGAATGTTAAATTTGCACCTGCATACAATTAATGAACTTTGAGAATTTAATACTCTTCAAAATAGTATATTTACATAGTTAAAAACAAAAATGAAAAGGTCAAATAATAAATATCATATTTCTGTAAATAGATTGGGGGCAATTATATAGCATTGGGAAAAACATAAAGTTGGTTACCTTCATTACTCCCATGCCAATAAAAATATCAGATGGATCAAAATTTTAAAAGTAAAAACTAGACCAGAGAGGTCCTATGGAAAATATAGAAATTTAAAAACTAATTACTAAAGAATGACTTTTTAAATATAAAAATTCTAGAAAATAAATATGAAAAAAAAATAGTAAATGTGGCCATACAAACAATTCCCATATTGAAATTCATATATATATGAATCTAGTTTTTAAAAATTGGGTAAGGATGTGAACAGAGTTTATATAAAAGAAAGAATAAAATGGCTCTTAAACATAAAAATTCATCTAATGCACTCATAATAAAAGAAATATAAACCAAAATGCCTCCAAGATGTTAGTTACCTCTTACAATATTGGCAGTGGTCTCAGTTTCTTTGGATGTATACCCAGAAGTGGGATATCTGGATCATATGGTAGTTACATTTTTTTATTTTTCTAGTAACCTCCATACTGTTTTTCATAGCCACTGCACTATTTTACAATCCCACTAACAGTGTACAAGGGTTCCAGTTTTTCCACACCCTTGCCAACATTTATCTTTTTTTTTAAGTAGCCATCCTAACAGGTGTGAAGTGATATTTCATTGTGGTTTTAATTTGCATTTCCCTGATGATTACTGATGTCGAACATCTTTTCATATGCCTATGACAAATAGCCAAGATATGGAAACAACCTAAATGTCGATTGATGGACAAATGGACAAAAATGTGGTATAATATATACAATGAAATATTATTGAGCCTTTTAAAAAAAGGATATCCTGCCCTTTGCAACATGAAAGAACCTGAAGGATATTAGCTAAGTGAAATAAGCCAGTCACAGAAGGACAAATACTGCATGATTTCACTTATATGTGGTATCTAACATAGTCAAACTCAGAAACAGAGTAGAGTGATAGTTGACAGGAACTGGGGGGAGAAATTGCAGAGCTGTTGTTCAATGAGTGTAAAGTTTCAGATACACAAAATTAATAAGTTCTAGAGATCCACTGTACAATATTATGCCTATAGTTAACAATACTGTATTATGCACTTAAATTTGTTAAGAGAATAGACCTTATGTTAAATATTCTTACCAGCTCAGAACCTGGAGCCTGCTTCAGATTCTGTGTCTCCTTCTCTCTCTCTGCCCCTCCTCTGCATGTGTGCTCACTCTCTCTCTCTGTCTCAAAAATAAATAAATCAACATTTATAAATAAGCAAATAGATCAATCGATCGATAAATAAATAAATAAATAAATATTCTTACCACAATAAAAAGATTGGCAAAGGTCAAAAGTTTGGTAGTACAGTATGTGGACAAAAATGTGGAAAAACACTCATACATTCTGAGGGAAGTATATGTGGATACGGTCTCTTAGAGGAAAATTTGATGCTGTTTATCAAATTTTCAAATTTTGACTATGGATAGTCTCATTCATTTATGAAATTAATGTGTGTACAAGGCTATTTATTTCAGCATTGTTTGAAATAGTAAAATAATGGAACAATCTAGATGCCTAACCACAAGTGATTCATTATAGAGTTATAGTATTACTTTTATTTACAAAATATAAAATGTTCACAATTTTATGACTATGTACACATTAGTATTTGTAGAGCCACGTGGTGTACTTTTCTTTTATTGAATAGTTTTGTCTTTGTTTTGTTTTGTTTTAATTAATTTGTTTAATTATCTGTTTGCCCTGTAACTATCCTCCATATATTTTTTTTAATGTTTACTTTTTATATTTGAGAGAGAAAGAGAGACAGTGTGTGAGCAGGGAAGGGGCAGAAAGAGATGGAGACAGAATCTGAAACAGGATCTAGGCTCTGAGCAGTCAGCACAGAGCCCAGCACGGGGCTTGAACTCACAATCCCCGATATCATGACCTGAACCCAAGTCAGACGCTTAACCAACTGAGCCACCCTAGCGCCTTTATCCTCCATTTTTTTCAAATTCTCTCATTGAGTCTATTATTTTGGGGGTGTCCCATTCAGACTTTTTACTCCATTCTTGATTACTAGCTTTCCATGCAAACTACAAAATTCTCATTCTATGACTCCTTTTATTTATTTTTCTCTGGGTTGATTCCAAATCTTTTCCTCATCATCTCCTTTCTTGGTTGACTCTTTCATTTATGTGAACACATCTTCAAGCAAATTATTAAGAAAATGTAAAAGGGAGGTAAATTTTCTGAGATTTCAGAAATGAGATTTCATGTCAAAAAATGTTTTTACAAACTGAGGGCGGAAGGGGAAGGGGGAAGGTAAAGGGGGGTGATGGTCATGGTGGAGGTCACTTGTGGGGAAGAGCACTGGGTGTTATATGGAAACCAACCTGACAATAAATTATAAAGTTAAAAAAATATATATATAAAAAAAATAAAAAAATTAAAAAAATATGCAATTCAAAAAAAATGTTTTTATTGTACTTGCACACTTGATTGGTAGTTTGTCTTGGTATTGAATTATAGGTTGGAAATTATTCCCATCAGAATTAAAAAGGTTTTGCTTATTGTCTGATGAAAAATATAATGCATTATGAATTATTTTTCTTCCTGTTTTCCTAAGAAGAGGGAAAGCAAGAACACCGGTATCTGACTAATACACCATTCTTTTCCTGAAACTTTTCATGCTAGGAAACAGAAGGGAAGGACAGGTTTTCAATTCTCTTTCTGGTTGGGTAGAAACAGCCTCTATATGCTCCTTCCTCTGTGCCATGTGATTCATGGTTAAACTTTGTGATCTGTGAGAATATCCTTTGTTGTATGGTGATGAGGTACTTGACACACTAGCTTCCAGACTATTAATGGAGCCTAGCTTCCAGACTATTGTCTTATATGAACTCTTAGTTATCAAAAGTTGAACACTGACTCTTCCCTTGTCTTTACACTTATGTTACTATGATCTTAATCATCCTGAGGGAAATGGATGCTCTTGGCAGAAAGGAGGAAAGACAGTGGAAAGAAATTAAAAAGAGAAAAGTCTTCAATATATGTTTTTAATATGTTTCTAAAATTTCTTTATACACTATAGAGCATTTTCCCCTCTTAAAAGTTTGGTGTTTACCACTTTAATCAATTGTCACTTACTTAGTCTGATATTGTATTAACCATCTTCACAGTTATCTGCATTAAATTCCTAGGTCTTTCATGTGGTTTATAAATATCTCTATATTGATTTATGTTTTAATCCCCAAATTACTAGATTAAGTTTCCTTCAGTTTTGTCCTTTATGTTTTATCACCCAAATGCAAAATTTATTCATGATATTAAATTTGGAATTATGTTTGTATGATGTTATCCATTCTCAGAAGTTACCAGAAGACATTTAAAAACAACTTATGTGTAGATGTTTCCCTCTTTCTGTAGTGGAACCATGTCTCCATGTGGCCAGTGAACTATGACAAAGCCAATCCAAAAATACAGATTGTTATTATGATCAGATTCAACATTAACACTGAATCGATCATATTCTCCCTCACATAAATCATTAAGACAGATGATACAAATGGATTTGACAGACCATTGGCCCACTTGTCAGCATAACCTTGAGTTAACTGAAATCAAACCATTTCATTACTGGGTTAGGGCTAAAATAAAGCAAATTTACATAAAGTTTTTCATAGTCAAGAAATCTAAAAATATGAAATTAACAAAATATGAAAATATTTGACAAGTCAATTAAAGTGAATCAAGAATAATTACCAAATATGAAACATTATTTTTAAAGTTTATTTGAGAGAGAGAAAGCAAGTGAGCGAGCAAGGGAGGGACAGAGAAAGAGAGAGAGAGAATTCCAAGCAGGCTCCTTGCTACCAGTTGAAGCCTAAGGAGAGGCTCAATCCCACAAACCTCAAGGTCATAACCTGAGCCAAAATCAAGAGTCAGACACTTAACCAACTGAGCCACCCAGGTGCCCTGAAACTACATTGTTTTAAGTGACATAATGCTAAGCGAAATAAGTCAGGCGGAGAAGGACAGATACCATATGTTTTCACTCATAGGTCTAACAGGAGAAACCTAACAGAGGACCATGGGGAGGGGAAGGAGGATAAAGAGTTAGGGAGAGGGAGGGAGACAAAACACGAGAGACTCTTGAATACCGAAAACAAACTGAGGGCGGAAGGGGAAGGGGGAAAGGTAAAGGGGGGTGATGGTCATGGTGGAGGTCACTTGTGGGGAAGAGCACTGGGTGTTATATGGAAACCAACCTGACAATAAACTATAAAGTTAAAAAAAAAAAAAAAGAAAAAAATGGTTGAGCAGTAAATGTCTATCAGAATACAGAGCTTCCATAAGAAATGCATTATATTTCCCCAATGGAGCTATTGCAGTTAAATTATGGCATATTCGTACAATGTAATACTGATTCGCTAATACAATAAAAAATTCATTCCTAAAAAAAATAAAAATAAAAATAAATGACATAAGCATTTTAAATAATTTGATTGGTTCTATTTCTTATTAATTAGTGGTTTGTATAGATACTTAAATCTCTTCAGTTCATGTTGTTTTTTCAAAAAGTAAGTACTTAATCCTCATCAATGTGAGATAAATTAATACAACTTCTATTTCTTTCTCTAATGAAGGGTAACTCCTCCAAATAGAAGTAGAGCATCTGTTTAGCAAGTTTTCCACTTAAGAATTAAAAATAATTTGGATTGGGGCATTTGGGTGGCTCAGTCAGTTAAGTGTCCGAGTTGGGCTCAGGTCATGATCTAACAGTTTGTGAGTTCAAGCCCCATGTTGGGCTCTGTGCTGATGGCTCGGAACCTGGAGCCTGCTTCAGATACTGTGTCTCCCTCACTCTCTGCCCCTTCCCCACTTGTGTTCTGTCTGTCTGTCTGTCTGTCTCTCTCTCTCTCTCTCAAAAATAAATAAACATAAAAAAAACTTGGATTACTTTGGTATCAAGTGGGATTTGTGGATGAAGAATATAAATTTTTTAATTTGAATTTTGGTAGCTATGGCAATTAATATTCTCACCTCAGCAGAAATACCAAGAAAAGTGTAAAGAATCAGAATCTTTGCAGTCATTCAGCCATTCAGTGCCTACTAAATGCAATTCATTGTGCTAGATAATATTCAAAGTGGAAAGGAACTGAGAATATGTACAACTTACAAAGTAGAATATCTCATAATAGGGGCAAAAATCATTGTTAGAGGAAAGTTTGTGGGTAGTACAGATGTCCCCCAGCATTCCAGCTTCCCAGATTATATGTTCTCTTAGTTGATATATATTTCTAGTGTTCATGGCTGAATCAAGTTACTAAAAACCTGCTATTTCAGAATCTACATATAAATAGAGATGTGAAGGGTGCCTGGGTGGCTCAGTCAGTTGAGCGTTCATTCAACTTCGGCTCAGGTCTTGATATTGCAGTCCGTGAGTTGGAGCCCCGCATTTGTGTCTGTGCTGACAGCTCAGAGCCTAGACCCTGCTTTGGATTCTGTGTCTCCCTCTCTCTCTGCCCCTCCCTGTTTGCTTTCTCTCTCTCTCAAAAATAAACATAAAAAAAGAGAGATGTGATTTTGGGGATGCCTAGATGGCTCAGTTGGTTGAGAGTGTTGACTCTTGATTTTGGCTCAGGTCTTGGAGCCTGCGTGGGATTCTCTCTGTCTCTCTCTCTCTCTCTCTCGCTCTCGCTCTCGCTCTCGCTCTCAAAATAAATATTTTATAAAAATAAAAGATGTGGTTTCTGAGTTCAGAAAACATAGAAAAATATTACTATTAAAATTTATCTCTGTCACCATATGGACCAATCATAATTCATTATGTCTCCTGTCCAAAATGCTGGCAAGACTTTCAAATGAAATTGTTAAATTTTGAAAGCACTACAAATGACCTCTATTGTTTAAATTGTTGAAGATAGGATAAAATTGTCCATCCAGTTATGGAACCTGTTTACTGTAACTGATAATGATGGAAACATTCCTGTCCATACAAATATTTTATAGAGTTTTTTTTTCTAGTGACAGTTCTTCTTATTCTTCTCTTGTCAGTATTATTGGAAAGGTTTGTTCAGGCATTTTTTTTTTTTAGCGTATGAAAGAGATTCTGTTGTTTTTGTTTTGTCTTTCAAAGACATCTATTTCCTAGTGTGCACTGACAATGCTTATGATAAAATGTTAGGCTTTTTATACATAACATAGAATTCCTTTTCTGAATACCTACATTCAGAATTACCCTAAGGGAAATTCTCTCTCGTATCATGACAATTCTATGAAATGATGTAAAACTGGTCACTCCTTTAATTTATTAACGAACATTCTTGAATTCCGCTTCTCAGAACTAATATGAGGAAACCACTTCCCATGACTGGACTATATGTCTGTTACATTTATACTAATTTGCTTTTTGATTTTTTGTTCTGATGTCTCCAACTTATAAAATTTGTTCCCATTGTTCTTATATTAAAGGCATGACATTTTCTATAATGATGGATAAACTCTTTTCCATTTTAATTTTATACACTCTATTTGAAAGACAGAAAATGCTCTCATGGTATTTTAAGAATCTATGAAGATTCTCTTTAATCTATGTTTTAAGCCTATAAAGCATATCCTAAAGCAATAATCATAACAGTTAAAGTACACTTACTTGCATAACATTTTTGTTGAAGTAGGTTTTAGGTACCATATATTCTGCAACATCCCTGGCAAGGGAGTGCAAATAATACTCCAAAATGAAACTTCCCTTTTTTTACTTCAGCTTCTTTCTTTGATTAGGAAGTTATGAATATATCTTGCCTCTTTTCACAAATGAAAATGTGTTTAAATGCAATTAATCTACCCTATTAACTCTTCTAAACATCTGCTGTATTTGTTAAACACTTCAAAATTCTGTTCTGAACCAGTTAATTCTAAGTAATTTCTCAGTTAAATATTTACATGGGCTTCCATAATGATAAGCTCAAGGCTGTCTTAAATAGAAGATTGTCCAGAGAGAGCTATGTGAAATGTAACATGCTATAATAGCTGTCCATTGCAACTTAAAATGATTTAGCTGGCTTGGACTATTTTTTACATAGTTTTAGTCTAGCCAAAAGAGGTAACAGCCTTATGAATTCCTTTTTCTGTCAACATTTTTAATGTCCAGAATTCCACTAAAAAAAAGAAAAGAAAGGAATTGAGGTGCCTGGGTGGCTCAGTCCATTAAGTGTCCAACTTCGGCTTGGGTCATGATCTCACAGTTCGTGAGTTCGAGCCCTGCAATGCTCTGTGCTGACAGCTCAGAGCCTGGAGCCTGTTTTGGATCCTGTGTCTCATTCTCTCTCTGCCCCTTCCCCGCTTGTGCTCTGTCTCTCTCTGTCTCTCAAAATTAAATAAATGTAAAAAGAAAAATTAAAAAAAAGAATGAATGCTTGTGTAGACATATGCAGATATTTTCATCATGAATATCCTGAATACATTCTTATACTTCTTTTTTGGAAAAGAAATAAATTTTTATGTTGGTGAAATTTTTGGAATAACTCAGTTTACAGTTGTTTTCATAGCAGACTAAGATGAAAAAAAGTAGAAAAAGTAACTAGGCGTTACTCTTCAGCAAATTAAATCAAAGAAAACAATGCTCAGATTATACAAATATGCCATGTGCACAAAGATACATAAAATAATGATTCTCTAAAAGTGGTTTAAATTATAAAATATCAACTAGTGGTCAAAGATTTAAATAAGTTCAATAATGGAGATGATATCAGAAGAGGTAAATAATTAACCCTTAAATGAATCGTAAGGCAATTTTATTTACTCTTAGACATCAGATCATTGAAATATAGACAAGACAGAAAGTTTTCCAATGTATTTAATTCAAACTTTGAAAATAATGATGATTAGCTATCAACCAGAAATCTGTTTCCTGTCACCACCACTCAGTATTCCATCCTAGTGTTTTCTTCCTTATGGTCCAATTTACTAAGTATATATTGAGTGTCATCTATGAGTGTGGTAGAGGATAGAAAACAAATGGTGCTCTGTCCTCTAGGACTCATAGTCAAATAAAAGGGTAGGTAAAGTACACACATAATGGCATTTATAAGACCAGAGAAAGAAAGAATTGGGTGAAGGGTCTGAGAAAAATGGTGAGCTCCACCCAAGTTTAAGTAGGCTGGAGCTTAGATATATCTATAATTTTCAATAGTAAGTGATCAGAAAATTCATTGATTTTACTAAGTAAAAGGAGTAGTAAGCTGGATAATTGTAAATAATGAATCATCCCCAAATTTTAATTTCTTATTTTGGGAAGAAATATAATTTTTTATAATTGATTGACCTATGTTTTACTAATGACAATACTGATATTTTTTTCTTCATAAATATCAACTAATATTCAATAAAGACAGCCCAAAAATATTCTGAACATTAATGCAATGTGGCTAGGGTTAAAAATTGGTCATGGATAATTCAAATAGTTAATAATCCATTAGAGATTAAAAATAATTCCCTAACTTTTCATCAAAACCCTATCTGGTGGGGGTGGGACATGGAATTCAGAACATGAACATTCAGGACGCATATTAGTGAGTTTATGTGTGTTGAGTGTACCATTTGGACTTTGCATGAAAAGGTTCTCATAAATATTTTGAATCCATTGAATCCATTCCAAATCAAGTTTAATATTTTTGCATTTTTGTAGACTTTTGTTATACAATTTCTCCAACTAGTAAAGGGAATGCAATTTTGATTATACATGGCTCAGACTTAATTGTACTTCCTTGATGAATATTTGGTGTGTGTATGTTTTCGTGTCTCATGTTTAAAAACACTGAAAGAGCTGTCAACATTAGGATAGATATCAAAAATGTTGTATATAAGTTTGACTATTCATGAAATTATAATAGTTTCCTAAGGATGAAAGGAAGGAGTTTAATCTATCCTGAGGGTAAAAGCAAGGAGTTTAATCTAAAGCCAAGATTGTGTCAGTCTTATAAAAAACTGATACAACTCCCTGTAATTATATTGTAATTAATACTTGGTATATTTGGATTTCAAAAAGTTGTTTTTCTTATGCACATGTTAAATTTACCATCCTTAAGTTGGCCTAATTAGCCAACTTTCCTCTGTTATATATCATTTGGCAGGTGTTTTTTGTAAAAAATCAAATAGAACTGATGACTTTTTTCATTCCTTGTTTTTTATTCCTGCCTAAATCAATAAAACATAGGCTTTATATGCCCCTATGACATTAAATTGTTCCAAGGATAAATAAAAGACATGAAAGTAACAAATACATACATTTTACTAGTGTTTTGTTTGGAAGGAATCAGAAAGATTTGAGGAAACACTGAGGATTTGTGATACATGCAGAATTTTTTGTATTAATGCTTTTTGAAAATGAGTTACAATAATATATATTAAATATGGATGACTTTAATCAAATGAAAGCAATTTGAGTGAAAAATTACATGTTTATAACTTTTTTATTCAAAATAAAATTAGATGGTGAAATTATGTAGATTATGACATTCATTAAAACTTAGTTTCTTCTATAAAAAACAAAAAATGAAAATATACATAATAATTATAGGTCATCACAAGCACATCTGATGTTTTAGTTTAAAAGTAACCACAGCTTTTAAAGAAAAAAGGTCATAATGTAAAAATGTATCATAAGTTTTTTAAAATTAGGTAACAAATTAGGTTTCTTCTGGAATGGTGGTAAATTCAGATTTGTTTGAATATGAATTACTAGATTTCTCATTTATTCCAAACCATTTAAGCATTTAATACATGATAGGTTAATCATTAATAATTATAAAACCCTTTGAAAATTATTGAATTTACCTAAAAACTTAATAAAGTGAATTGATTTCCCACTATAAATTTTTTTCACTCAGACATTAATAGACACATAGTGTTGAATAAGACACAGATACTACTTGTTATCCTTACAGCTTCATGAATCATTACCTGAGTAATCATTTAAATGAACTTATGATAAGTAGTTTAAAGGACAAGTACAAGGCACTTTAGGACTGATGAACTAAGATATTCATCCCTTCCTGTGGAAAGTCAGGGAAGGTCAGGTGTTTTCTTAAGATGAGTTTGGCTGTGATGTGGAGAATGGGGAGGTTGGTGTCTGGTTCAACTGGGAAGTTCTTACAGATGGGCAAGCCAGAAGTGATGATTGGAGCTGTTGTAATGCAAAGAAATAGATAGTTCCAAATATACTTTGGAGATGCACCAACCAGACTTGGTAACTGGATGTGAAACAGAGATTTGAGAGGAAAGTGTGGATGGAGGGTGAGCTTTAGATTTCTGGCATGAGCACTAGCAGAATGTCGTGTGGATTTACTGAGTTCAGGAATGCTGGAAGAGAATCCAGTTTGGGAGAGAGGGTTCTAAGTGCAGTGTCTGATACGCTAAGTTTCAGATGCCTGTGAGATATTAGAGTGAGTATTGAAAGCAGGCAATTGGATATGTGGATATGCAGCTGAGAAAATAACCTGGATTATAAATCTTGGAGTCACTGGCCTAGGATATTCAAAGCCCTCAGTACATGAAATCATAGTGAGGGAATGAGCACTGAGAAGAAAATAAGTCTAAACTCCCATGTTTAAAAGATTGAATAGGGAAGGAGGAAGCATCAGAAGAGCTAAGAAGAAACTTTCAAAGAGACAATAACTACTGACAATTTTAAAAAAATTGCTATACGATCATTTTGAGTTTCATGTTGAGTAAGAATTCTAGTATAAAAGTAACTGACAATCAGGAGACTTGACTTACAAATTAACAGCACCTGGGATTTCCTGGACCTTTTTTTACAATCTGAAAAAAAAGATTATTTTTATGCCTCTTGATGATAATGTGAGAAAATGTTAAATAACGTCTGTGATACTAAAAATTAAATGTTATGAAGAGACAAATGTTGAAGCCAACGTCATAACCATGTGTTTTCTCAGAGGATACTTACAGAGCTACTCTCAACCAAAAGTGTGGCTGTATTTATAGAGTTCAAATATAGAAAGAAGCTTTTATTCCTGCTTGCAAATATTGTTACTACTTATTTATGGTAGTTTGGTGAAACATAGTTCTGACCATATGGGAGTCTTCACTGAAGTGAACACTGGCTTCCCACCTGGTTTGGAGTCACCTTTTTTTCTTTTCTGAAGTTAACTCCAAAGATAAGCCAGTCACAGAAGAACAATTTACCATTTTTAATATATTACAGAATCTAACTTTGGAAAAGCTCAAATCACTTTAAAAGTTTTGCTTAATCAATATAGGAGGTATTAATTTTCACAGCATTCTTTGTGAGGCAAGTGTGCTTGAAACAGACTATTAACATGTGTTCTTCACCCCCACCCCACACCAGGGTTCCCTGGGGATACAAGGCCCACAAGGTCCACCTGGAAAAGAAGGTCAGAGGGTAAGTAAACTTGGAACAACTGGCAGCCATTACTGTCTCAGGGCTCACTTATTTCTGAACATTAATAAAAATAAACCCAAAATATAGCAAGCAGATGGGCATAAGGAGAGTATTAACTATCCAAAGGCTGAAATTTGAGATTTTGACAGAGCTTTTACAATCCAGAAAGTTCTCTATATTTTTAAGATTGGCAGCACAAATGTAGAGACATAGTTTAGGTGAAATGAATTAACCGTAATTTGATCTAGGACACATTGGTCATACTTTGGAGTTTTGAGTTAAGCTGATCTTTGCAGAGTTAAGTTGATGAGTATCTTTTTGGAGTTCCAGCCTGTTCATGAATTCTGTAAAGATTGTGGTTATTAACTACAGTCTTTGACCAAATTAAATTATTGACATTTAGTGATGCACTGTAATTCTTCTTTCATTATTGTTTACTGCCTTTGAGATAAAATATGTAGTAAGTGAATAAATTGTACTTGCAGTAGTTAATCTTATCTTGCTCCAGTAAAGGGACCCCTGCAGTGATAATGGGTCAGCCTCACTTGAATATTTTTACCAGTGGGGTACCCCATTCTTATGGCTTATTGTTATTACTATTTTCAAATCATTTTAAAGTCTCAAAACATTTTATGTGTGGTTGCTCATATGATTATTGTTATTAACTTTTGTTACCTTATTTATGAGGATTGTATGACTCAGAGAGTTTAGGTGACTTGCCTACAGTCAAAGAGCTAATAAAAAGTAGAGCCAGGACTGGATTTGGGGACTTTTGATTCTAAATCCCATGTTCTCTTTTACTGTCCCAGGATATTAATCCCAAATCTCTTTTTTAGTCATTTTTTATTTGTTATTCCCATTCTGATCTCTGGCAAATAAGTCTTTTGCCTCAAGTATATCAGAGTTCTTCAAATATTTGGGTACCAGTGATGTATTTTACCAAGGTTTAGCTTTTATCAGGTTAATAAAATCCCATTTCTCTTAACTCTTTCTCTTATGTGGATTCCTGACTCCTAACACGCTGATAGTATTTCCCAGAAAATACTCATGGACTTTCTGGAGGTATCAGGAATGGGACTGAACATGTGTGGTCTTATTTAGGGCAGAGCAAAATGTGGCAAGTATGCCCAGTATTATGGACCATATACTTCTACTGGAGCTTAATATTGAGATGATGTTTCTGTGTATTTTTTTAAACTAATTCCTTCTACTAAAGCATCTTTGTTTCTTTTTGTTTTTGTGTTTTATATTTTTTGGTGGGACAATTAAGATTTGATTTGGGAGAAAATCAAAATTAAAAATTATAAAATTCTGTGTCCACTTTTTATGCCCAATGGCTAGTTTACTAAACATAAAAAGGCTTATTAATAAATTTTGATGGCTAAGAAAATGAAAGGAAAACTTTTGCGAATAATGGCTAAGATTTATGGGTTACCTATACTGTGCTAAATGCTTCATCTTATTATTTCATTATTTCTCACACTAGCTCTAGGAACTATAAAATACTATCATCCTTATAGAGAAACTAAGGTTTTTAAACAACTCAGATAGGACACATGGGTAATAAGTGGAATTATGTTGATATTTTAAAATATTTATAAAGTAGCATACTTGAGTTCTACTCCTAACACCTGTATATACAATTATAGTTTCTCCTTTGGCTCTCCAGCCCCTCTCTACTAAGGAGTTCATTAATCCACCTAATCAAAGTTTTAAGTAGTTCTATGGAGAAAAAAAGAAACGACTTCTCTAGATCTGGGCTTTTGAGTCTGCCTTAAGCGTTTAAACCACTGGGGGCAGAGGACTAGATGAAATGATCTTGGGAAGTTAATTTCCAAGCTTCTTTTTATGTTTTTTCACAATGATGACCAAGATGTCTAACTGCTTCTAGGATCATGTTTCTGAGTTATTTTCTATGTTTTTTTCCTTCTAACAACTCTCCTTTCCTGGAAACTGAGTGATAAAATATACCCCCCTAGTTAATATACAGAATATGCAGGAACTCATGCACCTCAATATCAAACCACCAGTAACCCAATTTAAAAATGGGCAAAGAACCTGAATAGACATTTCTCAAAAGAAGACATACAAATGGGTAACAGGTACATTTAAAGGTGCTAAATATCACTAATCATCAGGGAATGAAAATCAAAACCATAATGAGCTATAAGCTCACACCTGTTAGAATGGCTATTATCAGAAAGACAAGAGATAACAAGTGTTGGTAAGGATGCAGAGAAAAGAGAGCTACTGTTGGTAGGAATGTAAGTTGGGACAGCCACTGTGGAAAAGAGCATGGAAGTTTCTTAAAAGATTAAAAATAGAACTACCTTGTGACCCAGGAATTATACTTCTGGGTTCCCAAGGAAATGAAATCAGCATTTCAAGGAAATATCTGTATTCCCATGATATGCAAACAACTTAAACATGTGTTGACAGATGAATAGATAAAGAAAATGTGATTACACACACACACACAAATGCACACAATGGAATATTATTCTGTCTTGGAAGAAATCCTGTCATTTGTGATAACATGGATGAATATGGAGGACATTATCCTAAGTGAGATAAGCCAGACACACAGAAAGACAAATACTGCATGTTCTTGCTTATATGTCTAAATCCAAAAATGCCAAATTCATAGAAACAGAGGTAGAATGGTCATTACCAGGGGCTAGGATGAGGAGACTAGGGGAGTTGTTTGTCAAAGTGTACAGTTTTAGTTATGCAAGATAAATAAGTTTTAGAGATCTAATGTACAATGACAAGACTATAATTAATATTCTATATGTGAAATTTGCTAAAAGGGTAGATCTTATGTGTTTTCACAGGAACAAAAAATGGTAATTATCTGTGAGATGATGGATATGTTAATTAGCTTAATTGTGGTGAATAGTTCACAATGTATATCAAATCATGAAGTTGTATACCTTAAATATATATAATTTTTGCCAACTATAACTCAGTAAATTAGAAAAAATAATAAACAAATTTAGTTTCAGTTCCCAAACATGTAGGTGGTTTGAAATGGAAATTATGGAGCTAGGTGGGTGAGGTGAGGTCAAAGTCATTATGTCTGAATTATTCTTCCCGTGGCAGAGTTGTTTGTGTCCATGGTAAGAACATTTTACATGAGATCCATCCTCTTAACAAAGTTTTAATTGGACAGAGATATCACACTTTTGATTTGTACCAACATGTGGTCAATTTGATGTTGCCTGTCTTATTTTAATGAAAATTTCTGACAAGTCAGATCTTCATCCATCCTGTTGTTGTCCAGTTGCCTTTTTGAATCACCGAGTAGGAACTGATCCTTGTCCTTGTTAAATTTTATCTTCTGAATTTTGGTCCCTAATATCATTCTATTAGTTTTCTTTTCCAGTGAAATAGCTCCCAGCTTTATGTCACCTTAAAATTTGATAAGCCTATCCTCTAAGTCTTCATGCAAATCTTCAATAAATCTTGAACAGAACAGAAGCTGACAAGTTCATGTAACACCAGAAATGGCTGCCATCTTGATTGCCATTGATGTTTTCACGGCATGATAATTAAATCGTGTACAAATACATTAAACTCTACCTCTTTCCCACCCACACTTCTTAATTTGGCTTGTAAGATAATTATGAGAGCCTTTGTCAGATACTCGCTGAAATGAAAAAATATTCAAATGAGGCTTTTAAAAAATAATAATGCTTCAAATTAAAATTGTACCCTATCAAAGCTTGCATTTCAGAGGAAGGTGGGTTAAAGAATAAATTAAACTTATGTATTCTTTGTGATAATTATGGAGGAACATATTCAAACGATAAAGTTCAATCTCTACCTTATGCAAATTTACTCCATTTATAAATATGTATAGTCTCAATAATTTACTATTACTTCTCCTTTATCTTCTATCAAGAGTAATGTAAGTTTCAGAAACTAAAGAATGTAATACAATTTTATAGATACCGTTAGGCACGGCTTGTCATTATTACTGCTGCCTTTCACAAGTGCTGTGTTTATTGAGGAAAGTACCTGGAACAGATATTATTAGCATTATCCACATTTACAAATTATTATTTCCAAATACAATCTATGACTTACTCTGCTTTTAAGCTACTTAAAAGGGAAGCAAATTAAAGAAATGAGCATTCTTACATATTTGCAGTTAGATCCATCTTAGTGCTACCATTTCTTCTCTGCTTAAGAGTTAGGTAGCCCTCAGCTCTTATAGACAGATTAATGTACTTGTATGTGTATGTGTATGTGTGTGTATGTACATACACTTGTACTATAAACTAATACCAGTTTTCCATTTCACTGAATCTTGCAATAGAAAACAACAGAAAAATCTATGAATTTAAAATTATTTTTTGATGATCCATTGTCAATAAAACTTATATTTTGATTACAGGTGTTTGATCAGAAAGGAGTTAACTATCATTAAGTTAACTGAAATGACATACAAAATATGTGGCAAGTCTTATATGCTTGACTTTTGGGCATAAATGTCTTTAACGAAAGCCGAACATTTAATTTTAAACAAATCATTGACTTGTTGGTTTTCCTCAATGGCTAAATAGCCAATAGCTCTACTCTACAAATATCTCATGGTTAGTTTCAAATATAGGTGTCACATACTTTGAAAAATATCAAACATCATTGAAACATGTTAATATTACTATTATTATTTTTATTAAGCCATACAGATTCTGATTGATAAATTCCTTTTCTTTTTCTCTTTAACCCTTTGTGTACAGTTTTCTGTAAGCACAATAAGAATACTAATTTCTCTCCAAGTACCACACCAAAATTCTGTTTCAAATGTATATTAATTCATTTTATTCTTTTCACTGTCTTTTAAGCTGCTAAATCTTAGATTATAAAGTGTTCATTTAATAAAATATAGTAGCAGGATGCTTCTTGTACTTAAAAGCATCTCTTAACCTTAACAATGTTTGGTGGCAAAATATATTAGAGATTTGGGTTTTTTTTTAACCTCCTTAGTTTCTTCTTTGAATCTGTCATACGCCATTATATATCTATTTTTTACTTTGTAATTTTTATGAAGTCTTAGAAGTAAAACATTCAGCTGCCACATTTTTAAGTCTCACATCCTTTATAGATTAACACAATTTTAAAAATTCAACTAACATTTAGCATTGACCCTAAGCCTAAGATGAGAGTGTATCAGAGAGAAGTAAGGGAGAACAGCATGGGGGCCAAGAGGGTGTTCAGGCCATGGTGAGGTCAGAGAAGGGCCAGGATAGGGAACCAGGACACTGCAGGGCCAAAAAGTCAACAGAAGAGCATTTCAGGATGCATGGAAGGTTGAACAGGATTAAAATTAGGAACAAAGTCAGAGGAAAGATGTTGGATGAAAGGAGAGGTGGCTGGAATTGGGGCCAGCTGAGAGAGAAGTTTCAGTTGAATAATTGAGAGAGCATTAGAAATGAAAATTGAAGGCACCTGGGTGGCTCTGTCAGTTATGAGTCCGACTTCAGCTCAGGTCATGATCTCACAGTTCGTGATCGGGTCTCTGTGCTGTCTGCTCAGAGCCTGGAGCCTGCTTCAGATTCTCTGTCTCCCTCTCTCTCTGCCCCTCCCTCACACTCTCGCGTGCACGCTCTCTGTCTCTCTCTTTGTCTCTCTCTTTCTCTCTCTCAAAAATAAACATTAAAAACAAGTAAAAACAAGAATTATATAAAAAAGAAATGAAAATTGCAAGATGTAAATTAGGGGGTGAATTTTGAGGAAGGAGAGACACCAAAAGGGAATCTGGTAGAGGGAAAAGGACAGGAACTGAATGGAAGCCCAGAAAAGTGTCTCAGTGAAGAGTATTTCAGACAACTAAGCATGTTTATAGAAGTTTATGTGAAGTATCTCAAAAGAACTGGCATTTATAAAAATTTCCTCTAAGATGTAAATTCCTATAGGGTTTCCTAATATTCTTAATAGCACCTCCCAAAATATAAAAAATTACTGTTTTAATATAACCTTGGATTCTTCCATTTTAGTCACATTAAGTGCATGTCTGAATACTTTAAAGAAATCACTCTAGTTCTCTGAAAAAAAAATTTTTTTTGTTGGTGAGTCAGCTAGTTACTGCCCCAAATAGAGGTTGTCTGGTTGGACCAAGATGACACCTCACTTGCGTTTTTTATTGCTGGAGTCTAATTTTGATCCTAAACAGAAATTTTATGGTGGAAAAAAAATGTTTTTTTAGGGTAGCTTATTCCACAGTGCTAATTTCAGAGCCATAGAATTACCTCATAGTTCCAATGAAGTGAGTTCAGGGCCTGGTAGAAACCACTAACAATTGTCTGTAGTTGAGATTAAATTATTTTACATGGGCTTGAATTTTAGGGAGGAGCCTTATAGAGAAAAGAATGAATAATGATGAATTTTCACCTTCAGAAAGTAACTTAGTTGCATATGAAGATGAGAGAGAAATAGAAGATTCTCTTCTTATATTCTCTTCAATATCTCTGTATTGAAACTGACACTGACCTTCAAAATGCACAGTGAATGTATCCATAAGTCTGCTCACTCACTAATGCTATTGCTGGTATCCTTGTACCAAGAATTTGAATTGCTAAGAGGAAAAAGTCAACATTTTTTTAAATAATTGTTTTAATTCTGGTCCTAGGAAGAACATAAATATAGCAGACACCTTTTTTGGCTTGGATCCATATGTAAATATACATATTATAAATAATATCTTAGAGGTTCTGCATTCTACAACTGATGTTTCATGTTTATTGCACATGTTTTAAACTTGCTGGCATACAGATGACATCTTTTTCCATTTTCTTCCTATGAAATTTCTTCAGGATATCTCCTTAAGGATTACGTTGAGAGTTTCCAAGAAATACAATTGTAGATCCTATGGAACATTTTTAGATGGGTAACTGGGAAATTATGTACCCAAGGGTTCCAAGTGCTATGCAACTTTCCTCCAACATCTTACTTGAATATACAAAACCAAACATGAAACTCAGAGAATAAAAATGATCAAATTTACATTTATCCATGAATTTTTTATATTTTAAGTTTATTTATTTATTTTGAGAAAGAAAGAGACAGAGAGAATGCTAGCAGGGGCAGGAGGGTGGGTGGAGAGAGACAGGGTGAATCCCAACAAGTCTCCACACTGTCAGCACAGAGCCCAACACAGGGCTTGAACTCATGACATGCTCACAAACCGTGCTCATTGACCATGAGATCACAACCTGAGCCAAAAGCAAGAGTCAGATGCTTAACCAACTGAGCCACCCAGGCAACCCTATCCCTGTGTTTTTATTTGCAGAGCTCCATAGCAGACTTTGGGGAACCTTTACTGTTTCAGTACATGATATTACTCTTTTTGTCTTTATTTGCTGTCTTTCTAGAAACTCACTTACCATTTAAAATTATCTAGTTATCCCCAGTTTACCTATAAGGCTATTAAAATTAATATTTATAGAAGGTCGATATTATATAATTGAGAAAACTCTTACTGAGTTAAAATAGCCACTTTATGAGAAAAAAATATACTGTAATACAAATTCCACCATATAAAAAATGATATGATGGTTTATTTTGCATTTGTGTTCTTTTGGTATGAAGTACCATTTCTACTAGGAATATAAAGCATTCAAACATTATAAGTATCTGTATCTTTATATATCTCATGTAAAGATTTTGTACATTTGTAATCTGACTTTTTTCAGTTCTTTTTTATGTGCTTGGGATGTTATATGTGTGTATAAATAAGTAAATATAAAAGTCATCTGTATGCTTTCATCATTTTATACCCTGTTTAAGAGATTAAGTGGGAAATCAGTATAGAATATAAGAATAACATAGTAGTCTTCTTACCTTTTTATATGATACATTTCTAGTAGCAAAAGTGTATCATTTATTACTTTGCACATTAGTTTCCTCTGCTTGTTCTAACTGATGAAGTCCCACTAGCATGTGATTAATTATTAGGCATGTGACCTCATCAACTGATCATATAATAAGGTATGATTTAGTACTTGTGAGATTTTCTAATATTGTCCATTAGATGTGCCTCAAGATACAGAATCAAAATTTCAGAGACCTTGAAAAAGAAGTTCAAGGAATGACATTGGTCTGTTTTATTTGAAAATTTGTACTTCACAATTTTCTCCTAGTTTCCTGCCATCCAGATGCTCTTGCTTACTCCGGCTTGGTTTGGTACCCACCAAAGAAAGCTGCAGCAAATATAATTGCTGAAGCAATGGAGTAAGGGCAGGAAGTAAAGGCAGGAAGAAGGGAAAGAGGCTAATATATGTTAATGT
Organism: Cryptoprocta ferox; assembly: GCA_028646485.1. NCBI lineage: Eukaryota > Metazoa > Chordata > Mammalia > Carnivora > Eupleridae > Cryptoprocta > Cryptoprocta ferox. The sequence goes on along the minus strand of CM053577.1, from coordinate 83,744,052 downwards.
CAAACAAATGCCCACAAAGGAGTGCTGGTGTAGCAGGGACAGGACTCCTCTACTTTTGCCTCACACTCTGACTAGTGGGAAAGATAAAGGAACAAGACTTTGGGAGACTTCTAGCTCAGTCTAATTAGGAACAGGTGAAAAAAGACATAGTATGAGATGTGGCCCAGACATTATGAGAACAGGCCACCCCTTAGATCATTATCACAGCTAGTTAATGTCAGTGGTCCTGTGGTCCATTGTGGTAAACTTCACTCTAATTAGTGAGTCTCTGCAGTGCACTTAAAGCAGAAGATTTCACAAAGTGCCCTGGGAAGGCTGTAACAAGAAACAGAGATGGTAACCAATGGTTTAATTCCAGTAATACTCATATAGGTCATTAAACCACAACAAACTGAGGTTCTTATTTATTTAAATAAAGGGTCAAATGACACCATTTGTACTGTAACAGAATAGCTTTATCAGCTATCTGTTATTTGATTAAGAGAAATGTTTCATATTTTGTAAACAGAATGCTGATTCTGAATGGCTTATTTATTTATGTGAATAGACCCAAGAACTGGTCTCTGCTGTGTAAGAAGCACAACATCGTATGGGACATCCTTTAAACTGGAGACATATTGTCCCTGAGGCCCAGAGATACAGGGAACTGCTTCAGAGTATGGGCCTGGGGGCCATTTCAGGGACATCCAGTTGTCAGATTTTAGAACTGAAAGACAACAATGGTATCATTCCAGTCCATCAAATAATGAAACTGATGTCCAGAAACATTCAACAGCTCTTCAAGCCTTCAGGCCATTAATGTCTTTATTCAGTACAATAAGAAGCCCTTACTGTCTGTTTCGTGGTTCCATTTCAAAACCCAGATTTCCATGTCTTTAAAATGGAGAATATTGAGAATTTGACCAAAGCCATGTATTTTTCTCATTAAGGCCACACATTATAAGGGAAAACTGTAGAGAGGTAAGTTCATTCTTTTGTGGTCTCCAAACATTGTAAAGAGTGCACATTCTGTGCCCATGCCCTGTTTATCCTGCACCAACAACTGAGAACAAGCATTGGCTGGTCAGTGGGGATCTGGGGAACAGAGCTGTTCTGTTTCCAGCTGTGAGACTGGATTAACTTGTGACTTCTGGCAAATCATTCAAGATTCTAACTTAAATTTATCTGTCTCATCACAACTTAGCCCTCAGGTATGTTCTGAAATTAAGTCAGGAGCACTTTGAATGCAGTCTGGTGACAGGTGTTCTATGAAAGAATCTTATAAATATTAACTACTTAGTCATAGAAACACTTAAAGAGAATGGAAAAGGAGAAGGCACTTTCCTCCAAAGTGACAGTATGCTAATATTCCTGCATCAGTATTGTTCAGAACATCACACTGAACGCGTTAGTAGCTATTTGGTACATTTACCACTGGGAATGTCAAGTACAGAGTTATTTATCCATTTGGCATGCAGTGAATATATATGAAGGCAGCTGCCAAAACCAAGAATTAATCACAAGTCATTAATCAATTTGGGAAATATAAACATATAAGTTTCAGAAAGGGAAAACACTTGGAACATGAAACATTTTTATGGCCTAATGACTTTGAAAGCCAGCATTATGTTTATAATAAACAATACAAGACCTTAACTTTGTAAAACTCAAAAGAGTATTTTGAGTTACCTTAGGTGATAGCACAGATTCTGAAAGCAAGCCCAATTTTATAACACTTTAGTTTTCTCAGTATGTTATATTTCACTTTTCAGGGGGGCAGTAGAGCCATTGCAAAATAAATGCGATGCAACAATTCTTAGAAAGTTGGAAATTTCTCCTTTATGGAATACAATAGTACAATACTCTTATTTCTAAATATTTGGCATAATAGTATTAGAGTAGTTCTTGAATTTTCCAGAAATAGCTTAGAACTGGATTTTCCTAATTTTCCTTAAAAACCAGTAAACTTGTACTTGGATATTTTTTTCATGAATAGTTTTTGATACATTTGACATCTATTTGACATTTTTAACATGTTCAGCAAATCACATACATACATGTATGTGTATAGATCTGTGTTCTTATTATACTTTTATAATTCATAACAGTACACAATATATGCTGTGACCACTATGTTATTTGTCATTTGTAATTCTAAAATAACTATGCACACCTGAACACTAGCAAGGATTGTTTTTTGTATTTGCAATGTCAAGGATATTAAGGGACCATGAAAAAGAATATCTAAAAGTATATTTATTGCCTCATGCACATAAAATTTAATAATATAAACACCATTTACATGCATTCAATAATAATATTGTACTCATTAATAATGTCACTTAAGAACATTAACTTCGGGGTGCCTGGGTGGCTCAGTCGGTTAAGTGTCTGACTCTGGATTTCAGCTCAGGTCATGATCTCATGATTTGTGGGATTGAACCCTGCATCAGGCTCTGCAGGGACAGGATGGAGCCTGCTTGGGATTCTCTCTGTCTGTCTCTCTGCCCTTCCCTGGCACACACTCACTCTCTCTCCCTCAAAATAAATAATTTTTTTAAAAAACTTAAAAAAAATCCCAAAGAGCATTAACCCCAGAAAATATCATGAAAAGAGCAAAATACCATTGAAGGAAATAGTGCCATACTTTCTGCCGTACTGAAGCCTGTCACTGCACACTCTCCATTGGCCATATGTTTTCTACAGTGTTCTACATCTCTCACAAAAAAAACCACTTTAATAGCATGCATTTAAATCATGTTTAAATTTAAATTAAGCATTTCAATTGTGTACTTATTCATTAATGTTTATAGTTTATCTTTAAAAGAATTTGAAGTTCTCATAAATACAACCTAACAAAATCTATACACTGAGAGGAAAAGACAAGAGCTAATTAATAAAAAGTTGGAAAAGGAAGAAAATAAGTGAGAATGCCTATTTTGAGAGAAGCAACTGCATTTTGAATGAAAACCTCTCTGAGAAATCTGAAAGCCTATTTTATTTGCTCGAAAAACATTTGAGTGCCTGTTTTATGTGAAGTACCATGGCAGTTGACTTTAGTCAGGTTTCCCTAAAAGGAGAATCTAAGATGGAGTTTTTGTGTACTTCATTTTCAGAAGAGACCTGTAAGAGTGAGGGAAACAGAAAAAGCAAGAGGAAGACCACAAGCAAAAATGTGGTTTCAGAAGTCTACTCTTACCCAGACCCAGCCAGGTCCCCTGGAGCCAAGAGAATTTATCCCTACATTAGAGTATGGCGTGAGACTTGAATACTCACGGACCACACTGTGTGGGGAGAGGGCAGGAACTTCTGAGGTATCTCCAGGCAATGCAGTTCCTGTAGACTAAGGCACACCTCTGGAGAAGAGCACGGACTGAAGCCATTGGCAGCCAGCATCCATGGTAGCTGGGAACCAAGTCTGCCACCACCAACGTCTGTACCCAGAAGTGGAATAAACATCATCTTTAACATTACCAGTACAGGACCCTTCATGGTTTTTGAGAAGGGAAGACATGATGAAAATGCTGATTAATAATAACCTCACCATGAGAGATAGACAGATAGAGAATGTGAATGTGTGTTTTATATTGGAGCAAGTAATAGAACTATTTTTTAGCCTCATCAATAAGTAACAAAAGGCTAAACTCAGGTGATACTTATAAAAAATAAAGTGAAATGACCATATGGGACAGATATCAAAGAGACAGAATGAGCAGAGACAAGGCAATAGACTTATGTGTCAAAAGTGGTGACTAAAGTATCAAATCTGAAATGGTGATAATACCTTTAACCAAAGTATAAAACACTAGAGGAAAACATTCTTTTGGAGATGAGTCAGTGTCAAGCCTATAACATTAGAGTTGCCAAAAGGATCTGCAAATGGAAATGTACCAGCTCCTTAAAACCTGGATTGAGATCATAAGGAAAACAATGTTTTCTGTTAAGAAGTATAAGTTTATAGGTGATAAGTCAGTCACCAGACTAGATAGCATGGCCAAGGGAGAGACTGTAGGAAGAAAAGAACTGAGGGCAGAACCTTGAAATTAAGGTAAACTTACATATAGGGGTGAGTGGGAGGTGAATAAGAAAGTTAAAAGTACATTTGACACTTAAACAACATGGGTTTGAACTGTACAGGTCCACTTAATTACGTGGATTTTTTATAAATATGGTCCTGTAGATGTATTTCTCTTCCTTATGATTTTCTCAATAATACTTTCTTTTTTCTGGTTTTATTATAAGAATATAATATATAAAACATATAAAATGTGTTAATTGACTATTAATGTTATCAGTAAGCCTTTTGGTCAGTAGTAGGCTATTAGTAGTTAAGTTTTGGGGGAGTCAAAATATACACAGATTTCAACTGTGCAGGGGTCAGCACCCCTAACCCCTGAGTTGTTCAAGGGTCAACTGTATAGAGAAATAGAATAAGAGAAAAGTTTTGAAAGGAATGGGGATAGTCAACTGATTAGAAATGCTTCAGAGACATCAGGGAGGAAGGGGTCTGAGAAAAAACTGTGTTGATCTGGAACAAGGCTGGTTTTGAGAGTAGTTGTGCTGTGCAGAGACAAATAGGACATTTTATGGGTCTTGAAAGTATAGTAGTTATTGAGACAGTTAGGGAATTATTGACTATTCTTTTCAGAAGCTGAGGTAAAAAGAGAGATGGCTTAAGATCACATCTGGAGAGGTCAGGGAAAAGCTTTTTGTTGTCATTTTGTTGAGTTTGATTTTCTAATTGAGTAAATTTACAAACCAAGGCAAGGAAGTAAACAAATAGGGAGAAATTGAAGTAGCAAGCAACATGAAACAATAATAAATAAAAGACAAGACACAAGTGTGAATAAAGACAGGAGGGGCATTGGTGCTCATTTTGGGGACAGAGTAGGAGTCAAGGCACTATGCATGTTTATCTCATACTGAAAGAATTTTTCAGCCTAGATATGACTTAATAAAACATAAGTGGCATTGGTCTCAAGATTGTTTATCGTTTTCAGGCAAGTAAAATTTTCCTTTATGGACAGCAGGCCCAAGTCACTCAAGTAAAAGCAGTGAGAAATATAGAAATAGAAGAAGCCAAACTTAAAAGGTGAAAGGGAGGCAGGGCATTGGAAGAAGAAAAGATCTATTATTGTAATTTCAGAATTTTGCTAGTTTATTAAGCATCTGAGGAAGTATAGGCATTTCGTTTACCCTTTCTATCTGTGCCTCTTTTCCTTTATAAATTACCCGTGGTATCTTACAAGAGCTTCTGCTATCAGCCATTTGTCTGAATTAATTTACTTTGTTTTAGAAATCCATTTTGCCAGAATACAATTCTAACTTCTTAGAAAAGTTTGCTCTATTGGTATAATGGAAATGATGTCGGAGTAAAATACTGCCAAAATTAAATTGTTCTTATTTTTATTTCTTTTGGCAATTTTTCACTTTTTATATCTCTGTACACGTTCTATAAAGTGTCACTTATTTTTTTCTCAAATGATATAAAATTTCTGAAACATGCTAATTAAGTATAATTCCCAAGCTGGGAAATGTCAAGGGACTGATTTACTATATAAATAGTCCTGCCTCTGTCTTTTTATCAATAAATCCTTGGGGTTATGGTTATAAATTTTTGTGTACTATACTGCTAACTTACTATGGGCTTAAAGTAATTTTCAATGGGAGCTGATGGAAATGAATATGATGTATTTCTTTGCAGTTGTTGCCATAGAGACAAAAACCCTTTCAAAGTAAAACGGGGATGGCATAAAAATTACTAATTCAAAAGAAGCTATGCTTCTAATTTAATATTGAGAATGGTGCTCTAGTCCCTTTTTTGTTTTGTCAAAATTGCATAGCTTGAGTGTGTCTAATATACTTTCATTAGATAATTTCTCATATGAGAAAAACTGAAGCAAAGATGAAATAGGTAAATTCCTCACACCCCACATGGGATGACATTTTCATTTTTAATCTTTTATTCTCAAGACTTAACAACAATCCTAATGATCTCCCTCATGTTCCACCTCCATACTCCTATATATCTTGCTTTTTAACTTCAAGTCTAATTACCTATAATGGGTTTTCTTAAAAACAATTTGCTTTCTTTTTCTGCCACATTATTTTTAACAATTAGACACATTTTCTAACAATAACAGGACTACAAAGATAAACAAATCTATGAACCTTTCTCAAATCTTACTACTCTTCCTGTTCAGATTTTGAAAGTCTTGTACACTTCCCTTGAAAAACCAAATTAGTATGCTCTTGGAAAATATTCTATGACTTAAAATTAATTAATTAAGTTTTATTTAATCTCATTTTGATTCTGTTACAAAAATGTCAGCATCGTCACTTTTGGGAGACATTGGAATGAGCTAAACCAACACTAAGACAGATGATTAATTAGATGGGGAAGTGTCAGCCAATGAAACAAGATTGCCATTGACAATGTGCCTACAACATCCCCCCATGGGAGAACTATGTGATGGCGAAAGCGGAAAAAGGAACAAGATCAGAGGAGAAAATAGACTCTGTCCTATCTGCATTTTTCTCAAAACTAACCCTGTATTTGCTTTTTTTAAAATATTTATTTATTTATTTATTTATTTATTTGAGATAGAGAGAACAAGCAGGGGAGGGGCAGAGAGAGAGAGAGAAAGAGAGAGAATCCCAAGCAAGCTCCACACCATCAGCACAGAGCCTGATGCAGGACTCAAACTCACAAACCGTGAGTACATGACCTGAGCTGAAACCAAGAGTCAGAAGCTTAACTGACTGAGCCACCCAGGCGCCCTTGTATTTGCTTTCTTTTTTTTTTTTTTATTTTTTAATTTATTTTTTGAGAGAGAGATAGAGAGAATGAGCAGGGAAGGGGCAGAGAGAGAGGGAGGGAGAGAATCCCAAGCAGGCTCCACATTGTCAGCATGGAGCCCAGTGTGGGACTGGAATTCACAAACTGTGAGATCATGACCTGAGCTGAAACCAAGAGTCGGATGCTTAACTGACTGAGCCACCCAGGCGCTCCTGTATTTGCTTTCTTTTAAAGCCTAGCCCATTGTTCACCTAGTCAAAAGAATTTAAAAAGAAGTAGAAGAATTGAGAGGACTGTCCCCATAAAAGAGATAGGAGTTAATAAACTGCAGGTGGTGTGTAATGCAATGCTATTCAAGTCTGGTATTCAGACAAGGTGATAATGGACCATGATAAGTACATAAATTGAAAATACATGATCAGAAACTTTTATAACAATTTAATATGGATGTGTATTCCAGTGATTATTGTATTCATCCAATAGACTAGATGTGAGTTGTGTGTTGTTGAACCACATGGAGTCACAGGGTGCTAACTGCCTACCAGTCATGAAAAGTAGGGCCACAGTAAAACATGTGACATTTTGAGATTAGTTTGTCAACTGTAATTCACAAAAAATCTGAGAAAATGTAATCATTCGTTTTCATAGATTTTTATTTTTAATTATTTTAAGTTTTAGTCAAGTTAGGGAAGTAAAATTTGTATTGTTTTTAACCCCAACTAACTAATGGCAAAACAAGCTTCACGGGAGTTTTTTGACACATCTTTTCATCAGAAATAAACTAACTGATAACCATGAAAGTGATTGCAAAGAAATAAAGATCAAAAGAATTGATATTAGTTTTACTAGGAAATATGATCATTCATATATTGAGTTCAGTTCATTGATGGTGAAGTGTTAAGCATAGCATGTTATTTGCAGAGATGAACTGTCTAATGAAGCAATGAAATCATCAAAATGTAGCAACATTTACACATAAAGCATAAATAAGTTCAAAAGCAAAAGAATTTGGAAAGAATGAACTTTGATATAAAAAGCTAAGTGAAGCAAATGTTCAATACTTGATATTTAAACATTAGTGCTTTGAAGGTGTCTTATAAAGGAGTACTTTAGATTTCTGAGACAAAAATAAACATAGAATTGCTAAGGCATCAGTGAAAGATGAAATCAAAGACATTTGCTTTGAAATATTGAGTGAATATGTCAAAATTACATAGCTTGACATGTTTTTTTTTAAACTAGCTAATATCAATTCAAAGAACAAATAAAACTAGCAAAATGTTTTTACTACGTCTTGACAAATGCGTAAGTAATGCTCACATGGCAGTTCTTTTGGATTATGTATAATTGTAGATGATAGTGATAGAAGGAAGACTCTTTTTCTTCAGCTTCTTTGCCAACAAGTATGACTACCTCTGAGCTGTAGAAAAATAGGAAGGATGACATTGTCAACAAATATGGTTTAGAGTTCAATTTTTGTACAGGAGTATGTTTTGACAACATAGCTGCAGTGATGGGGAGTATTCCAGAGTGGTTACCCTGATTAGGGAGCTTGTGCTAGAATGTAAACCAACACATTGCTTCCTTCATCAGGAAAATCTTGCTAACAAATATCAGCTAAACAAAACAATAGGCCTAACGACATGGTAAAAACTGTTAATTTGTAAAGATTAATATGTTAAATTTGAGATTTTTTAAATTTTGAGATAGTATGGAAAATGATCAGAACAACTATTCTTGCATGCTGAGTTATGGTTATTGAGGAGAAAAAGTTTGTCAAATAGGTTAGACTTGTAGAATCAACTCAGGGAAATGCAAATCAAAATCACAATGAGACTCCACCTCACACCTGTGAAAAGTGACTTTCATCAAAAGAGGGGGGATGCACCTGGGTGGCTCAGTCGGTTAAGTGTCCAACTTCGGCTCAGGTCATGATCTCACAGTTTGTGAGTTTGAGCCCCGTATCGGGCTCTGTGCTGACACCTTGAAGCCTGGAACCTGCTTCAGATTCTGTGTCTCCCTCCCTCTCTGCCCCTCCCCTGCTCATGCTCTGTCTCTCTCCGTCTCTCAGAAATAAATAAATGTTAAAAAATTTTAAAAGAGAGAGAGAAAGAGAGAGAGAGAGAACAAGTGTTGGTGAGGATATTGAGAAAAGTGAACCTTTATGCATTATTTGTGGGAATGTATATTGGCATAGCCATCATAGGTTCCTCAAAAAATTAAAAATAGAACTACCATATGAGACAACAATCCCACTTCCAGTCATAAATATCCACAGGAAATGAAAACAGTATATTGAAAAGGTGCCTACTACACTGCCATGTTCATTGTTGCATTATTCACAACAGCCAAGATACAGAAACAACCTAAGTGTCCATCAACAAATGAATAGATAAAGAAGATGCGGTGTATATATACAAGGAAATATACTGGTCAGCCACGAGAAGAAGGAAATTCTCTATTTAAGACAACATGGATGGACTTTGAAGGTATTATGCTAGGTGAAATAAGTCGCCACAGCGAAAAGACAAATACTGTATGATAGGACTTATCTGTGGAATCTGAAAAAGCTAAACTCATAGAAACAGACTAGAATAGTGGTTACCAGGGACTGTGGGGGTAGGTAGGGTATTTAAGAGGAAAAAGAAGAAACCGGTTACTTCTCACCTTTAGAAAATGTAATTTGGACAATTTGAGAAACTTGCTTATTTGCATATCTTCAGTATTTTTTTAAAGTTTATGTGTGTATTTTGAGATGGGGGGACAGAGAGAGAGAGGGGGAAAGAGAGAGAGAGAGAGAGAGAGAGAGAGAGAATCCCAAGCAGGATCCACACTGTTAGTTCATAGTCTTAATGGGGCTCTAACCCACGAATCAATGAGATCACGACCTGAGCCAAAATCAGGAGTCTGATACTCAACCAACTGAGCCACCCAGGCACCCCTTCAGTATTTTTAATAATATCAGTACTTCCATGCAAAGGAAGAATGCAGTGTACTTTCCAATGGCAGAAGAAAACTGAAGAGGTGCAAGTTTCTACAGATTGTTACAATACGTTCCCATAGTGTTACAGCCATTGTTGAAGAGATGAGTGATGCTATTCTACATCAGTGAAACTTACCATCAAATATTTTTAACATTTGATAGAAGGTTTTGAATTTTATTTTCCATCAGAAGAAGATTCATATATAAGAAATGAATATTCATATATGCCAAAATTGATGCCAAATTCACTTCTTTCATTGAAAAAATAATTTAAATTAAACAAAAATTTATAGGGTAGATTGCTGGACCTGGTTATTGATGGAAGATTAAAGATGAATTTTGAAAACGCAACATCACTTCATTTTTTTTTAATCAAAGTTGTAAAAAGTGTTCTTCTGAATTTGCTGAAGCCAGTTTGGAATCTCTTATTTCATTCTTATCAACATACATACCTCTGTTAAACTGATTTCTATACTGAGTACCAGTAAAACAAAACAATGAAGCACTTTAGATAACTTTGGCCCTATGAGTAGCATTGCCAGTTCAAGTTAGATTAAATATGATAACAAACAAGAAGCAAGCTTTAGTATAAAGTTTTTACACTAAAACTTTAAATACTGATATAATAGTTTCCTTTGTTTAAAAGAGAGTTCATAGGCACTAAGTATAGGGAATTACTATTTCTCTCATAACTTTTGTTTCACCATAATGGCAAAGGACTAAAAGTTTCAAGCATAAGAGTGAATCATTATTATCAGCATATATACACACTTTCAATAATGTGTACAGTTTTATAAATTTTTTCTTTTTTTCCTCTGTTAAGTCTGTTTGATTATATTTATTAAAGTATTTTTTGTCTTTTGAATCCAATAGTCAACAAGTCCTTATTTCACTTTTTTCTAGTAATTTGGTTTTATTACATTTTATAAAAGTACCAGTCTATAACAAATCGGAAGTTTCCACCATAGAGTTAGAGAGGTACTGATTTAGTGAGTTAATGGACTTTAGGATAAAACTGTAACAAAAACCTTATCACCAGCAGAAATTTTCCTTTTATTCAAGTATTGCTAATTAAGCATTTAAAATAGTTTAACCTTGTAATAATTAAGAGAAATGGGCACTTAGCCAGGTTAACATGTTTTACACTCTGCTCTGCTTTATTCCTGGCTACCTATGTTAGTTCTTCTGGAATCTATATGCAGGTCAAGACAAGCAGGGGAGCTAAATGGAAGTTAATTTTTGTGAATGGAATATCTGAAAAAGTATTCTAAGAGGAAGGAGGACTCTCCTTTTTCATTCTTGGTTTTCTCCTTGGGAAGAAAAAGATAAAGTGGAATGAATGGATAAAGTGTGAACAATAGTCTGACTTACCTTTGTAAGATATAAGGATCCATTTACACAAAGGATTTAAACACCCTAGAGCTCAGCAAAAAGGCAATTATATATTGGATTTAGGTGCATGGAAAGGCAAGCAAGATACAATTAAAGGTATCCAGGTAGGGATTTATAAGGATAACTAACTTTGTAGCTGAGCTTAGGTTCATGCTAACCAGTTTTCTTTAGATAAGATGAACATGCCTAATTTTGGCATGGCTACACCTGACTTGTTCACAGAAATACAAAATTTTGGGCCATCTGATCAGTTGTTGGTGCTATGTTACACCAATAATATATGTATGCAATATTACAGGAATAAAAATAATATGCATAGTAATTCTATATTATCCTGGTTACAACATCCTTTTCTGTTCATGTTTATTATCTACAGTTTTCAGAAAAGAGCACTGAGGCTTAAAGAAGTTAAAGAGCAAGTTAAAGAGTCACTGAGCAAGAAATTGGTAGAGCAGGGTTCTAGCCAAAGTCCATTGCCAAATTCTGTTCTGTAATCGCCATGTTTTTCAAACTGTGTGTTATGATCCATTAGCACATCAGAAAGCAGCTTAACGGAACATAATAAGATTTTTTTACAAAGAAATAAAATACAACAGAATATACAAAATGGTTTAACCAATATGATGGAAAATGAATGACATCAGATGATACTGATTTTGTACCTGATACTGGTACAAAAGCTTCTCTGCCTCTTTGTCTCTGCCTGTCTAGGGCTCTCTTGATTTATTTCCCTACCAACACCTTCAACTTTCCTTCTCTCCCCTGACCTACAACTTGTGCACGTGAATGCTAGCTGGTGGGGGAAAGTGCTCCCCATCCATGGAATGGCCTTGGTGATAGTAGCCAAAGCAGCCCACAGACTGCCAGCAGAAGGAGGGCCATTCATCATTTGATGGGTTCATACCTTATATGGAGACCTGGTTGCTTGAATTTTTTCTTAATAAAATGTTAACGTCTGCCTCACTTCAGCAACACAAACCCTCAAGGTCATGGGTCCTGGAGTCATGTAGACTTCTGGGTGAGTCCCGGTTCTGTGACCCAGGGAATGCTATCCATCCTCTCTGAGACTCAGTTTCTTCAGCTACACGGTGGAAATGACACTGCCTAACCTGAAGTGATGATTGGAAAAACGTGTAAGGAACATAGCTGGTACAGGGCCTGTCACATGGCAGGGTCTCCATAACTGCTATTTGTGATATCGTACTTATAACTTAATTTCCAAGTATTTGAGCATAATGACATCTGTTCGTATTAAAACCATGGAAAAGATTTAGTAGTTTTTTTAGCATCCCAGAGGCTTTTGTGGATTTGTCACCTACCACAGTTGCCCTGAAAAAGTACAACCAGTCAACAGGTATTTGGGGGCTGAAATCCAGCCTGTGCCCCACTAACCAGCTATGTGCCCCCTTGTTTGGTTGCAGCCACCAGGAGGAAGGGTGTCTTGCTCTCATAAGCACAAAAGTACCATACCAGCTAACAGGTGGCCCTGTCTCCTGGGTCATCAAAGTCAGTACTATCCCATAGGAGCTTGCTATCTCTGGTGGGGTTTTCCATTTAATAAAGTTCTAGATGAATAAACTTTTACTGTAATTGGATCCCCCCAAAACATTTGTACTTCTGATAGTAATATAGAACTGTTTCGCGAGGTTCTTCTCTTTGTCATCATACAGACACTTGTAAACTTAAGGACATCAGGACTAAACTATTTATAGCATAGGTTGACAAAGTATTTTCTGAAATGTTTTATGGACAGCAAATGTTTCATAAGGATTCTTCATTATTTCTCTTTCCATTCCTTGCTGTTATAAAATATGTCAGGAGGCTTTTTTAAGGTCATCATATATATCTAGGTTATTGAACATGGATACTATGTTTCAAAGCTCTGAGAAACTGATACGTTGGATCAGTAGACCCAGATTGAATTTCATCTTGCTCAGTTTACATTTTAAACTCCATTTCAAAATATTTACCATTATTGTGTTATTAGAGAGACTACTAATGTTTTGTGTAACTGCAAGTCCTTATGATCCCCAGTTAGGTGTTTTAAAATTTGGCTGCATGAATGAAATATTGGAAGTGGGTTATGCTGTTACAACAGTTACCATATGTTAATAACTGAATTGACATTTTACAGGATAAAGGTTTTCTAGTAGATAAAGTAACATGGTGCTAAATTCCTAAATTCCTTGGGCCATTAGTTCTTTTCTTGGATGAAAGACTAGAGCAACATTAGACTCCAGTATACAAAACCTGAAGAAAACAGTGAAGATTTGCCTTACAATATAATAAATAGTTTTTTACTTTTTGTACTTCTGTATTTTACTACTTTGGAAATATTCTCCATTAGAAATATTATCTACACACACGCCTATAACATAACACACACACACTCCCAACAAAGATAGATCTTTAAAACAACATTGAGTACAAAAATATTGTGAGAGGATACATACAAAAAATAACTTTTACAAATTTCAAAATATGACACTATATACATATAATATATATATGCATATGTATGCATATTTTAAATAATACATGGACCAGAAGTATAACATCAAACTCACCTTGGGAGTAGTGAGGGAAACAGGACTAGAGGTGGTCTAAAAGCACATCCATTTAATGTTAATCTGTAACATTTGTTTATGTTTTAAAAAATTTTAAAGAAATTATTACAAAATATTACCAGATGTTAATTCTATATTATGGGGGGAAAGTAATCATTTGTTATGCTACTCTTTTTATGTATCTACTTTTTTAAAATTCTCCGCAAAATAATTTCAGAATACTTATGAAGGTTTTTTCTTGTGTTCCTTACAACAATATTAAGAGAAATAACAATTAAAACATCACCAGATCCTAAAGGACTTTCAAGACATAATCCCACAGTTTAGGTCTTGATGTCTAAAAGTATAGTAATGAATGAAATCACACTATTTTTCTCATTAGTGCAAGCTTCTTATTTGTCTAGTATCTTTTCAAAAAGTTAATTCCATTTTGTTAGCTCAGTCCAAAAATAAGAACAAATGTTTATTAAGCATTTGGTGCTTGCCAGGTGCTATTGTAGACATTGAAAATAGAACAATGAAAACTATAGATTGAGAGTCAGCAAACTATGGCCCTCGGTCCAAATCTGACCCACCACATGTTTTTTGTATATAAAGTTTTATTGGAACATATCTATGCTAATTTCCTTACGTATTTTCTATGGCTGCTCTACAACTACAGAGTTGAGTATTGTGACAGACTAAAGTATTTACTGTCTTACCCTTTACAGGAAAAATTGCCAACTGCTGCAATAGAAAAAAAAATTCTGCCCTCATGGAGCTTGAAGTCTATTATAGAGATAGCAACAAAATTAATAAGTTTTGGTCAATGGTGATAGATGTAACCAAAAGTAAGAAAACAGGAGAAGAGGATAGGGAATATTGTGAGGAAGTCAGAGAAAGCTGTGTTGCAAAGATGACCTGTGAGCAAAGATCTAAGAGGTGAGGAAACAAGTTCTGTGGAAATCTGGGTGAAGCAGCAAGTACAAGGCCTAAGGTGGAAATTTCAAGGAACTACAGGAAGCCCATGAGGCTAGAATGGTGGGAGAGGGGAGAGGAGGTAGGATCTATGGGGTCTTGTTGAGCAGAACCCTGCAGGCCAGCTTTTACCCTGAGTAAGGGCCCTAGTTTGTCCTTTGTGAAATCTGAATATTCATGGAATGAATAAGCCACGGGAATAAAAGGTACAGCACAGGAATACAGTCAATGGTGTTGTAATAGTGTTGTTGCATGGTGACTGATGGTAGCTACACTTGTAGTGATCATAGCCTAACATATGGAGATGTTGAATCACGATGCTATACACCTGAAACTAATGTAATGTGTCAACTCTACTCAAATAAAAAAAAGTCAAGGTAGAATATTCATTTCATTTAGAGGCTAAGGCCAAAGCTACAAATACTACCTCCTTAGGCGAAATGTTGTTTACATTTGAAAACTTCAGTTCCAACCCCACCAGGAATCCTACCAATCTTCACCAGTGCTCAGAGGAGAAGAGAACTAGGTATTTGATGACTGCATGTTACCACTATTTCTGTGGACATATCTTACCCATAAGTCAGCCATGTTGACATGCTAGTGTTAGCACATTCTATATGAGGTTTTATTTTAGGCTAGTAAGTTGACCACAATACTAAGTTTTAAAAGGAATCTTTGGGATATATTTTTCCTTCATATTTTCTAAGAATGTAATTGATTCACAACCTCTCCATCTGAATGTGTTAGACTACCTTCTCCATGCCCCCGTGGACTTTAGCCTCTCTGGTAAAGCTTGGAACCTTCTGTACAGAAGAATGGGTAGGCATTTATAGAGAACTCACTCCATGCCAAGAACTGACCCAGGCTTCAGGGAATTATAGTCCAATAATGAAGAAAAATTATAGGCAGTTTTTTTCAAACTTAGATATTTCTCTTAAAGTAACTACTTCTCAGGTGTTCATATTTCCAGCCCACTGTTTTTAGGTAGGTACCTCTTTACTCTTTTTATTTTAAGGTGGGTGCAGCTAAGGCTGAGAGATTAGCTCATAAATAAAAGGGAAGGTAGTAGTGACCAGGTCCCTGGCTTCTCAAACAATGCCTTCTGTTTTCCATCCTATTATTGTTGTTAAGACAATGATCAATTATTCTTGTCATAAATATATGAGTTAGAATCTATGAATATAGATTAACTGAAGGTATACCTTAACTGAATGTATACCTTTCTATATAATATAAATTATGACCATGGACAAAAAATAGACCACATATTTAAAGTATGCCAAAATAGAAATATTGCTACTTTTATAATCCAAAGCCATTTATGTCCAAATTTCACATAACTTCCAAATCTTGAAAATAATGGTTAATTATTCTCTTTACTTTAAGCAACCTTAATTTTTTTGTGTGAAAAAAAAACCTTATACAGAAGGAAGAAGAAAAATGTTCTAATATTAGATTATAAGCCCCTCAAGGGCAGAATCTGTGTCTAATTCTCTTTATTTGTGTTTTACATTTTATTTTTTTATGAATATAATTTATTGTCAAATTGGCTTACATACAACACCCAGTGCTCATCCCAACAAATGCCTTCCTCAATGTCCATCACCCATTTTCCCCTCTCCCCCAGCCCCCCATCCTCCCTTAGTTTGTTCTCTGTATTTAAGAGTCTCTTGTGGTTTGCCTCCCTCCCTCTCTATTTATATCTATTTTTTTATCTCCAATAATCAAAGTATAGTAAGCACTGTAAGTAATAAGTAAGTAATAAATGTACAAATGCTTATTATTTATATAAGATTATCTGTTTATTTTCTCACTCCTTTGTGGTTTTAATTAGCAGTTCATTTCTCATTAAGGTAGTAAACAAATCTGTAGTTTTGTTTGTAGGCAGTTTGATCATTTGCAACATTAGTTCTTTTGCAGTTTTAGTTATTGATGTTTCTGAAGGATTTAAAGTAAGGTCTGCCTTCAGGAGCCCAAACATCCAACTGGACCTGTGAACATTGCCACATAATTTTATGTTTAGACTCACAAATACAAAGTGTTTGGATTTTTCTCTTTTCCTCTCGAGATCTTGATATCAAATAGACACCATCTACGTGTGTTCTGTCCTTTGAATGGACTTAACTCCTATTTCTGCATTATGATTTTATCTAAATAATCAGATAAAAATATTTTATTATATATAAGAAAAAGATAATGACATAACTTTATACTTTGTTTCCCCAGCTGTTGATTTCTCAACCATAATCCCACATTAAGGGCTTTTTGTCTTTCATTATAGCCTCTCAGGATTCATTTGTAAAGTCATTGAAACTCTTGGTCATCTGTTACTTCAGGGCATCTTTGAAGCTTTGATTCAATATTTTAAAAGCTGCATAAACTACAACATTATTTCCCAGCAAGGACTCTAAGTTATTGGTTGATCATAATATAAAAGAGGTTATAAATTACATTTGCATATTTCTGGGTATTAGTTTAAATATCCTCTTTTATTTTTTTCCCCATAAGGTCTTTCACTTGAGTTAGGCCAGCTAACTGACATATTGCTCATTAATCATACATATTAACTAGAGTAGTTAAAGCTTTAAAATCCAACGTACCATTCTGTCCACAGGGACTAGTTCTTGTTTTCTAAATGTGATGACATATGCTTCAGACACTGCTAATTAGGTCTTTCCCTTGAAAATTCATCCTGACATGTTTCGAGAGCATTTTTTCCCCTTGAGTACGAGTTCATTAAATTATTAATATCCTGTTTAAGTCTTCCAGGATTACTTACACAATGCAGCTTTCTCTATTTTAAAGCCATAGTTCACAGTGAAAGGTAAAATAAGTCTCACTTCCTCATCTATCTTCTTTTCCAGTCAAAAACAATGGATTGGGTAAATATCAGAGAATAATAGATGTTATACTCAGTAACATAAAATGTTAATGGAAGGTAATAAATAGTTTGTACATGTAAATGGAAATGTGTATTAGTCAGGTTCTCCAGAGAAACAAAACCAACAGGATGTGTATAAATAGAGTTGTTTTAAGGAATTGGCTCATACAGTTATAGAGGCTTACTAAATCCAAAATCTATGGAGTAGGCAGGTGGGCTGGACACCCAGTGAAGAGTTGCAGTTCAAGTCCAAAGGCAGTCTGCTGGCAGAACTCTTTCTGGCTTGGAAGAGATCAGTTTTTGTTCTATTTAGACCATCAACTGATTGGATAAGTCTCGCTCACATTTGGGAGACAGTCTGCTTTATTCAAAGTCCACTGATTTAAATGTTAATCTCACCAAAAAAACATCTTTACAAAAACACCTAGAATAATGTTTGACCAAATACACCAACACCATGGCCCAGTCAAGCTGACACATAAAATTAACCATCACAGGATGCTATATAGATAATCAACTCCTGGTTATCTGCACAAATGGAAGGAAATGTTGCCATAAACAATCTGAGTCAGATAACCTAAAATCGGTTCTGTTCAATCCCTGTATTAAATGATAACTTTATAGCAGTTTTACTTTTCTGCATATTATCTGGATAGGCAGGTACTTAGATCAACTCTATTATGTGACTTTTTTAAGACAAAACTCCCAGTAGCTTCCCTTCATAATCAAAATAATAAAACTTGGAGCCCCTCATTATAATCTATGAGGTCTATCATAATCCGGCCTACCACCCACCCACTGGCTTGCTCCTCTCTAGCTGCCTGTATTTCTTGCTGTTCCTTGAACAAGCCACACTCTGGACTTACTTCTTGCTGTTCCCTCTACTGGATTTTCTTTCTCAGACCTTGCATGGCCCAGGGATTCACTTGGTTCAGCTGTCTGACTTTTCTATCTGAAACTTCACATCTTCCTATATAGCTTTATACAGTTTAGCCTGCTTTATTTTTTTTATAATTCTTATTGTTATCCAAAATTCATATCTTTATTTGTTTAGTTACCAGATATACAGTAAGTATAACATAGTGGTAATGATCAGAGATGAGATAGCCAAGTTGCCTGGATTCCCAGCTTTGCTGCTTGCTATCCATGTGATCATAAGCAAGTTGCTTGTCACTCAGTTGCCTCATCTGTAAAGTAGAGATACCGCAAAGATATTTTGAAGACGTAATGAATAAATAGATGTAAACTGCTTAGGATGGTGTGTGGCAGAGAATAAGGACCATATGATATTCATTACTATTATTGTTCCCAGTGAAAGGACAAGATTGAAGATATTTCCAAAGCATAGAAAGGGGTCTGGCTATATTAGGGCTCAGTAAATGTTTGTTAAATGAATCAATGAATGAATGAATGAATGAATCTGGGCATGTGCTGACTGAAAATGTATGAAAAGTGTCCTACAAAGTCACAGTGAAGAGGTGGCAGATGAACAAATGAAGAGTTTAAAAGTTGTAGTGGAAGTTTTATGTGATTGAGAAAGCTGAATTAGGTAGGTTTTATGAATGAATCCATATGTATGTAGGCATGTATATATGTATGTACTATATGTATGCAGGATGTTGGGAACAAGATGTAGCTGGGACTTCTGCCTGTAGGATAGTTCCCTAGAGGGGATGGAAAAATCAAAGGAGAACATGAAAAGAATCCAGCAAATGACCCACCACGAAAACTGCAGGGACCAAATGGAACACTGGGTTTCCCAGGAAATCCTGACCTTATGCTGGGAAAAGATTGGGGCTAAAGGAGAAAGAGACTCTCTGGAGAGACAGATTGATGAAGCTAGACTCCAGATTACTTTTACTCATAGTTTCAAGTGATCCTGGCTGTGAAGTTTAAAGAAATGTTAAGTAGTATTCAAATCAAGAAAAAATATACCCAGTATTTGTATAATGGCATGTCTGCAAGTGTTCAGTATTTGAAGGTCATCAGTACATTTCCCAATATTTGGATCAATCAAGGATCACAAAAAAAAAGGAGTGATGGGCTGGGAAATACCTTTTGAACATACTAGATCGAAAGATTGATGTTAAGTATCAGAGCAGAAAAGGACCAAAGAGGATACACACATCTGTGTCAGTGCAGAAGCATCCAGGAAAAGCTGTTCCTATTTGCAAAGACATTTTAGGATTTGGTGCCCCATCTTGTTGCTGAGGGTGTACTGATGACTTTCTCCCCACATTTCACTCCCATGCTGGTAAACCTACTTTTCTCGCTTGCCACTCAAAGAGAAGGCTGAAGAGAGTTATTGAAGAGTACCACATAATCAGTATGGGAAAGAACCTAATTCTTCCTTTCCCTTCTCAGAACTCCTAAGCTTACCCATAACCAAATGAACAAGTCTATCCCAATAGTTGTTATGAATAACTGTCCTTTGTCCTCTACTTTGAAGACAAGATCCAGGTCTTAGTCACCTTAATGTGTTTCCCCCCGCCACACAGTGTATAAAACACAGACAGTACATTTTTCTTAAATAAATTTACCCATCTTTTGGTTAGGGTTTGATTCTGAAGTCAGATTTAAATATCCAAATGCAATTTGACCTATTAAATTCAAATTGATGAATTGAGAATTATGCGCTAAAAGTTCTCTTTCAAAAATCAGGTGACCTTTATAGATCATCTTATGGATCCTCTGGAATTCTCTTCATTTACCAGGCAGTTATTAGATAGCTGCAAAATGTATTCCTATGAATTTATTTGGTGCTGGTTAATCAATCCTTCACATTCAAAATGCAGTTCTATAATCCACCCTTGAGGATACATTTCATCTTTTAAAGTAAGCAACTCAAAAATGCTGAAATTGTACCCTTTATAACTTCATGTTAATTGAAATGAAGATATAAAATGTCATTGATGATTTATTTGTCCCAGCGCTGGCTGTTGAGGCTAAGTATGTTCTTGTTTTACTGGCTCAGACTCTGACCTCTCTGAAGCTTATTGGGGAAGCTCAGAACATTGCTTTCATTTTAATGTTTCTATGAAAGTAGACATGACAGTTTATGTGCATTATTTTTTCCTCTACATGTTGATTCTATCTACTCTAAATTAAAAATATAACAGGCTCCCTTAACAAAAGTGAAAGAGTAAATTCTGCCTTCACAAGGCATTATGAAAGTGCTTAGAGATGTGGAAGACCAGAGGCATCATCCTCAGACAAGGAAGACTGTGTACAAGGCCTGATTCCCCTTTTCCCTTCTGTGAGCATGCTTGCTTTGAATTTCCAATTATGGAGGAAAAGAACATTTCCAGCATCCACCCTCTTAATGTGGCACAGAGATATTAAAATATATTCATAGCATGTTCAGAAAGTTGTTTAGCCACACCTACTGTTGCCCCACCCATGAAACCAAGATGAATCAAGTACCTTGACAGAGATTGGCAATGGCAGGCATAAATAACAGAGCTAAAAACTGGGACTGAGAGAGTTGATGGTTGGCAAGGCAGTCAGAAATCCAGACAAATCCCAATGGTGGGTTGTGGTTAGCATGTTGGAAGGTCTGCAGAAGTCAGGGTAGATTCTGAGGCAAGAGCAAGCAGAAGTTGGGGGAACAGGTAAGAGCCCCGGATACCCAAATTTCAAAGGACAAGGTGATAAACAACTGGGACATTAAAAAAATCTGACTGGTTGTGAGAAAATAAGAGAATCTCAACAATTACAGCAGCAAAGTAACCTAAATTGTGAATGATCGGGATACCAACCAAGAAAACCTTAATCCTGAGGATTATGTGTTTTAAGATCAGATACACTTGGCTTTAAATTTTTGCCCCACCAATTAAGAGAGTGATTTGGAGCGAGATGTTTAATCCTTCTGTCTCTGTAAAATGGGAACAGTACCACCCACCCACAGTAGTTTTGAGAAGGTTAAGCAAACTAATGTTAAGTCACTGCTTAGCCTTCTCTGCCTGGACCCTGGCAAGTACTTGATAAATGGTAACCATTTTAATAATTGTTAGCCATAGACTTCTCTTAAGTTTATTTTGTATAACATGGATAGCTCAGGGCACATAAGGGATAGTTAATTGTTAGTACATTCAAACAGAAGGAGGTTAAGCGGTCAGACCTTGACTATACTTAATCTTCTTGACCAAATTAGTAACAACATAATAAATTAATAGGAATGCTAAACAGTGACTGTAGACATTACTGACTGACCAGACCCTTTGGCTTAGCCCAATGCTTTGATGAGGTGTTATCATTTATTTAGATTATCACTTATTCAATTGTAGCTGAGGGGTGTTAGATAATATTGTCTTATTTCTAACTTGTTTTGAAAAGGCATTGGAGTTACTCAGAGCATGTACAGGGGACAGAAAGATGGGGAAATTGTGGAATGATTTAGAAATTCTGAGATCCCACCCTAAAGGAGAAAGCCAATATTGAGAATACATTGAGAATGGCAACATAGTACAGACTCATCTTTCCTGAGCTCTAAACCTATTTCAAATCGTTTGTCTATGCTGAATTACATCCTCTTCCCATGTCCTTACAAGAGCCACTTGTCTGATCCCTGAAATAATGAAAGCTTTATGAGTAGGGTCGTTGCTGTCATAGATATATTTTTAAATATCTGTTAAGAAATAAAATACATTTAGAATACTATGCATTGCTCACATAAGTATCCCAATCTCCCTTTTTCCCACATATCATTGATTTCAAAATGTGATAACTTTTTACATCAGTCATAAATCTTATTTCCGCTCACAATGTAAAAAAAGAAAACTAAACTTCCCAAATAGTCTGTAATGTTTTCCTGTGTAATTAACACCTCATTCACAGTTGCGGGTGCCAGTCAAGGCCCTGTCTCCTCTTCCTTGACATTTCCTTGATACCTTGTCCAGGCTGAGCTGATGCCTAAGCGTGTGCTAAATACACACATGGGACAGGGAAATATTTGAGAGGAGCCAGCTGTATTAGCAAGATCTGGCAATTTAGAGAGACTGCTTTCATATATGTCTCCTCTGTGGGCTTGAGGTCTGCATACCATCCTTTATTTAAGTCCGATTACTGCTATAACCTTGTCTTCATCATCATCATCCTCATCAACAGCAAAAACCATCTGTCAGATAAGTACCAGTAGTCCATTATTTGCATTCTTTCTCTTCGTAATGCTTCTGCAGGGCCAAGTGTTTATAAATCAAGTGACTAATTTAAGATACACGTGCTCTCATACTGCAAGTCATCCTGGAAGCATCACGTTATTTTTAACTGTTAAAATTTGTAGATGTCATTTATTTAAGTAGCCTTGTTTTTTTTTTTTTCTTTCTGAAGATAGTGACACTCTGTGGCCTTGCACACAGCAAATGCAAATGGCTGAAGTCATTAAATAATTCAGATAAAATCATTCTGTTGTTGAAATCTCCTGGTTTCACTTTTCTTAAATTATTGTAATATACATTCAGAAAAATATATGTATCACACGGATATACTGCTTGGTGACTTTACAAAAATTGAGCACACCCAGGCTCCTGAGTGGCTTGGCCAGCTAAGCATCCGACTTTGGCTCAGGGCATGATCTCACAGCTGGTAGGTTCGAGCCTCCTATTAGGCTCTCTGCTGTCAGCGCAGAACCCACTTCGGATCCTCTGTTTCCCTTTCTCTCTCTGCCACTCCCCTGCTCATGCTGTCTCTCTCAAAAATACCTAAAAACATAAAAAAATTAAAAACAAAATCGAGAACACAAATGTAACCAGCACACAGATTCAGAAAATAGAACATGATCATCACCAACACCGTAAAATCCCTCTAATGCTCTCTTTCAGTCACTCCCGGTTCCCACAGCAGTAACCCATAATAACTTCTAACAGCATGGTGTAATTTTGACTGTGTTTATTCCTTTTATGTTTGCAAGAGTCACTTGTATAGTTGCATGTAGTTGTATTCCACTCATTTTTGTTGTTCCATTATATGACTACCTCACAATTTAATTTTTATAATTCTATGCTTAGTTGGTGCAACTTGATTGTTATTTTAGATGAAAAAATACCATATGTATAGTTAAGAATTGGTTACACTTTTTAATTCATGCACAATACATATTTTAGAAGGTTTGCTTGATACTGTATATTATTCAACATTTTTCAATGAGAAAAAGTAGAGAATTGGGCAGAGGATGGTAGAAGGGCAGGAAGAAAAGGAACCAATGTTGCTTTACCTCCATGTATTGGATGTCATGTCAAGAGTATTGTTGTTGTTTTTAATTGTGGAAAAATACATATCACATAAAATTTGCCATCTTAACCATTTGCAAGTGTACAGTTCTGTAATGTTAAATATATTCACATTGTTGTACAACAGATTTCCAGAACTTTTTCATCCTGCAAAAATAAAACTCTGTATACATTAAACAACAACTCCCCTCTATTCTCTTCCCCCAGCCCCTGGTAACCACCACTCTGCTTTCTGTTTCTATAAATGTGACTACTCTAGGTACCTCATATAAATGGTATATACAGTAATCATACAGTATTTTTGTTGAATGACTTATATGACCATGCTTCTTTCAATTAGCATAATGCCATCAAGGTTCATTCATGTTGTAGCCTGTATCAGAATTTCCTTCCCTTTTAAGACTAAATAATATTCCACTGTATGTATATACCACATTTCGTTTATCCATTCATCTGTTAGTGGACATTTGAATTGGTTCCACCTCATGGTTATGCTGAATAGTGCTGTTATGAACATGGGTGTGCAAATATCTTTTCAAGACCCTGCTTTCAATTCTTTTGGATATATGCCCAGAAGTGGTATTTCTGGATCATATGGTAGTCCTGCTTATATTTTTTTTAAGAATCTGCATAGTGTTTTCCATAGCAGTTGCAAAATTTTCAATCTCACCAAGAGTGAATAAGTGTTCCAATTTTTTCACATCCCTGCCAACATGTATTTTCTGTGTTTTGAAAGAAAGCCATCCTAATGGGTGTATATATGGTAGGAATTTACATACGATTTTTTTTATGCTTAGCAAACCTGATGCAAAGTATAAGTATTAATTTTACAGCAATGAAATCTTGACACACACCAAAAAAAAAAAATTCCTTAAGAGAAAAAGCCAAGATTCTAGTCCAGGTGCTCTTGAATTTGACAATGGGCTTTTTATCCTCAAAGTTTCACAAAACCACAAAATCAATTAAGGTCTTTTGGTCTAAGCTACAAGATTTACAAGACATTAGGGGCTGTACATAATTGCCTAACTTTATTTTATTTTTTAACGTTTATTTATTTTTGAGAGAGAGAAAGACAGAGAGTGAGCAGGGGAGGGGCAGAGAGAGAGGGAGACACAGAACCAGAAGCAGGCTCCAGGCTGTCAGCACAGAGCCTGACGTGGGGCTTGAACTCACAAACTGCGAGATCATGACCTGAGCCCAAGTCAGATGCTTAACTGACTGAGCCACCCAGGCACCCCAATGATTTCCTAACTTTCAATATGAATAAGAGCTTGAGGCTTAAAATAGGGGTTCTCAAAGTATGGTCTTTAGGCCAGCAGCATCAACATTACTGAGAACTTGGTTAGAAATGAGAATTCTCAGGCCCTGCCCCAGACCTAGTGAATCAAAAACTCTAGAAGTAGGGACACAAATCTGTTGTTTCTTTTTAAAGTATAGTTGACATGCAATATTACAGTAATTTCAGGTATGCAACATAGTGATACAACATTTATACACATTACAAAATAATCATCACAATAAGTCTAGCCACCATCTGTTACTATACAAAATTACTACAATTCTATCAACTTTGATCTCTTTGCTGTACTTTACATCCGCATGACTTCTTTACTTTATACCTGGAAGTTTGTACTTCTTAATCTCCTTCATCTATTTCACCCATTCTCCCACCCCCCTCCCCTCTGGCAACCACCAGTTTATTCTCTGTATTTTGGAGTATGTTTTCTGTTTTGTTTTGTTTTGTTTGTTCATTTGTTTTGATTTTTAGATTCCACATATCAGGGAAATCATATGGTATTTGTATTTTTCTGACTTATTTCACTTAGCATAATACCCTCTAAGTCTATCCATGTTGTTGCAAATGGCAAGATTTCATTCATTTTTTATGGCTAATATTTTGTGTGTGTGTGTAATATCTTCTTTTTTTAAATTTTTTTACATTTATTTATTTTTGGGAGACAGAGACAGAGCACAAGTGGGGGAGGGGCAGAGAGAGAATGAGACACAGAATCTGAAGCAGGCTCCAGACTCCGAGCTGTCAGCACAGAGCCCAACACAGGGCTCGAACTCACAAACTGCGAGATTGTGACCTGAGCCGAAGTCAGACGCTTAACCGACTGAGCCACCCAAGTGTCCCTATAATATCTTCTTTATCCTTCATCTATTGATGGACACTTAGGTTTCTTCCATACCTTGGCTATTGTGAATAATGCTGCAATAAATATATGTATATATCTCTTCAGATTCGTGTTTTTTCCTTAGATAAATAAGGAATGTGGAATCAGTATGGTATTTCTATTTTTACTTTTTAGAGGGACTCCACACTGTTTTCCATAGTGGCTGCCAGTGTACATTTCCACCAACAGTGCACAAGGGTTCCCTTTTCCTCACATATTGATCTGTTGTAACTAGCCGTCCTGGTGATGCTGAGGCACAATCAGGTTGGAACACCACCGAGCTTAAATCATCAGACAAATGTCTAAACTGCTGTCTAATAACCTTTCCACTATTACCGAACAGGAAACTTACATGTTGAGCACTTTGAGGTTTCCAGGGCAACCTGATACAGTGAATCTGTGTTTTGTGCTTTATGCTCCACTTTTCAGAAAAGTGTTGGATTAGTCCAATTGTGATTATGCTGGAACAGTAGGTCCCCATCCAATTGGAGATTCAGCCAGACTCCAATTTATCAAAATTGCTTCTGAACAAATGGCCACCTGGGAGCAGGCATCCTAACCAGGAAGGTTACCCCAGGTCAGCATTTGTCTGTTATCTGCCAGGATTTGCATCCCCACCCTCATCCAAGTCTCCACTTTTTGTCTTAACTTTACAGTGGGTTCTAGAGTAAGCCCTGCAGTAAAGGCACTGAAATAGAAGGAGGCAGAAGTGGAAACAAACATGAGACCACCATTCCTCTCATCACATCACCCCCACCAGCAGCAGCCCTCAGCACTGGCCCCAGGCGTCCCCACACAGTCCCCTGGAGTCCTGTAAGGAAAAAACAGAGATTCATAGATTACACTTTCCTCAGAAAAACTGGAGGAATCTGATGTTAGTTCTAGGCTGAGAATTGTGGTTTATGCCTGCTGTCTTGGCATATATTATAAATAATAAAATATTCCCCAAATTATCCAGGCTTACATAATAAAATGCACCCTACCAAAAATCTATTGTTATGTCTTAGGTAGGCTTTTGCCTTTCCCTAATGTTTTTAAGTGAAAATACAAAAGATGTTTTGGAGGAATGGGAGAAGGTGAGACTGTTCTGTGCAGCTGGAGACCTTGAATGAGGGTAAAGAAGACAAAGGAGTTAATCCGTGGGGCTCCTTGGAGAGAAGAAAGATGATGTCTGGGAGTAGGGCCACAATCTGTCAATCCAATAGTTCAAGACCACTCCAAGACATCACCTTCTGGAGCTTCCACCAGGTTTCATTTCATCTTTTCACCTCCCTCTCCCCCGCTGTGTCATGTCAGATACCCCCTCTACAGGTCACTGAAACTTGAGACTTAAGCTAAAGTCCTAGATCCAAATATATTTAAGGCATATTAACTATATGGCTAACAAAATGGGGCCTGTGCTTCTTTGCAAAGAAAATCCTTAAAAAGTATTCAAATCTGTATTAGGGTGTTCTAGAAACTCAAGCCTACAAATCACATTTAAACTGAATATATGTGTCAACTGAAACTATCTCCTGCACACAATATGTTCCAGTAATTTAACAGCCCTGAAAAATATTTTGCCTGCATATCCACTCTTAGCAAGGATGTGGGAGCAAAAGCAGGATTCCCCTGTACTCTTCCACAATGCACATCAATGCACTCTGACAATTGCAAGGCTGACTTGAATGATCACATAAACCAGCAGTGATATGCAAGAATTTGGATGCTTGCCCATACCATACTGAATCATGAATGTTTTCACTCCTCATCCTGAAACATGCCAATGTTATGTTACAATATCTGACATTTGGTTTGCCTTAACCATTAACTCTGTGATAAAAGTTGATCAATAGTCAGCCTCATTTTCCCTACTTCCTGCCCCAATCAATATACATCTCTCCTTTAACGAAAGGAGAATGCACATAGAAGTTGATCCTATGGTTTTAACTTACCTCAACCTAAAAGAAAGAACCAATCACCCAATTCGATGCCATTGATTTTGTTTCTTTGTGCTCTTGTGAATAAATAAATTACAGTGCTTCCACTTTCTAAGTAAACTTTTTATCATTGATTAGTCCTCAGGGTCTAATTGACTTACATTTACTGAAAGACCCAATATATTGATTTTCAGAATGTGTAAACTACAAGACCAGAAAATGGTGTACATGTGTATAACTTTTATTAAGTATACAGACTATTAAATTATATATTCATTCCAATGTTACAATTCCCCAAAGGAACTCCCAGGTTCAGATCTCTGAAACAGAAATGTGAAACAGAAACATGAAAACACCACTAATTATATTTGTTTATAATAAAATTTTTAAAAATCTGTTCCATAGACTTTAACTAGGATTGTTTATAAAAACAGCTGTTTTTATATGCACTCCTGATGCTGGGCATTTAATTCACCTTCAATAGCAGCACAAGCATTTCCTGCCCAGTCACAGTGTGGTTTGTGCTACTTACCTCCCAAAACTTACTCTGCTGGTTTAACTGGCATTGGACTTCCTAGCCCCACTCCAAGCCTGAATGAAAACCAGAGAGAGAAAACTACTTTGCCTGACACTTTCAAGCCATGAAAATTAGTGAATGAAATGGGCCTTCTGTGTTTATGTTTACAGTTCTCCCTCCTCCCCCCCAAACTTGAAAGATTAACCCAATACTTTTACTGTTTCAGTAACAACAAGTCTTAATGTGTATTAATATGCTACCAATATGATAACAAAATAATCAGGACAATGAAATAAAGTGGCCATATTTATAAAACATGCTCAGAAATGCTTCTCATTCAAAATGTATGCTTTAATACCTAAGCTTACTTCCTTCTATTAGAAAGGGGAAAAATTTAAAAATTTATAAAAACTGTCTTTTAAGGATATTAGATACACAGTTACCTAGAAATGTTAGCACAGTCTTATTTTTATAACTCTTGCAATTGGAATTTAGCTAGTTGTGAATTTGGGAAAGTTAACATTCCATTATGATAATGATTAATAAACAAGGGTCTTTAGTTTACTTAAAAAATAACGTAGCCATCCAAAAGGAATAGAAGAACTAGTTAATGTGCTTTATACACTACATAGGATTATGGGATGGCTTAGGGTAGTGCTTTTCATGCTTCATTGAGCATAAGAATGACCTAAAATGGCTTTAAAATGCAGATTCATGGCTTCCTTCCCCAGAGATTATAAGCCAGTAAGTCTAGGATGGAGCTCCGCTCCATAATATGCATTTGTAACACCCAGTCTCACCCTCAGGTTACTCCTACAGAATTACAATTCAGAGGGGCACCTGGATGGCTCAGTCCAACTTTGGCTCAGGTCATGATCTCACAGTTCGTGGGTTCGAGCCCCGTGTCAGGCTCTGTGCTGACGGCTCAGAGCCTGGAGCCACTTTTGAATTCTGTGTCTTCCTCTCTCTCTGTCCCTCCCCCACTCTCGCTCTGTCTCTCTCTCTCTCAAAACTAAACATTAAAATTTTTTTAATTACAATATAGACCATTCTTTGAGGAACACCAATTTACTATGAGAAATGCAGGTTTTATTGCATCTGAAACCACAGAAGCATCAGATAAAATGCCAGTCTTAAACCATCTTTCAGATACTATTACTTGACGAGAGTAACAAGGTAGGCAGCATTTAAAAGACTGGTGATAAGTTAAGGTTTATTCATTCCAAGCACTACTTTTCTCATCTTGGTCATTAAGATTTGGCCCATAGCTTTTAGATTTTGTTGATGTTTAAAGGTGACGTAGACTTGAAATTATTTTTTAACTCTCAGTTGATTTGTACTCTTTAAAGTTGCCATTTAATATTGTCTCATCTTAAAATACAAAGGAATCACAGGTGTTTATAGTCTGTTTCTGTTTGGTTTCTAGGGAAGACGAGGAAAAACAGGTCCTCCAGGAAAACCAGGCCCCCCAGGACCACCCGTGAGTAAACAGTAGGATGAGTGTTCCTTAGGAGAGCCCCTCTTTATTTCTGTGTGTTTATCTGTGGGTTATTTTACCCCTGTAGCTAATTTCTATCTTTCTACTGTTTAAAATGGTTATCCTCCTTCTATCTCCTACTACCACACAAACCATGAGGTAAGGGAGGCTAAGAGCTGTCCGTACTCCCCATTCGCTTCTTTATTACATGGACAAGAACAGTTGTACTGCATGCGTGAGCACCCTAAACCAAGTCTCCAAGATGAATCCTGATTGGAATCTGCCTGGCTCCATCTCCTCAGCTTCTTAACATCCAGGCTGGGAGTGACTTAGATATCTGGGGAAGCATGTCCTCTTTTCTTGATATAACTGCTTTCTCAGTAGAATTTTGTAGAATGCTATTGTGGAAGAAAGCTATAAAGATCTTCCAGCCTATTAGCGGATATTTTTCTTTATCCCAAACCTCTAGAAATTGTATTCCATTTCTTGTGGTTCTGCCAACTCTTCAACCCATTAGAGTCTGATTTGTGTCCAGGCTACTCCACTGACACTCTCTGTAGTCACCAATAATCTCTGGGGCATGAGATTTCCTGGGCACTTACCAGGCTTCATCTTATTTCACTGCTATACAGGAATTTACACCTGTAACTGCTCTCTTCTTGAAACTCCCGGTTCTCTTGGCTTAGTGACATTGATTTTTTTTTTCTCCTACCTCTCGGGCCATCCTTTTTTGTTTCCTTCATTAACCACGTTCCCTCCTCTCCTATCTGTATGTTGCTTGTGTTAAAGATTCCTAGTTTTTTATCTCAACCCCGACATTCCTCCTGAGTTCCAGGCTCATACATTCCAACCTGCTCGGTATCTCCACTTGGAGGTCTCCTACGTATTATAGAAGTAGCATGTCCCAAACTAAACTCTAGAAATAATTCAGGGTTTTTTTTTTTCCTCTCCCTCATCCTCCATATCCAAATGGTTCTTAAATCATGTCAATTCTATATCCCAGTAACTCATGAATCCACTTCCTCCTCTCTTTCCTCATTGCCACTGCCTTAGTTTAGGCCCCCGTCAGTTTGTATCTGTATTTTTGTAACCATCTCAGAGCATGGGTTCTTCGCCTCTACCTTCGACAAGTGGAATAATATTGCTAAATGAGAATTCAGACTATGTAACTCTTTGGCTTGAAATTCTCATAGCTTCCTTCTCCTTCAAGATAGATTCTGCATCTTCTGCATATCATTCTGGGTCCTTCTTAGTTTGCCCTTTTTCTCTCTTTGCCTGTCCTCTTCTGTGCCCTTCCTTCATTTGTGACCATTGTGTAATCTTCCCGTACTATCTCACAAATACCATGCTTTGTGCCGTTCTCCTGGAGGCCTAAGTACGCTTTCCTTTGTCTTCGTGACTCATGTCAACATCAGCTTTCCTGCATGGCTTTTGTCGGTGCTCTCGGTATGTGGAGTGTCCTTTCCATGATCCTTGTAATTGTATACCTCCCGCACTCATGTAGCACATGGCACATCGCTTCCTACTGTTATTTTCTTTGTCTGTCTGCCTGCTGCACTGCAGGTTTTTTGAACCTCTATTTTATCACCACTGCCTAGCACAGTTTCTGTCATGTAGCATGTGATTATTAATTATTATTAGTTGTTTAATGAATGAGTAAACAAATGGATATATTTTGTAGGTAAGAAAAAAAAAACCATTACAGAAATGGCTTTTTAAAGACCAGAACCACCCCTCACCACCACTAGAGGGTCCTAGACTTAGCTCCTTAGGAATTTCCTAGGATGTGGTGATGGGTAGCCGTGCCCAAAAATGAACATGACTGCTGTCCTGCCATTGATTTCATTTCGTTCACTTTAGCCATTCAAATGCATTGTTCTAGTAGCAATGTACTGCTGTCACTGATTATAAAAGCAAGTGGGGGGAATAAAAGAGGCATAAATTGGAAGCTGGGAATCCAGTCTTTAAAGGAATAGCTTTGTTGATTTTTATTCCAAATTTTCTGGCAAAACAGAGAATGCATTGTGAGATTTGCAATAATTGTTTTGTGCTATAAGAAGAAAAGCTGGTGAATGCTAACAGGCAAGATTAGACCTTCATGTAGCTTTCTAAACATATGATACTGCTTTTAAAACTGGGTAATTGTTGTCTCAAAGGAGGAATTTGAATGATGAAGGCTTTTGTGACAAGCCTGCCAACTGTCTAGGAAAGAAGATTACCCCAAGTTCTGAAATGAGTTCTCAACTATAGATCAACTGAGTTTACTAAAGAATTTAGAATATTAAGAAATATGTGACAATATGAAAGAATTTTTAATATTCAATTTCACCAGTTTTAGTTTATTGCCAGAGTATTTAGGGAAGAGAGGTACTTCTTTTATTTGAAGTATTGGATTTAGAATTTAAACTCAGCTATGAGTCTGAAACAGTGTTTGTTAAATCCTGAGTACACAACTATTTAAAAGAAAAGTGGCTTATTATCTTTTGTAATATAACAAAATACTGATTATTTTAAAATACTGCAACATACCAACTACAAAAATAAAATCTATGAAAAAAAGGGTTTTATTTATAGATCAGCCTTTGTTTTAAAAGAAAAAGTATGACAGCTCATTTTCTGTTTAAGAATGGTGGTTTTAACAGAGGACGATGGGGAAGAGAAGGAGGAAAAAGAGTTAGGGAGAGGGAGGGAGACAAAACATGAGAGACTCTTGAATACTGAAAACAAACTGAGGGCAGAAGGGGAAGGGGGAAAGGTAAAGGGGGGTGATGGTCATGTTGGAGGTCACTTGTGGGGAAGAGCACTGGGTGTTATATGGAAACCAACCTGACAATAAACTATAAAGTTAAAAAAAAAAAAGAATGGTGGTTTATGGAAATTCTTTGTCTTTTTGATTCTGGAATAACTCTTCCAGTTGACTAAAATATCTTTTCTCTAATACAAGTATTATCAAAACTTTAGGTGGGGATACAGTTTATTTCACCTTTTGGATTTTTTTGAAGTTGTTCAGACAATAGGTTGAATGGATGACCTGCATACAAGCTGCAGAAAATCTCATGAGGCACCTACTCATACTTACAGGACTTAGCCAAAGGCAGCATTGAAAACGAAGGTAAAGTTATAGGCTCCCTACATATTTCTATGCTACCTTCATATTTAATTTTTCTGAACAGAGTGGATTTTAGGAAGAGGGCTGTTGTTTCCCAAATGGTTAGAAGTGAGCAGAGTTCTTCAAAAGCAGTCCTTTCAAGATTATATTAATTCATATCTTAAGAAAACAAGCTTACAAAAAAAAAGCAACTTGCCCCTAATTTTCATTGTTTCACAAATTCATAAACATTTATTTAACACCTTCCATGTACCTAATACTCTGTTCGGAGCTGGGCTTGCAGACAGGAATACTGTATTGTCCTTGCCCTTTGTGGATTCAAGTTTAGTTTACAGAAATGTGAACAAAGGGAGAGAATTAGAAAAGATAATGGTAGAGATGGTTTCCTTCAGGAATTGACAACTGGGGCATAAAAATCGAGCCTTAAGAAAAAGAAGGAATTCCTGCGAGTTACGACATGAATGAACCTGGAGGACTTTATGCCAAGTTAAATAAGCCAGTCACCGAAGGGCAAAGACTGCATCATTCCACTTATATAAGATACTTAAAATAGTCAAACTCGGAGAAGCAGAGAACACAACAGTGGTTGCGGGGCACTGGGGGAATGAGAGTTGTTATTCAATGGGTATAAAGTTTCAGTTATGCAAGATGAGTAAGTTCTAGAGATCTGCTGTACAGCACTGTGCCGTAGAGTGTCACACACAGTATTGAACATTGAGAAGTTTGTCAAGGGTGTAGATCTCATGGTCAATGTTCTTACCACGAAAACAACAACAACAACAATAACCAACCAACCAACAAAAGCACCTAAGGGACACAAGGAAACTCTGGGAAATGTTGGATATATTGATTACCTTGATTGTGGTGATAGTATCACAGGTGTTTTCATTTGTCCAACCTCATTAAATTGTACACTTTAACTATGTTCAGTTCTTTATATACCCATTATACCTCAATCAAACTGTTGAAAAAAAGAGTTGAAAAGGAATTGTCCAGTAAAACAAATAGAGAGAAAGGAGAGAGCAAACTGAGTATTGCTGGCAGAGTGCCTGAGCAAAAGCACAGAGCACAGCAGTTCTGGGGAGCAGGGCCAGGTGGGCAGCCCACAGGCTCTGAGACCTGGTGCACTAGTCTGGTCAGGCCCTGGCAGGGTCCTGGTGAACCTCACACGAAGCTATGAAAATTCGTGAGGGGTTCTAAGTGGGAAATCCCATGGCCAGATTTCACTGATGGGTCCCTTCAAGGGGCAGGCATGGGGGGCTTGGGTTGTTGAGCATACACAAGATTCACTGTGGCTATCATAGTATTTACTATTTTTTAATTATCAGCAGAATATTTTTTTTTATCTCTGTTAGGATGTCCCATGGAGCTATTTGTATTTTATTACAATTTATATATAGCTTGAGAGATATCCCCATTTATTTATGGACATATTTAGATCAAGATGTTGTTGTTTTTCATTTATTTGTTGTTAACAACATTGTGCCCTATGTGAAATGAGCCCTACTTCACAGCAGGAAGGAAGGTAATAAGAGAAAGAAGGAAAGGTTGGTCAAGACTAAAATCTTTCTAATCGAGGTTAGGAGATGGTGTATGACTCACCCTAGTGGCTTGCATGTGAGGTTTCTAAAGCACATGTTAGAATTTCTCATGACAATATGAAATATTTTTAAAATATTAATTTTATCTCTCTTATCAACAATAATCAAATACTATGTAATATCCCTCAAGTGAGTGCATAGTATACAATTTCAGCATACATATGTGAGCAATTAGCCTTTAGAAAAGTTAGGTAGAAAAAACTATTCTGATCAGTGTGATTGTCTAAAAAGAACCACGGATGCATGGATCCTTTGATAACAAGCATACTTTGCTCAATTTCTTCAAGAAAATGTTTTCCCCTTCAGGGTTTTAGAGATGTTCCCAAAATCAAAGGTAGTGTTGGTATTTAAAGGAATGTCAATGAAGATTTAAAAAAATAGAACTGAGAAAAATCTCTAATGGCCTGAAGCAACTCAAATAATTAAAACATTTAACCAATCCTTCTACTTGCAATTTTTTGTTCTGAAGCCAAATTTGTATTTTCTCACTTTCTTAAGAAGCATTTGTACCAGAAAGATAAGTTGTTTACAAAGAATAATTTCCCACAACTTTCCATTCAGCATATAAAGGACAACCATTTTCGTCCTTAGAATATTTCTTAGGGGAAAAAATTGTAATAATGGAATATTTACTAAAAGTAGATCTATTGAACTACTGTTTTTAAATTGTGTTTATGAATTAGTGTTTCATCAAAGTTATATATATTGCTCCAATTTAGTTCCCCAATTTTAAAGTAATTATTACTCTCTTTGGGGAAGATTTAGTTGAAATTTACACACATGTAATCTGCCTATAATAAGATTATTCTTAATCAAAATGCTGTCATTGAGAAGCAACTAAACTGGATAACAGAGCTAGCCACAAGAGGAACATATTTTTTGTAAAATATTAGTCCAATCTCCTGTTAACAGGCAGAGCCAATCTTAGCTATGCAAAGGAAAAA
The DNA here is from genome assembly GCA_028646485.1 of Cryptoprocta ferox. Classification (NCBI taxonomy): domain Eukaryota; kingdom Metazoa; phylum Chordata; class Mammalia; order Carnivora; family Eupleridae; genus Cryptoprocta; species Cryptoprocta ferox. The sequence continues at coordinate 83,708,523 of CM053577.1, read as the reverse complement.
GTTCTCAAATCCCCACAAGAAACTTCCACCATCTTGTTTTCAATGACTACTCTTCATTGGAGGCAAACCATTAAGGAGAGATGTCTTGGATTGATAATACCTGCAAATACACTGCTTGAGAGCAGTTTTTCAGAGAAGCATGAGAGCATTAAGTATCTCCCAAAGGAAATAACACTAACTCCTGAGGAAACAGTTCAAAAGAGAGGGATGGATCAGGAGAGTTTATTATAGCACTTGCTCTGCATTAGGTTCTCCACTGCCAATGCCATATGTAATCCATACAACTATGGTGAGATGTAGAAACTGTCCCATTTTATAATAGGATAAAGGATGCTTAGAAATATCCAGTAGTGTAGCCAAGATCATACAAGCCTAAGTGGGGGAGTCAGAATTGAAACCCAGGAGCTGATGTCTAAACCCACCTTTATTTCACTGGATCACAGGTGTGAAAGACAAGCTTATAGTTTACACTTTGACTAGGATCAGCCTTACTTAAACATTATACACAGAACATCGTTGGATTTTCTGCTTGTAATTCACAGTACTGCAGTGCCTCAGGACAGCAGGATAGTGTAAGAAGATAGTGAGGAACCCAGCCCTTCTCACTAGTGTGTCTTCAGGCAATTCATGTAACATTTCCATGTCTAAGTTTCCTTTTCTATAAATTTGAAATGATAGCACCTGCCTCATCAACTTCTCACAGTTGCTCGGAGAAAGAAAAGCAGTGCCATGTACGTGAAGATCTTTCTTGTAAATGAAAAGCTCTAGCTATGTGTAACTGAGATCCATTCCTATTATTCTGAACATCCATTCATACATATAGTGTTGTAGATTGAAGAGATTATCTTGAATCTGCAATTGAACCAATGCATTTTTCTTTTTTACAAATTTCCCAAAATCCAGTTAACAAAAATGTGAATTTCTTTCACTGACCTGCTAAAATAAAAGATCATTTGCTCTACATACATATGGAATGCTTTTTCTGCATATGTAAATCTATTCATGAAGAGATAGATATGAAAGTTACTCACAGTCAGGTAATAGTAACTACAGGGTCTAAGTATTCAGTGGTGTTTTTTCCTTTCTGATTTACAGCCTCTTCTTTGCTGGTGGGACTTGTTCATCCATGATCTGATCTGTTGGTTGCATTTTATTAGTCGTGATGTTCTCTAAGTCTCAATTACTATCCCTCACATTCTAATAAAAATTTCTCTTATTCTTTAAAGCCAGTTGTCTGCATAGCATAAGCAATGGAAAACAGTGGCCTTGTGTTATGATAATGAGACTTGGAAAGTCTCAAGACTTGAAATGCCTTCGTTTATTCAAAGTATTCTGGTTTTTAGTTCCTTTAGAAAAGAGAGGAAAGCAGCTGGAAATGAGGCGGAGCAGGAGGGAAAGCAGGAGAATTTAACTAATGAGCCATTAAAGGAAGTATGTATTAGCCCACCCATTTGACATTAACTTTGCTTCTCATTCATCATCACTGTAAAAGTGTTTATTAAAAACCACATTAATTTTAAAATGTGTTATTATTCCTTTCTGTTACAGGCAGGGCTCTTCATTCCCTTTCATTTTTTTTCTGCCATTGTTTTTGTGCATTGTTTCATTATTGCAGTATGAGAATTGAGCAGTGGGCTCAAATGTGTCACATTTCAGTGCATAGCAATTTATGTTGAAAACAGAAATTCAAGGAATTTGTAACGTGGGGCAGCAGCTCCCTCTACTGTTTCCACTGGAAAAGCTCTAAGCAAAGAAAGGCACTTCATAGCCCTTAAAGGATGTCCAAGCTATGGAATTTTTTGTGTTTGAGGCTTTAATATAAATCAACATCATTTTCAAAATTATTTTCGGCTATTTTTTTTGCAATTTATGCTTATCCTATACTTTAAATACAAATGCTATTTTATCCACAGTCACTTTCAATATGAACTTGACACTCTTGAAGTAAAAACCCTTAGCTCATGGATATCTAAAATGTCCATGTATTGTAAAATGCTGATAAAACTCTACAGTGATCATTTTGTGGGAGCTGACTTCAATGAAATTCATGCTTCTTTTCTAAAACAACAATATGATTTAAAACAAATACAACCATGTTATTTCTGTTTTAGTTTTAAGTTCAGCATAGAAGAACTTCTTTTACCTTGAAAGCATGGGCCATTGCACAGTTTGAAGGTTATGATTATACTGCCTTATACAGAGTTAGAAGTGCAGATTAGGGTGTAATATTGAATTCATTTACTCAACAAATACTTACTGATCATCTATCACATGTGAGTCACTATTATAAACATTGAGCATACAGTAGTTTAAAAAAAAATACATTCCTGGGTGACTCAGTAGGTTAAGCATCCGACTTTGATCTCGTGGTTCATGAGTTCAAGTCCCACATCAGGCTCTGTGCTGACAGCTCAGAGCCTGGAGCCTGTTTCAGATTCTGTCTCCTTCTCCCTGCCCATCCCCAGCTCGCACTCTTTCTCTCAAAAATAAACATAAAAATTTTTTTTAATAAAAAATTACATAGCAGCAAACGAACAAGCTGCAGACAAGCTCTCCCTTCAGTAACTTACACTGTGTTGTGTACTGGGAGTAACTATGGTTAACAAGCAAGTCAACAGACAGACAAAACCATTTCAGTTTAGTATGAGGTGATACAGGGGAACACACTGGGCAATGTGAGAATGATTTGGGAGAAAGATGTTACTCTAGTTAAAATGGTCAAGGTGGCATCTCAGCATTTAGATGATGTTACTTGAGAAGAAGCATACCATTTGAGGGTCAGAGCAAGAGCGATACAACTAGGAAGATCAGGACTTCAAAGGTAGGAAAGTGCTTGATGTATTTAAAAAACATAAAGGAGCTAAGAGAAAAATAGTGCCAGAAAAGGTTTTGGAGCTGAATGACTTTTAGCATGTAGGGCCTTGTGAAGGTAGAAGCAGGTGGGTGGGATGAGGGTGGTAATGAGAGGCTAGGAAAATAGTCAACCAGTCACATCTCCCTTTTGTAAGTCGTGGAATGTGCATTTTTATCTGAGGTGATTAGATTTTTATTTGAATCTGATAAAATTACTTTTCCCAACTGATAATTCTAAAGGTAACATAATTTTTAGCACATCATTTTTGGTCTTTGTGTAGCCTGGGAATAGAGTTGTTTGCTGAGAGAACACAAGAAAACTGACCAACTTCACAGTAGCCCATTTAATTTCAGTCTTGCCTGAATCCAGTAGAAACCATATTTTTCATTAAAGATGGAGACTCTCTTCACATCTAAGTCAGTCTTTCTTTTTCTCCACAGCTAGACCTTATGCTTCTTTTGTGGTGGTTTTGGGTGTGGGTCAGATGAGTAATCACAGCAATTAATATATATACCCTCAAAACATCATGTTCCTAATGACTTTCTGCACCTGTACATCACTGCCCCCAATTTTTATATCCTCCATCTCCAACTTTATCTACTATGTACCAAGAGCTCAAGGTGCAAAGTTATTGTTTCCAGCATAGAGCAAGGCCCACCTCTAAAACATATTAGTACCCCAAATTCTGGACTACTGAATAAAGTGAGTGACAAATATCTGATTTCAAACATTTAATTTCTGGTTAAAACACCCTATATGTAACTATATACATTTTGAGGCTCATCCTGTCTAAATGGGAATCCAGTTCATATTCTTAACATCCCTTTAAGAAACCTTGAACTGATCAGGGTTTTATCATGTGTCTCAGTTTTCCTTTCAGCAAAGAACCTCAGTCTCTTTGGTTTATTAAATGGCTAAAGGCCATGTACTATAATAATAATCTCTTCAGAGAAAATGAACCTAACCATTTATTTGAGTCAATGGGAATAGTAATTTCACTTCTTAATAAAAATAAGATAACTTCCTCAGATTTAAAAATAAAGACACATAAAACCTATAAAATGGAGACAGACAAGGCCGGTTAATCATTTTTATTACCACTTGTCCCCCCCTGGGGTCATGATCCCAGACAAAACAGCTGTTGCCACATTGCTAAAATTCCAGTGTCACCTTGTGTGGCCACAGATTACATAGACTTGCATGTGAGGCAGCTGGGGTTTTCAGGTTGAAAATTTGAAAACTAGCACTTGGGTTCAATTCCCCAATTACTTCTCTTTTTCTGTCTGTATCAACAGCAGCAGCAGGACATTATTAGCCACTCCTGACTTCCTAAGTTTTTTTACTAATGACACCTACACTCTGGAGGAAAAGGATTTTATCTTCTTATAGCCACTGACTTTTCTCATCTTGGATCATGTTATTGAAACCAACTATTAAGTCTTCTGAATTGACAGGCATTATGTATTGCAATGATGGGACAAGATGCATGATATCCTTGATATATGGTCACTACACTGGTTATTAGTTGGGGCAGTACATCGATTAAGCGCCATTTCTTTGTGGTGGATAAACACTAAGGTTTTAATAAATCAGATTGTCTATTGAGACATATTCAGAATGGGAGGCTTGTTTCCTGAATAATCTTATAGTTTGTATTTGATGATATCATTTCCAAAAATCATCTCCATAAAGTATTTAATTTTACCACTGTATAACTCTGTGAGGTAGGCAAGAATAGATTATCTCCATTTTAACAATAACACTCTAGGCCTTGGGAAATAGGAGCTTACCAAACTCCATGTAGTCAGTTTTCTCTGCACAGCTACTACAAGTAGAAAACTGTTTGGATCAAAGGTGATTAGGGAACAACAAATTTTCTTTTTTTTTTAATGTTTTTATTTATTTTTTTGAGAGAGAGAGAGAGAGAGAGCATGAGCAAGGGAGGGCCAGAGAGAGAGGGAGACACAGAACCCGAAGACAGGCTCCAGGCTCTGAGCTAGCTGTCAGCACAGAGCCTAACACGGGGCTCGAACCCACAAACCGTGAGATCATGACCTGAGCCGAAGTCAGCCGTTTAGAGAAGCAACAAATTTTCATTATTTATCTGGGGGACATGAAACATGAAAGGAAATATGATAGAAGATTAGACTTGAAGGACCTTCAGCTATATCTGTAATTTCATTAAAAAGTAAAAAGATCTGAAGCAAATACAGAAAATGGTTAGTATTTAACAACATTGGATTGTGAATTCATGGGAATTTATTTTCTATACTTTTCAGCACGCTTGAAATATCTCAAATTTATTGTAAGAAACAGGAAAACCATCCTATGGGCTAGGTTAATGTCAGGGCAGTATCACCAGTAACTTCCCTGGCATAAAGTATCAGCATCTCCTCTTTTGCTTGAAATCCTTTGGAGGGGCTTTTTTAAAAATAAAATCATTAAGTATTTTTTTTCTAGAACTTCACTGAATGTACCCTTTGTAGCCATGGGGTTCAGTTAAGCCAAAAATCACCATTTGCAGATTTATCATTACTACAACCTATAGATCAGAGAGAAATCCTTGATGTCACACGTTTGAGTTGAAATTAGAGACTACAATCACGCCAAAATGGAACCTACAGATTGTTCTTTTTGCTTTTTGCCAGACTGTCCAGAATGTCCCCAACTATTCGAATTTTGCATGAGCTCTCTGCCTCTGTGTAACTTGGCAGTGTATAAGCCAGTGCCATTCGCCTGGTTATCTTAAGTCCCAGCAGTTTGCCTTGGAAATCACATTTTCTCTGCACAGGAAGTGTTGTCATTCTACAGCATTTTTAAAGAGAGTAAATGTTATCACTTAATTACAGTAAACGAAAACCAAAGCATTGATAGGTGCAGGCTGTGTCAGCCAGCTTCCCTTCTGGTTTGGGGACACACGGGGAGATTGCTGAGGTCACACAAAGGGGTGGAGGCACACTTGTTCTCCAGGTATGGTTTTTGTTGGTGGTGAGCTTTGGGGGACACCACTGGATATAAACAATTTGTTTCACACACCTCCATTCTTACTAGTTTTCATACCCCTGTGGTTTTTATCACCTTGTGCTGGGTCAATGATGTTGTTCCTGTGGGGTGGCAAGCCACTCTCAAGATTCCTGCTGCTCCTGATATTGCAGGGAGCTGACAAATGATATTTTTCCTTTTGCAGGACATACTGCGGAGAGATGAGTATGAAACATTTTATGGATGGATAAGCAGAATAGCAGTGTTAGGGGAGAAATCATTATTTTTCTAACCATCATGCCACAGAAATCAGTCAAAAATGTCCCATACTATCAACAATGCAGTGGGCTTTATACCAATTAGATTGAATTGTTTCGCGGTATCAGGAAAAATAAGCTCCTTTGAAAATGATTTTTGTCTCCCTTGGAAAATAAAGTGTTAAAAACTTATGAGCTTCATAGCATAATTTAGAAAATCTGCTTTTATGAAATGGGTTAATTATACCCATTGAGCGCATTCACTGTCACAGTCTTGCCCTCCCACTCTTGTTCCAAAATGACAAGTAAAACCAGGGACTGTGCAATTTTGGAAAACAATCAGGTCACATATTGAGTATTTTGCTTATTCATACAACCATAAACTGCCTATGCTTGAGTTCCCTCAATTACACAGCTCAGTATGCAGGCCAGAAGAGACAAACCCAGCTCAAGTGAGCACTTCCTGGAATACACAGAGGAATGAGTTTGAAAAATGTCCAAAGTGGCAGATGTGAAAAATTCCCATTCAAGATCCAGAAGCTGCTTTTGCTGCAATTCCTCACCTGTTAATCACATTGCTTCTGAACTTCTGAACCAGAGATGCTGGCAATATCTTAGATTGAGACACTTAAGAGCTATTGATCTTTCAAAGTATGGTGCAGGTATCTGCCACTGTGGTGGGGGAAACTGGCTGAGGCAAGAAAAGATCATGGATCACAGTGCTGTTCAGAATTTCCAGAGATTCACCAAGAATGAGCATGTGGCTGCTGGCTTCTAGCAGAAGTATTACTTTTGTTAGAGGAGGTCCCCAAAAGATGTCCTTGATGAAGTGTATTGTTGTGTGACTTAATCCTTTAGATTTCAAGAATGCTAATACACAGATTTCTCTTCCACACAACAATAGCGCTATTGTAGTATTATTTGAAGGGTATTTCATTTTCTCTACTAAGTGTGACAACTTTCCCATGACTGTTCTTCAGTGCAATTTCACACTCATAAGAATTTCAGCCTATCTAAAACATCCCCAAGCAGTATTACTCTCCTGGTTGGTCTTTTTTCCACTAACTACAACCATTTTTTAATTTTTCCTTTTCTTCTATCATCTCATGAGTACTAGGACTCTTTACCCGTCATTTGGTGTCATTTGAATTTCAAAAGTTATTTAAGAGGTGCCTAAATGGCTCAGTGCTTAAGCTTCCGACCTGATTTCAGCTAAGGCCAAGATCTCCATTTCAGCTCAGGTCATGATCTCATCATTCTTGAGATCGAGCCCCCAGTCCCTGTCAGTCTCAGACTCTCTTGGGACTCTCTCCTTCTTTCTCTGCTCCTCCCCTGCTTGCACTTATGCTCTCCTAAAATAAATAAATAAACATTAAAAAAAAAAGTTATTTAAGATGCTGATTACCATTGCCAACTTTTTTTCCCCCGGAAATCACCCTCTCTTTCTCTCTCTCTAATCTAAGCCCTCCATGATTTTAACATTTCTTGTGTCTGCATGTGGTTCCTCTCTCTTCTGCTTACCCTTCTTCCAGTCTGGTCACTTTCCTCTTGATCTCTTCTTGTCATCCAGATCTTTGAAAATGTATGTCAACAGCATGTCTCAGAGCTCTGTTTGCTTGGCACTTACTGATTCTGTATCTCATTAAGGGATTCTGTGATGTTTTATGATTGAATTCCCTACTTGATTCTTTTAACCAGCTTTAAGATAATTGATATTTATTTTCCTATCTGGCATCCCTCTCACTGTGAGGCAGATAAAGGAAAGAGTTAAAATATCAAAGCTTTGAGGTCAGGCTGACCTGGAGCCTGCTCTTATCTCCTAGGTATGTGACCTTGGGTAAGATCATTAACCTTTTGTATATGTAAAATAAGGATAATGCCTACCTCACTGGATTACTGTAAGAACAAAATGCAATATGTACCAGCCACACAGTTACTACTTTCAAAACATAACTATTTTTATTTATTAATAGTATTATTATTAGTTCATTTTATCTTTCTCTGCCATCTGCTTATTATTTCATCTTTCTTTCCCTGGATTTCGCCCAGCTCCTACCATTTCTGAAGTGAAAGTGTTGATACTTTCCCCAATTCATGCATTATCATTCTTATGTAATGTTTTCTTCTATCTGCTTTGCTCTCCTGTTTTTCTCTGTTCAGGTCTTTACAGAGTAAACTTCATTTAAGAATGTTAACCTAAGTATGTTCATTGACATATTCATCATCCCCAAAAAACTCAGTATATTCAATATTCAGTGGGGATGAAAACATCTATTTAAGGATAAGGGCACTTTGAATTTCATGATTGTGTCTTTGTGTATTGGCCAAACAAATGATATATGTCCTGCTTAGCTTGAAACTGGGGTTTTACCAGAGCTTATTCTCACCGAGTCCTCACTTCTTATAATCAAAGTTAATCCTAACTCTTAATCCAAAAGAGGTAACTCCATTTCTCAGAACCATGTGCCAGAAAGCAAGAGCCCTGGGCTAATGGTGGTATAACCAAAGAATTGGCCTTCAGGATCTTTTCTGTCCCCCTTTTTTTGGTGTCCTCTTCTCCTGTCCCAACTCCCCAGTTACTGTTCCCTTACTCCTCCCCTTCTCTGCCCCATTCAACGTGCTCTCAAGAAATATTTAATAAATGATTCATAAAAATATATTAGAATGGAACAACTCTTAGACTTGGTTCTACCATTTGCTTATTGTGTGATATAGGGGAAAATCTCTCAGTTTTTTCATCTTATGAAAAATATAATAATACCCACTTCAGTTATTATAAAAATCAAATAAGAGAGTGTGTTTTGCAATCACATTACCCTGTCATCCAAGAAAATACGTGAAAACAAATTCAGAATTATACAGAGTTGGGGACGTCTGGGTGGCTCAATCTGTTAAGCATCTGGCTCTTGGTTTCAGCTCAGGTCATGAACTCACAGTTTGTGAGTTTGAGCCCTGTGTCAGGCTCTGCACTATTAGTGCAGAGCCTGCTTGGTATCCCCTCTCTCCTCTCTGCCCCTCCCCTGCTCATGATCTCTTAATCTCTCTCTCTCAAAACAAATAAATACACTTAAAAAATTATACAGAGTTGTATATATACAAAACATTACGATTACATCTCTCAGAAACATTTGCATTTAAGCTGGTGATAAAACCCCCCAAAAAATCAATCAAACTTTCAGGGGAACCTGGGTGGCCCAGTCGGTTAAGTGTCCAACTTTGGCTAGGTCATGATCTCATAGCTTATGAGTTCGAGCCCTGCATCAGGCTCTGTGCTCACAGCTCAGAGCCTAAAGCCTGCTTCAGATTCTGTGTCTCCCTCTCTCTCTCTGCCCCCGCCACTCTTCCTCTGTCTCTCTCTCAAAAATAAATCTTAAAACATTTTTAATAAAATAAAATAAATCAAACTTTCTCTATGAAGTTTTAGGCATAAACCAGAAGAAGGTGACATATTTTCACCAATAAGAGCTCCTCTCTAGGACCTTGAATTTTACCTACTACATACTGTCTGTCTACCTTCCCATTGTAATCCCAAAGAAGAGAACTTGAGATATCTATGTTGAAATGTAAACATAGAATTAACACTCAGTGAATCTTCTCCTGGCTTCAGAAATCGTTATTCTGTAGTTTGAGAGTTTTCAGCAATTTTGAGGTTTGGGGGCTGGGAGTGTTGATATCTCCTTAGTCACTAAAAATTTGTAGCAGAAACATAGCATTCTCAGGAAACTAATCCATTATAAAATTACAACTGTGTAACTTACATAATTAAATCCTGAGAGACAATGAAAAAAATTTCATTTAGGGCAAATATTTAAGATAAATAAAAGGTTCTGTGTTTAAAAGAAAAGAGGAATTGATTTCCCAAATATTTTATATCTAAAGAGTCTTATTGATTTTTCTCTCAGAGTTAGGATACAACTTTCTAGATTGTAATTTGGGTCAAAAATCCACCCATAAGCTTTTTTCTACTTAACTAGAGCTCACTGCAGCTTTGTTTTCAATTATTTAGCCAGATTCTTAGATTAATCTAAATCTGTTGACCCTGTCTTCTAGGAGTTTGGAAGCAGCAGACTTCTGCTAGTTTCACCTCCATTTCTGACTGAAACCAAGACCGACAAGCAAGACATTGACTTTCCCCTCAAATTTTTTCTTGTAGAAATAACGATTCTTTTTTTTGTATCTTTTTAAAATTTTATTTGAGAGAGAAAGTGCATGCATGCACAGAGAAGGGACAGAGGGAGGGGGAGAGAGAGAATCCTAAGCAGGCTCCACACTCAGTAAGGATCCCAACATGGGGCTTGGTCCCACAACCCTGGGATCATTCCTGAGCTGAAATCAAGGCAGGCACTCAATTGACTGAGCTACCCAGGCACCCCTCTTATAGAAATAATAATTGTATTGAATTAGACAAAACTTGGTAGAGAGGGGAAAGGTGCTATGTACCACATCCCAAGTTATAATCAGATAAAAAAGATTAAAACTCCTTGTTTCATTCCAACTGGAAAGACAGATATACCCAAGCCCACATAATCAGTGTAAATATGCTTTATACATATTACATTATATGTGATATTATAGATGGAACTATATAAGAGAAAACATTAGCTTTTTCAGTGACTAGTGTATATTGAAATATGCTTCATCTTACCATTCCTATGAATGAGTTTAGGCTTCTTAATGATATATATTTTTTAATAAAGGGGAAATAATTACTGTTCTCTGCTTTTTCTACCAGCCATTAGAAACTGAAAATATCTCTTGAAAATTAGCCCAAATGACTTTCAATAACAAACCTTCTATCTGTTCTTACTGCAAAGCTATTTTTTAGCATGTTTTGAAGAGGGTTCATTAGTACAACTTTCTTCACAGAGGTTTTGGCATTTCAAAGGTTGTAAATGAAATTAATTGGAAACCCACAGGGCCAGAAGGCAGTTGTGTATAACCTGAAAATATGTATTTGTGAATCCTAATAAGAGATTGAACAGCGATGGTGCATGGAGATAAGTGGCACCCAGATGGCTCAAGAAGGCTTAGTCAGCAGTTAGGTAAAACTAAGGGATGCTTTTAGAGAAAGGAAAAAGGGAAAATGGTTCAGGAGGGAGGATCGGAGAGGAGGCAGAGTAACTGTGGAATCATGGAGCTTTTGATTCAGAATACTAGGGTGTAATGAAGCTGAATCAAAAGGTCTTAGCCCTGACTTGCATAGAGAGTTTACACCAAAGACCAGGGAAGGGGGGGCGGGGAGGCAAAAGTAGAGTTCTTTGAGCTCTGTGTACTACATGAACTAAAAAGTAAAAGTACAGCCAAAACCAAGTCTGAAGAGTGTGGTTTTTAACACAGTACTCTTCCTATCTTTTAAACTTTGGGAATCTGTAGCCAAAACTGAAATCTATGAAGGTGATGATAATGCAAATAGCTCGTCATTTTCACACTATGCATTTGATGACACTGGTGTCAGACATCATGATGCTTCATGATGTTTCTGTTTTCCACCTATAGCAAGATTTTAGAAAACAAAACAAAATAAAACTCTAAGTGGTATAAACTATTGCTGAGAGTATATACCCCCAAATTGAATGCAGCATCAATTCACTTCACACCAGGTATGGTTCTTTGCAGTGGGAAACATCAGGATCTCTACCCATATCAGGTTTATAGACCTCTCAGATAATTACACATGAGCCCAGTTGGGTTCTGAACAAGTGTATCTCCCTGGAGTTCATGAGCACTTTAAAGCTGCTCTGTAATTGTATACTCATCACATTAACCAAGATGTCCTGTGTCTCCCAACCCAATACAGGTAAAGTGAAGCAGAGCTGCCTAAAAGATAGACAGACATCATATAGATGTGATTTCTGTATGTCTACATTTAGGTCACTATCAGAAACAAGATATTGGGACATTTTTTCTTTCCATAATCCTTCAACTGTTTTTCCTAGTAAAGTTGCTGAGAGTGTTAGCCAAGGCTAATGTGCCTTCATAGCTAGCCTCCATTCTCCACTGGGCCTGGGTCATCTAAGCAACTCCATGATGAGTTCTCATAAATGCAGACCTCAGAGTAAGTGACCTCTCAAGTGCCCTGGAGCATCTACTAACACCATGTGGTGCCAGGAGACCTGTCACTTACCACCAGTCTAACTTCTCCTTCCTCAGAGTTGATTGATAGTCTGTAAGACTGACAGCTCTTACTAAACTTGGAAACAAATGTCTTGTTGGACCTTTGCCAGCCATGCATTGTAGCAGAATAGAAAATAGGAAAATAGCATATCTCTTGGGGATGTGGCTCTAGGACAGCCAATTCCAAGACCCCAGGGTCTATATTGGTCTTCCAAAGTATACAGAGAGTTGCTCTCCACGTTTTTATGCATAGTGTTTCTCTAAGGTCACTATCCCCACATTGAGGTGGTTTCTTTTTGCCAGTTTCAGAACAACCCAGTGAGCCATTGCCATTTGACTGCAGTCAGGACAGAGGTAGACTGCCAGAGGACTCTATACTGGAGTCTTCTTTCAGTCACCTCAAGGTTTCTTTAGCCCTCAGGGAGAATATGTGTAAAGTATTGCCTTCAGGGTAGACTGTTAGCTGTAAATCTCTGTTACATTAAATCTGGAATATACTGTGGAATATACAGTGGAATATACTGTTACATTAAATCTGGATACACTGTGATACCCAGTGTATCCTACTGACTAAAAGAACAAGAAAGAAAATGTCACCATAAATGCTCATCAGCAGATAAGGTAGTAGAGCCTAAAACTTTAGGTTGACCCCATTTGGAGCACTACTTTGTGGATATGACATTTTATGGCAAGAATAGAACATATAAAAATGTGGAAGCAACTTTTATAGGTTTATTAATCCTTTGTATATCTGAATTATATTGTTCGAACTTTTCTATTGGCCAGAGTCTCTGTTCAGTGAGTTGTGCTCTTGATTTTGTTTTATGAGGGAGGAGCAGCACGGAACCCTCCTGCCCTGCCCCTAGTGGTGTGCTCAACAGCAAGATCAGGATCCTGGATAAGGAGTATGTTCTGGGTTTATGTAATACAGCTATACACTGTGAGGAGATAACCAGGCTGTAAAAGATCAGACCTAATTCTCACACATTTTTTTCTTTTCTTTTTTAAAAAAATTTTCAATGTTTATTTATTTTTGCGACAGACAGAGAGAGAAAGAGAGTGTGTGGGGGAGGGATAGAGAGAGACAGACACAGAATCCAAAGCAGGCTCCAAGCTCTGAGCTGTCAGTGCAGAGCCCAATGCAAGCCTCAAACTCACGAACCACGAGATCATGACCTGAGCCGAAGTCAGACGCTTAACCCACTGGGCCACCCAGGTGCCCCCTCACCCAATTTTTTCCATCCTATTATTTTTACTATGCTCATCCATATTGCCACCTGTCCTGTACCATGTAACCCCTACCATGCTATTCTCTCTCCTGTTTATTTTTCCTTCCCTATTTTTGTCTTCCAGAGCCCCCTTTTTGAAGGCCCCCTCTTCTTATATCCTTCAACTACCCCCTCTCCCAACCTCTGCAAACAAAGATCATATGCATTTTGATAATAGCTGTGGGTTGACAGGAATTTGGGGGAATATTTAGGTATAATATCCCTATCATGGGTTGCAAGAATGTATCAAGATAGATGGGAGATGCAAAGAATAGTTAGAGGGGCCTTCTTCATCTGCATAATGGGACTACATCTAAGGACAAAGTGCTTCTGTCTTCCCCTCCTGCACTAATCACAGCATGGGCTCATAAGAGTGCTAAGTACAAGTTCTGTTGATTTTTTTTTTCAATTTCAGTATGTTAAGTAGAACGTAGAAGAGTGATCACTCATGTACTCTGGGGCCCAGTCAACATGATAAAAAAATTTAGGCTGAGAGTCTGCTTTCAAGTTAAGATGAGAGCTCAGTTTGGGTCCAGCTGCCTATGTTAAATATTAGCCCTGCCACTTAGCAGTGATGTGACGTTGGGCCAGTTAACAATTTCTAACCCTCGTTTTCTGTATCTGTGAATTGGAAATAATGATGGTATGTACCTCTCAGTGTCACTGTAGGGATTAAATGAGTTAATGCACATAAAATATCTGGTATAATGCCTGGCCCAGAGTAAGTCCTATATCAATGTTTGCTATTCTTATTTGATTGATTCTTCTGCTCCATTTAAGAGACTGTATTATTCTGCTATATTTGGGATCCCTAATTATTAATACGTTCAACTAGGATGAATCTGTATGAAGCTAAATTCAGCCACCACATCACTGATCATTGATTTAATTAGCCATATTATCAACACACATTCACCATTCATTAAATGCCTACTATGCATATGCCCATACATTACCAGTTGATGCTACTGCATATGCTAGCTAACATTTCTCCTTGACTCATTATATAGCTGCAGAAGGATCAATGTGTAAAGAATCTCATGTTTCCTGATTTTCAAGAATGGGTGTTTAGTTTGCATCTTCTAGGCTAGAAACTTGTTTACAACAACTCTCAACCGAATTTTCCCTTCCCTCATTACTTCATCTAACTGACCTAGAATACACAAAGCTGGCTGATAGAAAAAGAACGTGAAAAAAATATAGTGCCATGAGAATTCTTTTCTGACATTAGCTCTGTTTTTATTTCAGTGAGGTAACAGCATCGTTCGTCTTTCCAATCATACTCAGCTCCATTACTCGTAAGGCCTATTATTTTCTCAAAAGTTATATCAACCTGCTTCCAGACATCCATCATTACATCTTTGTGTCCTCTGCATTTAGTGACACAATACAAAGGTTCTACATTAGAAGAGACCTTCAGACACAAGCTGTTCATAAGGAATACCAGTCATAAATGTTAACTGATGTTAATTTTTTAAATATACTTAAGGTGTTACCTATATCAGTGAGTACAGCTAGTAATTATTCTTTAAGATTTTCTTCACTTTTCAAAGTTTTTATTCCTTTTTAAAGAAAATAATTTTTATATAGCAGTGATGTTTGATTTGCTCAATCTTAATCTTTCATTGTGTTATCTTCTGAGGTATATGTAAAGAACTTTGCCTCTATAATATTTTCTCTCCTCTGAGGAGTTTTCGAGGTCTAGATGAAATATGCACCCTCTTTTCTGACATTGCTGACTCTCTCTTGGCTTGAACTACTTGATTTAAAATAATGCTAAGCTTCATATTTTCTTATGGCCCTCTCTCCCCAAAATGCAATCCCTGAAAACTCAGAGACTCTTCTCTTTTTCTCTATCTGGAATTTTTAGGGACAGACAGATGTCTTCTTCCCTGTCTACCCAAAGCTCAGCATAGTGCTTAGTGAACATTCCATGTCAGCTGAAAACTACAAGCGTTTCAATGTCTTAAGTCTGAGGTTTTTGAACAGACCTCTTTTTCTGGCCTGAATGTCCGTGTACAGCCATTTTTACTCAACTAATTCAGAAGAATAAAGTAATAGAAAAAATATTTTCCCCTGTTTTCTAAGTTAACACATGAGCACACATTTTTATAATATATTGATCAAAGCCCCGTGAAAAGTGTCAAAAATAAACTGAAGCTACAGCCTCTTCCCTGGAGAAGTTTTATGGGTGCAATATTTTTTAATAAAGAATATGCTGATGGCTGACCTTCTGGTAAAATGTTACACGTTCCCACTTAGGACCCCTCTTTGCATTCACGCAGAGATACCTTTAGGAACCTGAGAAGCTAATGCCCTTGTAATTCTCTATTAATTAGAATATTTGACTAAACATACTCTTCCATTTTCTTAACTGGAAGATTTCAAGAATTCTTAGATACATTCTTTAAATTCACATTGTTATGGTGTTTACATTTTTATCTCTGATTTATTTCTAATACAGGGACCTCCTGGAATACAAGGAATACAACATACTCTTGGGTATCATAACAAGGTATGTATGGCTTCTTTTTTTCACATCTTATGTACACAGAGATTTTATGTAATCACGTATTTGGAAAAAGAAAAGGTTTTAATTCCTAAGTGCTCACACTTTGAAACACGATCGCATATACTTAATCTCTTTCTGCACTGAAAGGATATTTTTAAAAAAATGTATTTTGCTCACCATCTTTTTACAAAAGCAGTATATTATTTTTATAAATTAAAAAAATTACTTCAAAGTTTGCAAAACGTCATGCAAAAAACTAATGCAAAAACCATGTTTCACCATCGATACTGCCATATATCCAGTTTCTCTCAGGGTAGAAATAGATTGCTTGCTGCCTCGAGGAGCACAGCAGGTGATGGATTTCTTATCAAAACCAATTGCTGCTGTGCAAAAACCTCGAGCAAACTTTTATGTACCATAGGCCAAGACTGGGAGTTTCCCACCTTTCAGGGAGGAGCCACTTTTAAGGGGAGCCGCTTCCCCAAGGTTTTTAAATTGCAATCAGGAGAGATGGAATACTGACCTGGAGGTACCTGAGTAGCAGAAGGTAAGACAGTTTTAGTCTCTGTTCTCCAAGGAAACACAACAGAGGGGAAAAAATTGGGTGCTGGCAATAACGTAAGACCCAGATACCTAAGTAAAACCATCGATTGACTCCTCATTTAATAACAAGTATTTGAGGTCTGATCACTCAGAGTGAGGCATTCTGT
Source organism: Cryptoprocta ferox (assembly GCA_028646485.1). NCBI lineage: Eukaryota > Metazoa > Chordata > Mammalia > Carnivora > Eupleridae > Cryptoprocta > Cryptoprocta ferox. The sequence continues at coordinate 83,691,826 of CM053577.1, read as the reverse complement.
TTGTTCACTGACTAGGATCCCTTCTATACTTTATAGCTTATTGTTGGTACTTTGTGGTGAATAATTGTGCCCCTACACAAAAACAAATTCAGGGACACTCCCCTTTCTGTCTCTCCTCTATGTTCTTGCTTTCCCTTTTTATAAATTCCTCTGACTGCCATCATTCTTCTCTGTTTAGAAATCTCAAAGAGATGCTATGTGCCAGCAAAGGCCCTGAAGATAGCAGGTGCTCAGAAAAATGTTTATTAAAAGATGAGCTGATTAGTTTTTAAAAATCCCAGTTCTTCTTTGATCAGATTGCACTCAACATAAAGACTGTGGAAAGTGTGGAAGGCTTATTACAGTTCCTAAGTGATCCTGTCTTATATTTTCTCATTTACTTAGATTTTCCAGGGAGTATTCTACTAGGAAGGATGTTTGGAGTATATTTTATGATTCTTTATTAAATATTTTTTAATAGATCTAGACCAGCTTTTTCAAAACATTAGGTCTTGGCACAAGTGGGAAAAAAGTGAAGCGTATCTAAAATTAATCAGTTAAAGTACAATGCTTTTCTGTAATGACATCTACTGTCACAAAATAGGATTTATCATAAATGCTTCAAAATAATGAGAATGAGTTGGCTCTGATGTCACTGTGTCAGCTAGAAAACTTAAAGAACACACTCTATTACTATCACCTTTGGTATAAAATTTACCAAGTTGCTACTCAGCTACTTAAATATTTGCTATCCCTTGCAAAACTTTTAAAGCTCATATCTTCACAGGTCTCCCAACACTACTTCTATATATAGTTTATCTTGCCGATGAGTCAGTTTTTCCCTTAAATGAAGATATATGAAGCATTTATATTTTAGTCTAAAGTTGAGAATGTAAATTTTTTAACTTGAAGGTTATATTTCCAAAAAACGGGGGCTGACCAGAGCAGACAAGTGGAGAGTCTTGCTAGTAGCAAACTTCATAGTACTTTGAACTTAGCTATTGTCTTGCCCAAAATACCTCCAGCTCCAGTATCCTAATTGCCTATACAGGACTGAGGGTCACAGGTCTCTAATCCACATGTGCTCAAAACATGACTTTGAAGCTGGAGCCTTGCTGATTAGAGAGAAGAGAGAATAGCTTTTCTTCCCCCAAATGATGCATTATAACCACTTAGCATCAAAAGACTTTAAACCCTTCTGAGATTTAATGGAAGGTAGCTTCCCAAAGACTTTACTCTGTTTCACTCTGAGAGTAGTTAGGGCTGTTATATGATCCCCCACCAGAAAGGATGGGGGAGGTAGGGCCCACCTTCTCAGTACCTACACTGACCAGTATTTCTGGATGGTAACCACTCCATCCTCACCCACAGCTTCACAAAGGAAAGGGCCAAATGTGCCATGAGGAGAGAGATGCATGTTTTCATTTAGCAGTGACTTCACCCACCTGCCTCTGTTTTGAATACTGAGGTGGTTTTAGTTTGCAATCCATTGCATGCCTGATGATCTGGCTACAGCATAGGAGAGGAAGAGAGAGAGATAAAGACAGAGGGAGAGAGAGAGAAGGAGGGAGGGAGGGAGGAAGGAACATGAGTGAAACTTTCCTGGAGATTAAATAATAGACCATGTATTGAGACATATAAAGGAACATTTCAAGGTTAAAATTATCATCCCTTTTAAATTGGCATTGATTTATGTAATGTCTGCACTTGAGCCCTGGACCTCAGCAACTCAGCTCTCAGTCGTGTAGCCTGGATTCTGCTGAAGCAGCCACCCGTGGGGGGATGAGCAGCAGGTTACTCGGACACCCCTCCTCCCCATTCTAACTAGAAGAGTCCACAGTCCCGGGAATCCTCAATGCCAGGGAATTGTCTTGAGCCCCTATACAGGAATTAGTCTTTTCACCTATAATTTTCCTTCTGTCTTCTGAAGGGAGAAGCTCAGGCATGATAAACCATGTCCCCTCATGGCACAAATCAAAAAGGGAATGGGAGGAAAAGGAAGTAAGGAATAGAGAGAGAAACTAAAGAGTAAGTTTGGGAAGAATATGTGTGTTTATGTGTATTTTTGCATGCCCACTTGAGGCTGCAAAGAATAAAAGGTAGAAGATTTCCCTCTCCATCACAAAAATAATTTACAAACAGCTGCTCCCACTCTGTGAGATTGTTTGCAGGAAGCAACAATGCTGAGAATATTCTTCCCCTTAAGGAAAATCTGCTCACAATCCAGCAAACTGCTCTTCATTGTCTCCAACTCTGGGGATTTTAATAAAAATTTGATAGGCTCTGTCAACTGCTAAAGCCATCAGATCCAGAGCTTCTCACAACAGTCTAGATGGGGAGAAAAGTATTACATGTGGAGGCCAAGAACAGGTGGATTTCACATCTGATATTGTTTTTAAGGATCCACATTGAAAATGCACAGTTGTGTGATCTTCCATCACCACACTCAGTGTGATTCGAAGAGAACCAGTCTTAGCTTTTGGAGATTGACGCTGTGCCTCCCAGAAGCCAATTCTGGTGTTTACTTCTCCAAATTGTTGATCCATAAAAACCAATTTGCTAGAAAAATAATCTATTTTTCTTTCAAGTGCCATATCATAACTTCATTTTAATATCCACACACCAGAAAGGACAGAAAATCTTTCTCCAAAAATCAAACACACAAGGTCTTTCCAAACAGGGAATTAAAGCTAACCGTGGCCTAGAAAGTGAAGGCTTCCTCAGAGACACTAGAGGCAACCATTCTGAGCTCAGAAGATTCAGAAATGAAATGTAAATCCTAACATCCTGTGTCTTCCTCCCTATGCACCATGTCCTATGGTCCAACCTGTACATGCCCAGGTACATCCACTTCTTTTCAGAGAGTACCTTCTCCAAGTCACATGGGACAGCTTGAGTCTTCCCATTTGCCTGACTATAGGTTTCAAAAATCCCATTCATCATTTCCCATAAGAGAACAGAGGACAAGTTCCGACATCCACAAATTCTCTTTTTTTAAGTTTATCTATTTATTTTGAGAGAGAGAGAGGGAGCATGAGCTAAGGAGAGAGAGGGGAAGAGAGAGAGAGAGGAAGAGAGAGAATCCCAAGCAGATTCCTCGCTGTCAGCACAGAGCCCGATGCAGGCCTCAATCCCATGAACTGCGAGAACATGACCTAAGCCGAAATCAAGAGTTGGATGCTTAACCAACTGAGCCGTGCAGGCACCCCTGACTACACAAATTCTTGAAATGGCCAGGCAGATTAGCACCCCACACCACAACCCTCATCACATCACCACAGGAATTTTTAAATAAACACATTTAAAATGATACAACTGTTACATTTATTCAAAAGGTGTATAAGAAACCATTCAAATAACATGGCTCCAATAATGCTAGATTCAGAAACACAAGGACTGTGTCTCTTATTATTCCTGTAGAGCCAAGTAATTGTCTGGTGCAATTAGCTTGGAGAAAGTAGAGCGCAAAATCTCACATGTCAATGCTGCTGAAGTTCAAGTTCAAATCTGCCTTGAGTATTATCCCAAGAGTGGAGAATAGCTCCAGAGGCCACTGAAGATCCTTGATTAGATGGATTTCCTTGTCTAGCTATTGAATGAAGCAAACGTATGGTGCTCTGGTGGGCAGTAAATAGCCCTGTTTTTCCTCTAGGTGTAAAAGCCACTGGAAAAAAATCAAGATTTTAGAAGAGTACAGCATATGGATAGAATAATATGAGCTGGTGCTATAGAGGCAGTTTTTCATCCCAGTCACAGCATCTCTGATAACCTGTAGGCTGTTGAGAGGCGTGATGGGAGAGGGATCTAAACCAAGAGGCTGTATTATAATATGCTGTCACCTAGATGCACTTTGGGTGCTCTTCTGTGCTGCAATTCAAGAGCATGGAGCCTCCCAATCCAAAAACCATCTCTGGATAACTCATGTCTTATACCAAAGCATGTTCCAGCTTCCCCAAAAATGTCCTACCTTAAACACAGCCAGGGAGAGGTGCTGATGGGCTGTATACACTGATTGGCTTCATGTCCAAATGGCTAGTATTATCAGGAAATGCCTCAAATTTATGTTTTATGCATATTGCATCTAAGATACCTATCATTTTGTAACTGCTGATTCTTTATGGACATATATACATGTCTTAGGATTTCAGACCTCATTTTCAAATATGTCCTTGTAATAATTTACAGCTCAGGATTTTGAGAATACAATTTTTATTTCAATTTAGACATTTCACATCAAAGTTAAATAGGAAAAAATGAGAGAATGTCACAAGATCAAAAATAACAGCAGTTATAAACTACTTATTTTTTATTGGAGTAGCATGAATAACATGGAAGGCATATTTGAAATGTCAAATTATAGTAACAGTGATCTGAATGAGTGCCTCTGTATATTTTTGTTGTTTAAATGTTCCCCTACTTCAGGTGTGCCTAAACATCCGACTCTTGATTTCGGCTCAGGTCATGATCTCACAGCTTGAATTCAAGCCCTGCATCAGATCTGCACTGACAGCATGGAGCCTGCTTGGGATTCTCTGTCTCCCTCTCTCTCTACCCCTCCCCTGCTTGCACTCTCTCTCAAAAATAAATATTTTTTTAAAAGATTCCTCTACTTTTTCTATCAACACATATATTTTATTTTGTTTTTAAGCTTATTTATTTTGAAAGAGAGGCAGAGAGAGAGAGACAAGAGACCAAGAGCAGGCTCCATGCTGACAGCATGTGGAGCTCAATCCCATGAATGGTGAGAACTGAACCAAAACCAAGAGTCAGATGCTTAACCAATTGAGCCACCCAGGCACCCCAACTCATGTATTTTAATAAAAAAATTTTAATGGGAAAACACATAAATTAGACTTATAGGCTTAATTATTCAACAGATATTTATTGAACGTTTCCTGTATGTTAGGTACTATGCCAGGAATGGGGCATTCAATTCCAGGTCATTATGGAGCTTATATTCTAGTGCAAAAGATACACAATTTTTTACCCAAACACAAAAATAAAAATATTAGTTAAGTATTATGAAGGAAAACTACAGTATCCAATGAGAAGATGAGAGGGAAACCTGTCTGGGAGGCCTGCAGGAGGCTTCTGTGAGTGGTATCTTTTAATAGTTGAGACCTGAGGGATGAGTAGTTGCTAACTGGACAAAGGGGCAAGGACAGAGTAATGACTTAAAGGATGAAATGGGAAGTACCTTGGTCCATTTGAGAAGGTAAAAGAAGCTGTTCCAGATGGAAATTCTGAGGGAGCGGCTACCATGATCCTGGAGAGGAAAATGAATTCAGGTCATGTGGGACTTAGATGGCTTTATAAAGGTTTAGAAGGAAGCATTTCAGAATCTCTTTCTCACTTTATATAGAAAATGTACGTGTGTGGGGAGCAAGAATGGATTACAGAATGCCAATTAGGGAACTACTGCAATAGTCCTGGCAAAACCTGATGATAGCTTGCTCGGAATGAAGACAGGTAGTGTGAAGAGAAGAGACTTGGGGAAAAGAGGCAACCAGGCTGGATGACTGATAGGACTTGAGGAATAAGGAGCAGGGCAGTGTTAACAATGATACCCAGTTGAAGAAGGAAGACTTCTATGGAAGGGAGAATTTTCAGATTTTCTTTTTTCCTTGATTTTCTTTTTCCTTGATTTTTTCAATTGTAAAATGAAATTACCATGCATTTAACTAGTAGCTGTAGAAATAGATTAGGAAGAAGTCAATTGTTATTTCCCCACTTCTGGACTAATAAATGTTAGCAGTGTGATGTAACGTTCTCATCTTTCTCTCTCATATGAATTATATTGTTATATTTTTTAATTTCAGTTTTGAACCTCTTGAATATGCATTTTTTTCCTAGAATTTACAAGTGGATACAGCAAGTAGAAAATTTGATACATAGGTCAAAACTCAGAAGGAGATGTATGCTGGGTTTATAAAATTGTCCATCTTTGTATAGATGATACCAAAACCATAGGAGCAAAGAAGGATGCCCAGGAGAAAATACTGAGTCACAAGAGAAAAGAGTCTGTACAGAATCCTGAGGATCTAACTTTTACCTGTTAGGTGAGGGAGGAAGAGGACAGGTCAGAGAAATAGGAAGGTACTAGGAAAGTGAGATATTATACAAGTCAAGAGAGTGGCAAGTGCAGCCAAGAGGTTAATTAATGGAATGTCCAATAAAGATATCATTAACAATGTTACACAGTCATGTCAGTGGAGTTGTTGGTGACCAAGTGAGGTTGCCAGGCATTCATTTGGAGTAGCGACAATTTGCCCTTCGAGGTGTGCTATTTATACTATCTCCAAAGTTGGAGTTTTTCAGGAATATTTCACAGAAGGCAAGAGAGGCAAAAATGATTGACATGGTATTCATAAAAAGCTGTTACAGCACTGTTATCTGACTATATTTTTAAGGAAGGGGCTGAATGTATTAAAAATAAATGGACTGTTTTTGTACTTATCTTTGTCTTATGTTTACCTAGGGAAACCTTGGTGAATATGGAGCTGGTGGCCCAAAAGGAGAGAAGGTAATCAGATTTGCCAAAGTGAACAAAACATCCGGGGTTTTACACCTACATATACTTTCACAGGTCAGGGGCAGTCCTGCAGCCACACGGGGTTCCATTCCTGGGGAGGCTGGGCTGCAGGGGGGTGAAAGCCTCCCCTCTCCTGACCAGACAGTGGAATTAGGCCCTGAGGGTCTGCTCCTCAGTGAAGATTGCTGAATAGCAGTTGGCTTTGAGGAAGGGAACACATCGAGGGGAAATAGCTGGAACAAGGTAAATGAAATTGGGGCACAAGCTTTGATTCATAAAGTGATGTTTCATGAATCTGTGTCGGTGGCAAAAAAAAAAAAAAAAAAAAACCCATTTGAAGACCCCTTTAGCAAAATGCCTCAGGCTCCTGATTTTTGTGTCATCTTAAGTACCCAAGCATAAGCCTTCGTGTGGGCCTTTTTTTGGTGGTTTTTTTTTAATGTACAATCATTATTATTTCAAAAGAGTTTTAAAATTAAAATGCTGGTAAATTTCCATTGCATTCTTCTCATCATCAGTCACTGGTTTAATTATGTGAGCCGTGAAGATGACAGATTCACTTGCCCACTCAGAAAGATGTTTCACTTTGGTTTGATTTTGAAATTGTGATGACCTTGGATTCAGTGTGAATGTGCCATTGTCAGGAAAAAACAATGCACATTAAATCTACAGACAGAGATGAGTAGGTCTGAAAATACTCTGAGGGAATGTGGCCTGTGAGTGCTACTTTCATTCATTCACCCAGTAAAAATTCTCTTGATTGAGGGCAGGATATTTCGACATGAATTCAAGAAAATATGACTTCTGTGCCTTATAAATCAGAGCAACCAATCTATTCAAAAGATCATACATCTATCACCAGAAAATACTGCTAAAAGATGGTTTCAACAAAATGAGGAACTTCTTTTAGATTGACCATTGAAAATGAAATTTTCTGCAAAAAAAAAATGAGTGAAACCTTGACATTCTTAAAAAGACATCCAGAAAGTATTGATTATACAGTAATAATAAGGCATTTATGTGTCTAGGATTGTATGGCTAGTATATTAGCATTATTTTCTGTAACCAAATAGCTTACGGAATTCCTGCACCACTGTGACAAACACATTACATTTTAAGCAATTACTGCTGCGCACATGTGGGCTAATGGGGGAAAGAAAGAAAGCCACAAAGCTTGTCACATAGGACAGCTGACCAAAGAAGAGTGCTGTGGCACTTTTAAAGTATTTAAATGATGATTCATTTATTGAAACAAAACAGCTGGCTTCTGTTTTGCTATGTTCATTAGGAAACATATGTTACTTAGGAATTCTTAAGACCTCAATGATGAGAAATTTGATTCTGTAAAACAGGTGTATTTCAAACTCTAAGGACCTTTTCTATTGCTCAAAATCTTTTCTAGTTGCTTCAGAATCTTAAGTGGAATTAGAAAAAGCCAGTGGCATAACTGTTTCCTCCTACCCAGAGAAATAACCTAGAAGAGTCTACAGGGAGCTTGCTGCAGTACCTGATATAAATGTACATATGAAATGATTTGTAAGAATTCTAATTAACAGGAGAAAGACTCTGCCAATAAATAATGCATAAAATAAACTGAAAGACAAGCATAGCGCTTGCTGGAAGAGTGAGGTCACCTCTACCTCTACCTATAGGTACTAAGTGGTTAGTATCTGTTCTGAATGAATACATTCATTTTTTTAAATTACAGTGCTGTTCATGGGTCACCATAATGAGAATTTAAACCTCCTTCAAGCTGCCCTCACAGATCTTTGCTTGCACCTACTGTGGACCTTCATAGTTCTGAACCCTTAACCCATGAAATCACATGGAGAGCTCTTAGAAAATACTACTGCTCAGGCCTCACACCCAGAGACTCTGATTTGCTGTGGAGTCTATTCCTATGTTTGACCTGACATCGAGTCTATATATTTGAACCCATGTAAATAAGTCTGAGGGAATGTGTTTAAAAGTGCTTCAGATGATTCTAACTGAGTGGTGAAAAGAACATGGGCTCTGGGGTCAAAATTCATTGTGCCATTAACTAACTACTTGGGAAAATCACTTCATTTCTCTGAGCATCAATTTCCTCGTCCCTAAAATGGGCATAATTGTGTCTACACAAAGAGTTGATGGCAGGATTGAAATCAAATGAGATGAGTTGAGCTTACCTAAAAACACAATACCTGACACATATTAAGCTTCCACTAAAGATTTGTTCCTTTCCATTCATCCGCTTCAGACCTTCTCATGAAGTCTCATTTTTCTCTCTTTGGTATTCATAGTTGTTGCCATCCTTAACACCTGGTCTTATTCATCTTTGCGCCTCCCACCATAATTTTGCCAGAGAAAGGACCCTATTTATATTGTTGAATGAAAGATTTAGTCAGAAGTACAATTTCAAAACTTAAGTGATTCGTTACTGCTTAGAATACATCACTTCTCAATGCAAAATAGAATCACAAAAGCAGCCTACTATCTGGAACCCCAAGTCACAATGAAGCACCAGGACACATACAAACAGCAGCAGAATCTACACACAGATCACTCCTGGCTTAGCAGTCCCATCCTGTATCAAGAACACTAAAATACAAGGAGAAACACCAACAGACACTAGTGGCCATTAGTAACTGGCAGTAGAGACCATGGCAGCCATGTACCAGGAGACCAGTGTTGAAATGATGATATCTGCTCTACAGCTTTCCTGAGACTGGCAGAACGTGGCGAGGGAATAATATGTTTACAAATTGGTTGAGGAGAACTACTCCTTTATATAGACAGTGGAAGAAGGTAGCAGCACATCTAAGGACTACTATGAAATTAGGAGGTATCTTATGGGCCAACTGTCGGGGGGGAAAAACTGAGCCTCAGTAGCCTCAGTAACAGCATTGAAAGTGTCAAATTAGAGGACAGCCTTTCCTGAAGCTCAATAAATTCATCTCTTGTCTTTTAACTCCTACCCACAGTGATAAATCACTGAACATTCATTTTAAATATGAAAAACAACTCCTCATGTGTCTAAGAGTCAGGTATGAAATGCTTTTGTTTGCAGAATTTTATATGAGGAAATAGGTCCCTAAGAGGAATAGATTTCCTCTAAGTCCAGCCTGACCAAGTACCACTCAGAGAGATGGACCGATGCCTCTATTGGGTCCTTCCTCTACATTTCAATGGAGACTTATTTACATGGGTTCAAATGTATAGCTCTGAATATAATTACTCTTCTTCCTTATACAATCCCTTCTTCTTCCCCTTTGGTATCAGGCAGATGTGATTTTCATAGTAATTTCTAGACCACTTCCCTGATTTCTGCTTTTATATTTTGCAGATCAGTCTAACTACTAGGCATATTTTCCCTTCACTCCTATGCACTGGGGATTTTAACACCTACCAGATGAGTAACAGGATGGTCACTCTATACACCCGAATGATCAGACAAAGCCAGTTGTTTTTTTTCTCTTTACAACCAACAGCAGTTGGCTTTTTAAATGTATCCACCAATTTCTCCCTCTTCCTATCTTGGATAGAATTTATTATATCTAGGAAAAACATAGCTTCTGCTATAGTGTGGTAAGTATAAGACTGATGATGGTACATTAAATGTTTAGGTGCTAGAAGGAAAAATACTTATATTAATAAAAATCGAGATTAATTTTATAAAATATATTCCACAGATCTAGAAGAATCTTTTGAAAAATGTGATCTTTTCTATCAATTGCACATGACACACTCCATCTTCCTCTAGTGTAAAGTCACAAGATACTGATTTAGATAGAAATGTGGAAATGAGCCAACATTTTTGGGACTGTAGGCAATTTTTATTTGAAGTACTTTGGGTAGACTGTTGTTTGAGGCTTCAAAACAAACAGATAAACACATCCACAGAAGGGGGAATGCATAGAGATGTGCACTACAGCCTTGTTTATAATAAACAAAAGCTAGAGACAACCCAAACACCCATCAATGGGGCTTGGATAAACCTTGGTAGATAATAACATTATAGAAAGCTGTCCAGTGGTTACAGTGAATGAACTATATCTATCTGTATAATAGGAATGGATATTAAAAACAACCTTGAGTGGTAAAAAGAAAGTTATAGGATATCATATACAAAAAAAAGCTATTTGTGGAATTTGTTTTAAATATCCAAAATAATATATTATTTATGATTACATATATGCAGTAAAAGTGAAAAAATACAGACTGAAAATATAAACACTACATTCAAGAGAATGGCTTCCTCTGGGACAGAAGTAGAGGGGGAAATATAGGAAATTTCTTCTTAGATTGCAAATTTTTGTATTACTTTCATTTGGGGTACCTAGTACACGGAAGTTTGACATATTTGACTTTATGTTTTCTATATTTATTTTCTTAAATAAAAAATGTATCAGGTGAAAAAGGTATATGCCCAGAAATGCAATGGTGAACATCATTTTGCAAAAATGCTTTTGAGGTTGGAAAAAAAAAAAACATACTTGCAGTGGCTAGATTTACTTTAACCATCATGTGATATTCAAGAATCTTGGTAGATGCTAAAAGGAAGCACAATGCTGTGATCCTCCAAAGTCTGATTAGTGATCCATTTTCTTTCCACAGTATTATTTCTAAATTGTCTTTTCTCAAAATACTTTTTTTATATGTCACATACAAATCCCTCTTCAAGATCTCTGACCAGAACATCTTACACATTCCTAAGCTGCTGTTACCACATGGACAAGAATGCCTTCTTTGTCCAAAGCCAGCCATTTAAGTGATTATATCAATGCTGGAAACAGCTGAGCGACTCCCTTTTCTTCCCATGACTCCCCACTCCTCCACCTCCCTCCACCTAAAAAAAGAAAGAAGTGTCTGAGATAAAATGAGTCTTGGATTATTGTCAGTTAAACAATCTGATGTCTTTAAGATCACACACAAAAAAAACTTTTTTTGGTTAAACAGGACAAAATTATATATTTTTCTTCTCTGAACATCTTTCCTTGAAAAATAATTTGTTTCACATTAATTTTAAATATCATAAGAAATATTATGGATTTCTGAAAGAGCTAAAGGCATTGTGAAGTGCTGACAAATACAGGATAGTATAACTACATTCAGAACTCCTCATTGTCTCTTGGACGATAATAGGTAAATTCCACGGCCGGAAGGAGCACAGTCAGTCTTGAGTCTGAGAGTCACTACAGTCCTCATCTGACCTCACGCAAAATCACCCCTCTGCTTTTTCTGAATAGGGTGAAACTGGACAACCAGGATTTCCAGGGTCCATTGGCCCTAAAGGTCAAAAAGGAGAATCTGTAAGTATTAACACTTTTAGGACAAAGGAAGAATATTCAAAAAAATAAAATTAAAAGTATTTTACCTAATCAGCCCTAATTCCGGGAACCTTGTTTGCCCCTGCCTTGGCAAACAACAGTCGATCAGATATTTGAGCAAATGCTCTATGTGAGGCATTAAGTCACTTACTCTTTTTTTAATGAGATAAGTAGGATATTATCACTCCTAGTCTTCATATGAGGAAACAGGCCAGAGAGGTTAAGTAACCTGCCTTAGGTTACACAGCTAGTGTGTTAGAGCTTTAAATCACACTTAGGTAGGCTGATTCTAGAATACAGGGTTTAAAAATTACTAAACTGCCCTGCTGTAACTAAACATTATAACTATAATAAATAATAAAGTCAATATATCAAAAAACTGGGACTAATATGTTCAAAAAATTAAAAACTTGTATCTATGTTCTCTCAGTATACTTTTTGAAGTTATTTTCTTTCCTTGGTTTTTATAAAGTCAAAGTGGCTTTCTTTCAAAACTGAATTCTTGTATAAGGGGAGAAACACTAAATTATCATTTATACTCAAATAGGACTACCTAAAGAGATTACATGAATCCTAGTCCAAAATTCACTTTTAAAAAATCCTACTTAAAAAACAAAAACCCACAGCAGTCCATAAGAATCAGCAAGACTCAGACTTAAATGTTTTATCTTTATCAAAAAGTGTAATATATATGATTGTTTTTGAGCACTGGGTGTTACACGTAGGGGATGAATCACTGGAATCTACTCCTGAAATCATTGTTGCACTATATGCTAACTAACTTGGATGTAAATTTAAAGAATTAATTAATTAATTAAACAATAAAAAACAGGGGAAAAAGCGTAATACTTTTTAAAAATCACTTTTCCCTGTTTCCTTGCCATTGTGACCAAAGGATACAAGTTTACCAGGGATAGTGACTGCACAGGTCACTAAAATGCCTGCAGGCTAAACAGAAACAGTATTTAAAGTATTTAATATTACAAAACCAAATTTTCCCTGTGCTTCCACTTGAAAACTTAGGCATCTTTGGCTATGACAGTAATTTTTCAGGCAGCTTTAGAGTCAGTGCTATGACCCAAGTACCGCAAGTTGTCCTCCCTGTAGGGGTCATGCTTGACTTTAGTGTCTAGTCCAAGCTTCCATATTCGACTGCAGCAACTGACAGTCTCTACTGGGTTTCCCAACTTCATATTTCCAAGAATGTCTAAGAAACTCACGTTCCACAAATACAGCCTGGTGATTTCTCCCCTCCATCTGCTTAACTATTCCTGATGTTCCACACTTGTTGGCAACTCTTAGCATTCTTAACTGCTTCTCTAGGTCTACCTTGCTTGTCTCCCCTCCAAGCTTGGACACTGACACTCATCTCTTAAACTATGAGGTGACGCATGGCAGACCTGGATTTCAGATTTGCAAAAATTCTACTGGAAAAACAGGAAGGGCAGAAAAAAGGAACTTGGAGTGGGTTAAGAGCAGTGTTTCTCAAATGTAAAGTACATTTGAATCACCTGGGGATCTTTTGAAATGCAGGGTCTAATTTAATAGGTCCAGGTGGGACCTGAGAGGCTGCATTTCTCATTAACTCCCAGGTGATACTCAAACTGTTGGCCCTTGGATCATGCTCTGAGTAGCAAGGGTGGGAGGACCTAACAGTTTGTAGGAAATTCCTCTCTGGCTGTCTCTCCCACCACAGACATTTGGGAGCAGCCTACCTACCCCACTGAGATTATCATTAGCCCTATCTGCCTTACGCAGAAGAAACATACTTCTTTTGCTTTTAATTTTCTCTTTGCTAGTTCCCTCTTAATCCTTTAATTATTCCATGTCCCTTATACAGTAGTCCCACCTGTTCAAGGGGGATAGGTTCGAAGACCTCCAGTGGATGCCTAAAACCACCAGTAGTACCAAACCCTATACAGTTGACCCTGAGCAACACAGGGGTTAGGGGCACTAACCCCCAGTATAGTAGAAAATCCACATATAGCTCTCGATCCCTCAAAACTTAATTACTAATAGTCTACTGTTGACCAGAAGCCTTACCAGTAATACTATGAACAATTGATTAACACTTATTTTGTATGTTATATGTATTACACTGTATTCTTACAATAAGAAAGCTAAAAGAACCATAAGAGAAAATGCATTTTACAGTACTGTACTATAAAAAAAATCTGCATATAATTAAGCCCATGCAGTTCAAACCTGTGTTGTTTAGGATCAACTGTATACACTGTTTTTTCCTATACATACATACCTATGATGCAGTTTAATTTATAAATTAGGCACAGCAAGAGATCCTCAGCAATAATAATAAAATAGGACAATTATAACAATATACCGTGATAAGTTATCTGAATGTGCTCTCTCTCAGAATATCTTGTACTGCACTCGCCCTTTTTGTGATGAAGTGAGATGATCAATGCCTACATGAAGAGATGAAGTGAGGTGAATGACGTAGGTGTGACATAGCGTTAGGCTATTATTGACATGATGACTCCTCGGAAGGAGGATCATCTGCTTACAGACTGCAGTTGACTGTAACAAATCAGGGAAAGTGAAATCACAGATGAGGCGAACTACTTTAACATCTTGCCTGCCTTCCTCTCTGCCCCCCCCCATAAAAGAAACACATTTTTACAATGCTATGCAGAGTAGTTTAGCTCTTTGTGGTCTCACACTTTATTTTTTTTTAATGTTTATTTATTTTTGAGGGAGAGAGAGAGAGAGACAGAGTACAAATTGGGGAGGGGCAGAGAGAGAGGGAGACACAGAATTTGAAGCAGGCTCCGGGCTCAGAGCTGTTGCTACAGAGCCTGATGCAGAGCTCGAACCCACAACCCACAAGATCATGACTTGAGATGAAGTCAGATGCTTAACTGTCTGAGCCACCCAGGCACCCCCTCACATTTTCTATTCCCGAACAGAATCTGTACTTGACTTAGCAAAATCACCAGAAGGCCAAAAAAGAGGAATGGTTTTCATCCAGATTTGAGTTCTGAACCATTTACCTTGAATGGCAGTTTTCCCTCTGCTACTGAACATTTAGAATATGACTTTATGTGTAACATATCAAAGCTAAAATATACTTAAGAGAGCATCTGGTTAAACCTCATGATTTTACAGATAAAGAAAGAGAGGTTCTAAAAGGCAAATCACTTGACCCAGATAGTGGCCACTGGAGCTAGGACTAAATATCAAGTCTTGAGACAACCAGTCTCCTGGTTTTATTTTGTTTTTTTTTTTTAACCTGTTACTTTAATCAGTATGGCTTCACAGTGGCTCCAAATAAGCATGATATAAGCAAAAATAAGCAGTTTATAAGCAATGTGGCCCATTGCGCATATCTAAATAACATCATCTCTTATCTTAAAAATCAAATAGATTTTTTTGAATTAAGGCTGAAAGACAAGAATATAAATAAAGCTCTGATTTAAGGTATAGCAGTTAACCAATAATAAGAGATTTTTTAAAAATTTTTAAGATTTATTTATTTATTTTGAGAGAGAGAGCATGAGCAGGGGAGGGGCAGAGAGAGGGAGAGAGAGAATCCCAAGCAGGCAGCACAGAGCCTGATGTGGGGGCTTGAACTCATGAACCGTGAAATCATGACCTGAGCTTAAATCAAGAGTTGGATGTTTGACCTCCTGAGCCACCCGGGCACACCAATCAGTAAGAGATTTAATCATGTTGGCTAGATATGGGGCATAACAGGGTAGGCTAAGTTATGCTAGGAAACACATTAACCCTGAAATCTCTGTGGCTTAATGCAAGAAAGATTATCTCTTGCTCATGCTGCATGCCCAGCATGGTTGGGGTGGGAGGAGTGGATGTCGACACTCACTGCACTCAGGTACCAGGCTGATTACCACCGTGTAACTCAGCCATCTGGTATACACAACCTTCTCAGTCACCACTGCAGGGAAAGTGGGACCGGAACATCATGAATGGGCTCTCCTTACTTCAGCCTGCAAGTAACACATGTTACATCTATTCACATTACATTGCCAATACTAGCTGCATGCCCCCAGGTAACTGCAAGGGAGCTGGGAAATAGGGGAGAGAAGAAGGTGAGCCCTCTAGTCCCTAGCACATAGGACATGAGGTGCAGACCACAGAGGTTTATTTACTAACCACTTATCTCCCATTAGTGATTTGTTTAAGAGACCAGCAGTCCCTAAGAGGACCATATTTACCTATGGTTCTCACATTTTCTCTTGACTTTCATATGCAAAAGAAAAACAATTTTTAATGTATGGTTTCCATCTTATTGTCAAATCACTCACTTCAAATAAAAAGTGAATCAAATTACAAATCAAATCAGACTGAGCAACCAAAGCCTGGGATTGAAGTCAGGTTGTCTAGGTTTAAATCCTGAATGACCTCTCACTGGCTATATAACCTTGGGGAAATTACTTAACTTCTCTGTGCCTCATTTTCCTTATCTGTAAATGGGTATACTAATGGTACCTACCCCAGTGGCACACAAGAACTAACTAGAACAGTGATTAGATCGGTATTTGATACATTATGAGGATTTAATGAACATCAGCTAGTACTGTTATATTTGCAAAACTTTAAATTCTCTAATTTAATAAACTTTTACTGGGCACCAACAGAGTACCCCAGAGATACTGTGATAGTCTAAATCCATGAAATTCCTACATCTGCAGAGTTTATAGGCAAGATAAACAAGGAGACATAAAGTGGGTGAGTGCTATTTTCGGGGAAATAACTCAGTTACACAGGACCTTTCTGAGTCTCTTTCCTCATGCTTGAGATGGGACCATATCTTCCTCACAGCACTGTCATGAAGAGTACATGAAATCACGTATATGTAACTGTAGGAAAAGAAGCTAGTGAGAGAAAGCCTCAGTGTGTGTGTGTGTGTGTGCGCGCGCATGTGTGTGTTAGAGAGAGAGGGAGGAGAGGGAGAGAGGGAGAGGGAGAGAGGGAGAGAAAAAGAGGGAGAGAGGGAGGGAGAGAGAGAGAATGTGATCAGCTTTTATGTGAACCATGCAAAAGGAAACTTTGGCCTTGGGCAGCATTCCAATTTGTTCCACTCAGGATTCTCGAAATAGTATTAGAATGATTAACTTACTGTTCACTTGGGAATATGAAAGAGTTTTTAAATTAATTCTCATATGCTCCCTTTAAACTGTTCAAGCAGACTGTGTGACATTCGGAATCAACTTAGGAGCTTATTTTGCAACAGAGGTCTGAGTTTGGTCTGCAGGATTCATCCATATCCAGTTTCGGAGAGTTTATTTCCAAAAGTGTTTATAATTGATTCTGCTTTCTACCCATTTTCCTAGGGGGAACCTTTTACAAAAGGTGAAAAGGGAGATAGAGTAAGTAGATGTTTTATCACTATTTTGGGTTTTCTACTTCATTGATTTCTCTCTCTGATTTCTGGTATGTTTACCGTGGAGTCTAATAGATTTGATAAAATAAAGCTCTCTGAGCATTTTACTTTTTCCTCTGTGAATTGACTCTTATTTTGATAAATGAGAAATTTTAAACCTTGTTAAGTTTTATCATTTGATGACCCTTTACCATTTGGCTTAGGTAGTGTATGTTTTCTGTAACCATTACTATTTGTAATGGGACATGAATGTTTTGAAAGATAAACCCTTAAGACATCTAAAATACAAAATTAAAATATAAGATACAGTTTTTTCGAAAATTCTGTTAATGATACAAATTAAATTTATCAAATAGGGTGATTATACCAAAAGGATCAATAATAAGTCATGGAAATAAGAAAAACAAACTCATTACAGTCAATATTGTCCTCTTTTGTGTAACCTTAATTTTTTTGTTGTTTTTCATTAAGTACCTATACCCAATAGTAGAATTGCCATGACATATCAATTTAAATTCTACTCTTTCTTTTCCTCCTTCATCTGAGGTTTTAATTCTCTGAGATATAAGATGAGCTGGTGGCAAATCATAACAAAGTCAGCTAAGTGGAGAACGCAGTTATTGCTAATGAGACATGATTGTAGAGTCAGAAGGATACTGGGAAGAAAACTTATAAAGAAAAAAGAAAATAGGTGTTATTGTTTACTTAATAGCAATAAGTATTTTAAATCATGTTTTAGAGTGACCCCTCCTTGACTTCATCATGCTGTCCATAATCTCCCCCTTTATTCTACGTTAATTAGTAGAAATGCAGATAAATTCAAGTATTAGAGATGCTCATCCCCATCTGAGTTTAAGTATTACATAAATGGTATTTTTTTTTTTTTACAGGGTGAACCTGGGATAATGGGATCACAGGGAATAAAGGTAACCTCATGACCTTCTTTACGGCATCTCCAACCTAAGGAGATTGTGAAGATTACATTAACCATTTCACTTTCCTTCCCATCCTATGTTTAGGGTGAACCTGGAGATCCTGGTGCCCCCGGTTTAATAGGAAGCCCAGGACTAAAGGTATATAAGAAATAACGGAGTTAAAGAGGAAATATTTTTGGAGTTATAGCCATTTCTGTACAAAACAAAGTGCTTTGGTGTGCCACTCATTTTCTTCACAAACGTTCTCAGAGACTTTATCATGTTTCCATGGTGATTTTCCCCCCATTGACTGCATTTATTACACACACAGTAATTGTGCTTTTTGGTTCACAGTGAGATTTTTAAACTCTTTTTCAGAGCATATTCACAATAACATCCCTAAACCCTTTACGAGTAAATAATGTGAGCGAAACCTGTGACCCTGGACTATATCCTTAAAGTGAACAGGACTCAAGATTCAATTTCTAAGCCAAAATTATGCAGCCCTGAGATGCTTGAGTTCCCCATGTGGGATTCCACAGGAGTGTCCCTAGAAATACCAGCTTTTGGGAGGTGCAGGAGAGATTTATGTGATGCGCTCCCACCAATGAGGGAGGGAGGTTATCCTGGCCTCGCTTGCTGGTGGGAAAACACCCATTTAAATGAGAACATCTTCAAACTATCTTTGTCAGCTCAAAGCACATTTCAGAATTATTCAGAATAGGTGGGATGGTAGAAAGCCAGTCTTTCTACAGAAAAAGTTCATACCATGTTTTATATATATTCAGGTACAATCTATGTTTTTTAACAAAGTTGAACTGCATATCACCTTCTTTTTTAGGGTCAGCAAGGACCTGCAGGCTCTATGGGACCCAGAGGGCCACCAGGAGATATTGTATGTATAGTAAATACAGGTGTCTTTGATATGTAACATTAAATCGATGTCTTAGAGAATGTCAGCATGTTTTCATGTGACTAAGTTATACCACCTTTTCCAAAGACATGGGTCACATCTACTACCAAAACTTATCAAACCTAATGTCAGGAGTTATTAGGAAGGTTGCTAGCACCTTCATCTATTCATATGAGGTCCTTTGAATATCATTAGCCTAATAAATCAGTCTTTGGAAGTCAAGTTAACTAAATCATCATTTTGGACATGCTTGTCAGAGGTGTACCAACAGTAGCAGAGACTGGAAACATCAAACGAAATAAGGAAAACCAAGAGAGAAAGCAAGCATTTCCATTATGCATGGCTTTGGCTCATTTCTCCATCCAAAAAAAAGCACTTCCAAAGCTTCTGTTATTGTTTTATTGCAAGAGCCTCCAAAAAGAGCAAGTCTTTTAGTGAAAATATTTCTATAATGCCATTGGAAAATGGTCCTCAGGTTGCATTAGAACCTAATTCTAGTGGTCTCACTATCCTCTCTCTCTCTCTCTCTCTCTCTCTCTCTCTCTCTCTCTCTCTATCCTTTAAATGCACTTTTCTATCCATTCCCCCACTAAGCCTTTTGTTCCTTGAACAATGTCCCTAGCCTGCCCTTCTGACAACTTGGGAGCTAAGACTCACCATCAGTCCTCACTTGAGCAAAACAACAGAAATGCTTGGCCAAAACTTCTTGGAAACTGATCTCTACATGGCCACAATCCCAGCACTTTCTGTGCAACTATTAGAATCTTTCCTTTTCCTATCATCTTGGGAACAGCCCCATGACCTCCTTCTCTATTCTCCATGCTTCTTGACTGAGCCTCCAGAGGTCTTTCGTGCATTTGTCCTACTCATACTTGGAACATTCAGTTTGTGGGTAAAGCTTTTTGTTGCTCCCCCCTCCCCAGGCCATTTAATGAACCAGTATAGGTGGACCTCATGGAGATATCTCAAAAGAAGAAAATGATGGTGGCACAGGTGGAGCCAAAAATTGACCAAGAGTGAGATTAAGTGATAGTGATTAGAGCTAAGAAAGAAAATAAATCAAAAGGGAAAGAGCCACTGTTGCCAACATACTAAGGGTATATTTTCCTATTTATTCCATTGTCGTAAATTGTGCTGTGATGTTACCAACCACCATCCCTTCACTCTTCCTTGGCAATAATATGAATGGGGCATTTGGTTCAATTCTCCCTTATTTAGTTTCTTTTCCATTACCTCCAGGTTACTTCACTTGAAACAACAAACCACATATTTTCACCAATGTGTTTTCCTTTTTTACAGGCCAAAACCAACCCATCCCCTTATAGTTTACATGTTACAATTCTGTTCTCCTGACAAAGACTCACAGATAGAAATGTTCTTATAATAAGAGTATTCTAATGGTTCTTTCCCATTAATTATGGATTTTCTAGGGATTGCCAGGAGAACATGGTATCCCAGGAAAGCAAGGCATTAAAGGAGAAAAGGTATAGTTTCCATTTTGCTCATTTTATATATTAAGTAGCTAGGTGGGTGGGAGAGACAGAGGATCAGAAGGGGACGGGGGAGTGGTAAAAGGATAGGACAAGGCTGCCAGGATTGTGCAGGGGATATACAGACACATGTTAATGTTGACCATTACTGGAAAAGAACTTAAAGAAAACATGAAGATCATTTTAAAGACTTTCTGAGTAGATGCTCTTTTTGTGCATATATTTATGCACATGGATACAGCATGATACTGCTAAACTTGTTGTAGTATAACTCGCCACAAAATCTAAGTGCATCTAAGATAACTAGAATAGTGCCTGACATGAATGAGGCCCTCCGTAAATAGGGCTGAATGAGTAAATGGGTGAGAAAATTAAGTTTGGCTACAACAAAGCAATGAAAACTGCTGCCTCCACAGCTCCCACCATGAACTTGAGCAATGACATAAGAATCTTGTTTTCCTCAGGGAGATCCAGGTGGAATTATAGGCCCTCCTGGGCTTCCAGGTCCCAAAGGTGAGACTGGTCCTCCAGGGAAAAGCCTGCCAGGGGAACCAGTAAGTACCAGTCTTTTTACTAATATTTCCCTTTAAAGGTCATTAATTACCCTTCATGTCTTCCCAGGTTCAGATCAGAAGTATAGGAATAAGTTGAGGTCTGCAGACAAGGAAATATTCATCTTGTTCTTTAGGTCAGAGATTTAACTTCTTCGGAAATCTGATGCAAGCAAAGGGCTCTCTTCTGAGAAAAAAAAATGCGCATACCCACTTAACATACATTTTTGAAAGATTCATAGGCCTCCTTGAATCTTCTGCATGAATTCTTTAGGGATCTGTGGAGCCTAGTAAGATACACTAGTTTTAAATCATAAGCTTTCCTAGGTCGCTATGTTAAAAACAGAAGAGCTGCCTGAAATTTTCTTTCCAACGGCTCTGCAGGCACGGCCATTGATGGTCATTTGCAGAAAATCTACTTGTAGCCCAGGCTATTTCCAGGGCATAGAAAAACTGGATAGCTGGAAAAATCAAAATAACCAATAGGCCTATTTCACATGCCTTTTTTTCCTCCTCTTTGACTTTTTATATTACTTATTGATAATAAATAGTTCTCAGTATTAGATACCTCATTTTAAAGATAAAACATTTTTTGTTATTAAGTTTTAAATATCAATTCCAGTGTAGTTAACAGTGTTATATTAGTTTCAGGTGTACCATGTGGTGATTCAGCAATTCCCTATATTATTCAGTGCTCATCACAATTAAGTGTACTCTTAATTCCCCTCACCTATTTCACCCATCCCCCACCCAACTCCCTTAAAAATTAAAACGTCTTATATTTTAAAGTAACTACACACAATCTATAACCTGGTGAAATCTGTATTCCCTGTTCCTTATTCTTTTACAGAAAAAGGGTTTATTCAAGAAAGATGAAGAGCAATAAAACGTTTTTGAGTTATAACTTCTAAGATGCTTTTAACTGTTTTAGAAAAAGAAGTGTATTACTTCCTTTTTTTTTTTTCCTTTTAGGGATTAGATGGAAATCCTGGAGCACCTGGTCCACGTGGGCCAAAGGTATAAAAATATCATAGATCATTTCTAAAGAATCGACAATGTTACTGAAATTTTTTGTCCCCTGAGCCTCGCACTCACAGAAGGCTCTCATTGCACAGGGTGAACGAGGACTCCCAGGTGTCCAAGGCTCCCCAGGTGACAGAGGCCCCCCAGGGCTGGGGGTTCCTGGCCCAACAGTAAGTGAAATTCCATCAAGCTTTTGAAACCCTGTCCATTCCAATAGTAAAATAAAACCGAGTGACAAATTTGAATAAGAAGAAAAGAATGAAATGGTCAGAGGAGGAAATAACAAATAAACACTAGTCAGAGGGAGAGGATTAATGAGCACTGGGGTTAAGTCACTGAGCACAGAGAAAGAAGGTACTTACTGTTTGCTGATTTACAGATGCTGATCTCACCACATATACTGATTTTGGATTGGGTAACAGTTATTTAACCCTTTATTTCTCTCTTCTCTATATTAAAAAGTACAAATGAATGTAAGATTACATACATGCCTAAGATTAGCTTTTGTATATTACTGTTTGTTTTTAATGAAAATAAAATAAAAAGTGAATATTTAAAGTGAATGAAGTGTGTATAAATGAGATGATGACAAAAATCTCTTCAGTAATATCTTCAGGAAGAGAGAATAGAAGTTGTTTACGATAGTGAAGATAAAGAATGGGCAATTTCTTAATGCCCATTTTTTTAATGCCCAGTTTTCTTAGCTATAAGGACAGTGCCTGATAATAATGACCCCCATATGCATACGTGTTGACTAAACAGTAATAAGACATAAAACTTTTTATTTAATATGAAAAAAATGTAAATGATTTTGGAACAAGAAAAGTGGAAATAAACACTTATTCTAGTGACATTAATTTGGGAAATTGGCCTTGTAATGAAGTTATCACAAGAGCTAAAAGAAGGCATAAATAGTGAATGGTTATGTTGTGTGTGTGATCGATTTTGCAGGGCAAGAATATAAAAGACACTGGAGATGGGAGATGAAACAAAGCAAAAACACAGATCAGGAAATTATTAAGGGAGTGAAGGAGATTGAAGCAAAAAATAAAAAAACATAGTAACTAAGGTTCTATTGTGACAATAGAAAGGGAACAAAAAGTAGCTTTGACAGTAAATTGTCATACGAATATTTATTTTTAAAAAATCAGAAAGGAGGAGCACCTGAATGGCTCAGTGGTTTAGCTGTCCGAGTCTTGATTTCAGCTCAGCTAATGATCTCATGGTTCATTGGATAGAGCCCCATGTCAGGCTCTGCACTGTCAGTATGGAGCCAGCTTGGGATTTTCTCTCCTCCTCTCTCTCTGCCCCTCCCCTGCTCACATGTGAGCTCTCTTTCTTACTCTCAAATAAATAAACATTTTATAAACAAGTAAGTGAGCAAATAGAAAGGAAAGGTCATGAGCAGTTACTGAAGTCCGCTGCTGAGAACCCAACCCTTTACTTACTTAGGTCATCAGTTCCTCCTTCCTAGGTCTGTGGTTATGCAACAGGGATAGAGTTATCGTCATTAGGTTCACTGATCATTTCCCAGCCTCCTCTTTCTTACTCCAAATTCCAATTTGCTAGTGTAGAAAAGAATAGCTGATTGATTCTTTACTTCCAACTGCTGTCACTGAACACTAGTTCTGGCAGTTTCTTCAAACAGGGAAATGACCCAAAGTAGAAAGCACAAAGGAAAGGAAGTCCTGAGCCAGTTACTCTATCAGCGGTTTCTGAACAGATAGAATTTGGATGCATCGTATGTTTGTGAAGGTGCAGGAACAGATGATGGTACTGAGAGAGATAGCCCAGGCATCTGAGCAAAACCATGCTCATGTTCCAAGCAGCAGACTCCTGGTTAAGTGTTTACCTGCCATCCAAAAGTCTTAGCCGTCTTCACAGAGAGTTTTCGGGGTATGCAAGTTGGCAAGCCCTGTTGTTCCTCTAAGTAAATTACAATATATAACTCTTGATCCCACATGCATAATTTATGGACATTCCTGGAAGAATTATCCAATCTGATAATTGGATCTCATTCTACTCAGGGTTCCCAAGGACCAGCTGGAGAGCCAGGTATTCAGGTAAGCTATTTAACCAAGGTGTTTGGCACAGCAAATCCAGCTTGCTTTACTTGGGGAAAATTACTGAAAAACTGTCCCCATAAGTAACTATTTTCATCCATTTCCAGGGTCCTCGAGGTCTCCCTGGATTGCCGGGAACACCAGGGACCCCAGGGAATGATGTAAGGACCATCTGTACCTCCTTCTACCCACTACCCATTTTAATCTGAACCCGTGCCACTGTGCAAGGATTTGAACACAATGATTCTCTTTTCAGGGTGCTCCAGGGAGGGATGGAAAGCCAGGTCTGCCAGGCCCCCCAGGTGACCCGGTATGTCAACAGACTGTGCCTGATTTATGTATCTTTAATGCACCCAGAAGCCAAATAGCCTACTGAGCAACTTTTGCTGTCCAAACTAATTAGAATGCTCAGTGACTGCTTGGTGATTTTGTTTATCCCCATTATTTTGTAGAGGGGGAAAAATTCAAGCTGCATCAGCATTTTTGTGTGTGTGATGAATACTTATTTCCTAAGGGTATAATTCAGCAGTACAATTTTGCCCCAGGCTGAGCCTTGACACATAATGTCTCAATCCCATGGAAAATTGAGTTAAAATATATAGCCACAATTTCTATTCTTTCTAATGCCACTGACTAAATGAATTTCATTTTTCTAAATGAAAGTTTGCAGGTAAGTTACCAACAACAGTGTACATATCCATTGATTCTATGGCTTTAAAATGCTAAAATGATTAAGTTACAAAATCTGGCTTGAATAGGCTCTTAAAAAATGGGTTTAAACACTAAATGTGTGTTCCAAAGTTTTATTTCAGGATGAACCTTGCTTTGAGCAACAGTGAAATCCCTTTAAATAGCCTCAGAATTGGCAGTTATAATTTGAGAGGCCATATGGTACATGACATTGTATTAAGAGTTTTGTATGATAAAATCCAAATCTGTCCTCTCGGTTCTAAGTCTCCCAAATTCTTCTCCCTCCCACACTGGCTGGCTGTGTGTGCCTTTATAAGCTATATGCAGAGGCATATTTTGGCCTTACTTTAACTCCACTGCTGAGTGAATCATGTGTGCATTATCTAGAATTCTTATAAAGTGTTACTTGGGTTTACAGTGCCTCTCTGAAAGGACATTTTAAGACACGAGGCTGGAACACTGCCCAAGATTCCTCAGTGTCTCTCTTGCATATCACGTAAGCCACCTATTGGCTCTTTCGAACTTCAGTGAGAAAGAACTTTAAGGCAAATTCATTCTGTACTTTGCATATTTCTCAACAGCCTGATAATTTGCTTGGCAGAGTGGTGACTTCCTTTTAATAAATGATTTACCTTTATGTATTATTTAAAACCAAGACTGTATTAGGGTTGGCATAAAAGTTGCCATGTCATGAAAATATAAAATAGAGATGCAGAATCAGAATGACAACATGGGTGTGTTTACATGTTCATAGTAGAGGGATAGTGAATATTTCTCAGATACAGTTATGAGGTCTGTCAGTGTCATATGGCTATTTCATGATATGAAATATAACATGAAAGCCAACCATTCTGACAATGAGCCTTTTAGAAGCCCCATGACAAATTTCAACTGGCATGACACTTGGAGGAAAAACATCTGCTCTGTATTATATGTTTCTATTGTATCGTGTGCACATATATGTATAAACGTGTGCTGGATTTTTTTTCTCCTTAACCACAGATCGCACTTCCTCTCTTGGGAGACATCGGTGTCTTGCTCAAGGTATTTGGTTGCTATTTAAGAAATTATGTGTTAATTTTTAGGAAAAGTTAGAAAGAAAATCTTTATCAGAAACTGAGTTAATTGCTTAGCCTGAACTAAAATTCAGTTTTTAAAAGGCAGAACATCTTTTAGATAGAAAAAGGAACACATCTTTTGATGTATCTTGTGCCACTTTTACTAATCCCTCCATTCTCTTCTTCTTTATGTCCCTGTTCGTTTGGGTGTAAGGGATTGGGGGTGGGGTGAAGGTAGTAGTTCTGAGATGAGCTACATGGAAGAAACCGTGTCATCAATACCCTTGAGTAGACCATTCTTCTCCTCTGGAGGGACAGCTTTCTCTTCATGGGTGTTTACCACCCCTGGCTCCTGCTGTGAAACCTAATCCTTCTCACTGGAGCTACCCTCACTGTCCCAGGTTGAAAACCAGTGCTGCCCAATAAACAGCCAGCTTGCAAGGCTGTGCTTTGATGTCATGGGATTTTACAAAGTGAGCTGCAAAATTCCAAAGCCAACAATTGCCCTAACACCTGTTACTCTGTTAAGTAAAAGCAATCTCTATCTATTATTCATCTCATAAGGAATAAATCTTGCTACCATTCTTTTCTCTAATACTACCTTGTATTTTATTTGTAACACAGATGAGAAAGAATGATAATGGGACACTTGTAAGGTCATGAATTTGCATATTTCTTCATGGTATGCTGAGACTGACTGAACCCTGATGAAAATCTGTTCCCCTTCCCATTATACTCAAAGCTTATGTGTCCTATCTGTCTATATATGAATGGACAATGTATATGTGTGCACATGCACACACACTAAGGCTATATGTGGATATATGTGATTTATTTTATATTCCTACCATTTAGACCAAAGGTTTGTACAGTGACTTACTTAATAGTAGGCAATCTTTATTGAGTTAAATTTTATCAAATAATTATATTTGTTAATTTATTAAATTAAATTAAATATTTATTGAATTAAATTCAAAAACTCAAGAATTCTAGGATAAGTGTTTGCTGGATGATGAAAGTTTTGAGTATATAAACATAAATGTAAATATAAATATAAAAATATAGTAGAGGAGATTTTTAAGACCTTCAAAAGTCAACATTTTCTTTTAAGTAAAAAGAGAATGGTTGGGGGGATTTTAGGAAAATCTTATATAAGTTGAGCTATAATTACATGGCAGGCAATACACTGCTTTACTTAAATTATCTCACTTAGTCCTCACAATAATCCTGTAAATTTAAGTTCTGGTAGTATCCCATTTTATACATTAGAAACTGAAGTTCTGAGTAGCTATGTAACTTCCTCAGAGTCACACAGCTAGGAAGTGCAACATGAACCCAGGAACACAGGTCCCCAGACATTGTCTTAGGTTCTTGACAAGGGCAGTAATGTTGGAAGTGGCAGGATTGTAAGAGTTATACTTAACCATCCCAGAATAGTTAGGATCAAAATTTATACACTTCAGCAGAAATGCATATCATGATAGAGCATGGGATGATTCACAGAATAGACAAAAAGACCGTGACTAGGCTCTGACAAGGAGAGCCAGGACTCCAAATGCCTCAGAGGTGGACGTAATTGATAGTTTCACCAGGGCAGCATCTCTTTAATGAGTGTGCTCTGCCACTGTTCCAGCCCTAACATCACCTCCCTGAGGTTCTGAGTCCCAGGAAAGCTGACTGGTGAGAGGCGGGCAGGACACCTCGACTGACAGTCCCAACACACTGCATTCCATAGAAAAGGGAAGTGTGTCGTTCCCCAAAGCAGATTCCAAATGCAAGGATTTAGATTGGAGATTGGATCTATGAGGCCAACCTAATGTAATTTTAAATCCTGATCCTATTACCCAACGCATGTAGTCTCCCTCTCTGTCCAAAGTCTTTATGTAGCCAACTTGATCATCTGCTTTCTGTTTTCAAAAATACCCTAGATTAAAGCATAGTAAAGAACTGACATAATTCCAGGCCCAAATGACATCCCTTCAAAGACCTTCCTCTTGGTTGATCTGTGTGTCAGTCCCTCTTTGAGTGAGATTGTACCCTGGTTGTTAATTGATGCATCTTTATTCTCTCTATATGCAAATCTAAAGACTTTTTTCAAGACTCTCAATGAAATCATTTCCCTTGATTTAACAACATTCTGGAAATCCACACCTAAAGAAAATGAGGGCCGCTCAAAATGATTCTTAGAAAATTTGATTGACTCATAATGATTACCATTTTTTATGTTTTATTAAAACAATCAAATAATCCATTCTAAAATATTGCTGCATATTGACATCCAAGGGTTCTGCTCCATATTGATATGCCACATTTATTTGTTGACAGATACAATAATTCATCTTCTTCATGCTTTTTGAAATGTAGAACCCTTCTTGGTTCTCTTAAATCCTCAGATCTCTCTCTCTCTCTCTCTCTCTCTCTCTCTCTCTCTAGTTTTTCAGATATTATAAGTGGTGGATCTACAATTATATATGTATTTTTTTTAATTCCTCTACCAATACATTAGCTGTGTGAAAAGATCCTAATGGCAAAATTAGTTTTGGGAAATATCGCACACGCTAGCTCCTTTTTATATATACCAGCTCTGAGAAGGACCACCATGAAGAGAACTCTTTAATCAGCCTTTTTTAGAGAAATTGCCTCAGAATCTTTTCAATAGCATACAGAATTAGCCTTCCAAGGAGCATATTTTTGGAAATCAGACTTGTTCTGATATTCACTGAGTCAAAAATATTGAACTTGAATATCCATGAGCTTTCTTGCCAATGGCATGCTTCAGTTCCCTTTTCGCATTTCAAGATTCTTCTCTTTGGTGAAAAGGATAGAAGAAAAGAGGCCTACATTGTCCTACCGTCTGTCAACTGTTAAAATTAAACTATGTCCTCCACTCAGTGGTCCCTATTCTGTCCTTTCCTGTTCATATTCTTATTCTAACATTTTAAAAATAAGCCTTTATAGGGCTTTTCACGAACGCATTTTCTTTAGCAATGTGATAAGAAGTTTATCTTGTAGGCTCAGACACTTAAATTCAAGCCTTTCCACATCAGCTAAAGGTTACAGAGGAGGCAGTGGAAAGGTAATTCCACTTAGATTTCCTATCTGCACTTGGATTTGACATAGAAGTCAAGTCCAAGTCACTCAAGTAATTATTTCTCACAAGAGTGCTTCCACTGACAAAATGTTGGTAAACTGTGTGTACAGTTCTTCTACTAATTTTGCTCTCAGAAGGAGAAATCCTTTCTTCACAGCTTTTTCTTTCTCTCTTTTTTAATGATTTATGTGATTGGACATATGAAGTCTGTAATCTTGTTGGTTATTCTAAACTTTATTACTACCTCCCTTTTAAACATGCTGTTACACAGTTGAAACAGTCTGTGGTTTTGACTTATATGTCTTTTCCTTATATATTTGGAATCTTCCATTTAAATATCATCATAGACATAGACATGCTTTAAAAAGGCCCAATATCAGCGACAGATATAATTGACTAGCTTCATGAGTAGTTTTTACCTCACAGAAAAATAGTCTTTTCAAATTGGATCAACTCTAATAAAAGTAGTGATATATCAGTTGCTGTATCACTCATCTCTGACAAAGGTTCATATCTGATCAGATCTCTCTTTTATAGATTACTTTGCTGAATCTCTCAGTAACCTTATCTCTATACTTACTAGAACTTTTGTGGCAACTGCCAAGCCAGTGTCCCCGGGCTGAAACGCCACAAAGGAGAAGAAATAGGCGCTGGTGAGCCTGGAAAGTATGATTCTATCACCCAGAAGGTAAGTGGCAGGCTGAACATTGATGGGCCCTGTAGGTTACACACAGTATCTTCTCTCATTTCTCTACTGCTCTGTCCTCCAGGGTGACACAGGACCACGGGGTCCTCCAGGAATCTCAGGCAGAGAGGGACCAAAGGTAAGGAGTTTCTCCTCTGCTCTCTGTGGTACCTCCAGTTCAGTGTGAAAAATAAAACCCATTTTAAAATTCTTTTAATGTTTATTTTATTTATTTTAAAATAGAGAGCATGAGGCGGGAGGAGGCAAAGAGAGGGAAAAAGAATCCCAAGCAGGGTCCACATAGAGCCCAATCGGGCCTTGAACTCACAAACCGTGAGACCGTGACCTGAGCCAAAAGTAAGAGTTGGACACTTGAATGACTGAGCCACCCAGGTGTCCCAACAAAACTCATTCTAAAACACACTACTTTTTGTGAAAACTATCTTGGAAAAGTGGTGTAAAATCCATGTGCAAATGTCATTTATTTGTGTCCTGACTCTGTCCAAATTACCTGTCCCAAATGTAACTAAGAAGAGATATTTTCATTGTTTTAAAAGATGACAGGGGTGCCTGGGTGGCTCAGTCAGTTAAGCTTCAGACTTCAGCTCAGGTAATGACGTCACAGTTCGTGAGTTCGAGCCCCGCATCGGGCTCTGTGCTGGCAGCTCAGAGCCAGGAGCCTGCTTTGGATTCTGTGTTTCCCTCGCTCTCTGCCCCTCCCCCACACATGCTGTCTCTCTCTGTCTCAAAAATAAAAAATCCAAAAAAATTAAAAAATAAAAAATAAAAATAAAAGATGACAGAATGATTCAGCACACTAGCTGAAGTTCTTGTCTTTTTAGGGAAGCAAAGGAGAGCGGGGCTACCCTGGGATACCCGGAGAGAAAGGCGATGAGGTGAGACTCTTCTCTGATAATATAGTCCTCCTATTGATCCTCTTTACGTGACTCAGAGGAAGGACAGCAACTCTTCTATAGCTCATGTTTAATGTTAAATCAAATAAAAACAAAGATTAAGGTAGGTTGT
Source organism: Cryptoprocta ferox (assembly GCA_028646485.1). NCBI lineage: Eukaryota > Metazoa > Chordata > Mammalia > Carnivora > Eupleridae > Cryptoprocta > Cryptoprocta ferox. Next base: position 83,661,137 of record CM053577.1, on the reverse strand, counting down.
TTCAAATATCAACACATTTTAAATAATAATACATTGATGTATTTGTCAGTGGTCCAGTTTTTTGAGATATGGAATTAAAGCACAGAATTGACAAGTCAGTTACTATGTTTTTGTTTTCACGTAGCAGCTAGCAATTCCAGCTCTCTCAAGATAAAGAAAAAAAAAAAAAAGGAAAAGGAGGAAGGAGATTTACTGCATAAAATCCCAAGGTAGCTAGTGGAGTTGAAGGAATAGTTGAAAAACCAACCTAGGAACAAGAGCAGCTCCAGAACACAGCAGAACTTCCCTGGGATACTGCTCTAACATGATTCAACTTTAGTGACCTTGGTTTGTCTGTGTCTCTGCTCAACTTTCATACTCTTGGGAGGGAAAAAAAAACTATCAAAAGGATCTGATTCAACTAGTTTAGACCAGCTGCCTACCCCCAGATGAAGGTTCAAAGTCAAATTAGTTTTGAGACGATGGTGTAATTTTCTGACTCTAAGTCATGGTGATGCTCAGGATATCATTCTTTTCCTGCATAATTTACCTTAACTCCTAGAAAAACCAATTAGGATGATGAATTGTTGTTAGTTTAAACAGTTTTGATGCTAATAATTCTTAATGAAAGTAAGTAAGCCATCTGGCATATATTAACCTTGATGTTAGTACTGAAAATCATAACGGTATACAGGAGATCTATTCTTTTGAGTCAGAGTTATATTTCACATTACAAATTATCACCATGTGTTATTGTTTTTAATATTGATTCTATTCTAGAAAACTTTGAGAATTGGCTTGCTTTTCTCCAAGTTAAAATTGAACAACCAAGAAATACAACATTTCTTTTTATCCATAAATAAAGCAGTAAAGGCATCTTATTTTCAAAGTAAGAGTTATTGACTTTTGCTTCTTCATGCTCCCCAGAAAATTTCACTAATGTACAAGCCCTATCTATGATTTTAATAGTCTCAAAGCTTTTAACTGCCTAGATCCAAGGAGTAGGCTTTAAAGGCAATTGAGAAAGTAATAACAAAAAGATCAGGAAATAGTTGGAATTCAGGTTTTTTATAAGTGGCTCTAAGTTAAATTTATTAGGAGTTAATTTTGATTAATTCTACAGGATACCTGGCTCTTTTGGTAAACTGAAATCCCTCGTTATTATCGCTCCACTATTTTAGTGTGTACTTTCTTTTATATATATATAGTTTTATGTATTTTAATAGCAAACTTACAGAAAGAGCACAGAAGTTAGACAACATAAAAAACACGTACTTGCATGTAGGCCAACTCAGAAAAGTACATGGAATGGATGAAATACTGTATGATAAAAATGCTACAAACACCACTTAGTTGCCCTCAATAAGAAATTTACTTGTTTTTCAAAAATCCAAATGCTGGCATTGTCTACAAAAATTTAACAGGTTTATTTATAATTGTTATAAAGTTGAACTGCTGGAATGTGTCCACTGAAACATTCTGACTTGCATTAGTCCTTTATGTCCCTGCATTTATATTAAAAATTCACACACAAATGAAAATGGAAAAACCGCCAAAACCTGATTTCTGTCCCCAATTTTTTCTTTAAAAAATTTTTTTAATGTTTTATTTATTTTTGAAAGAGAGACAGCATGAGCAGGGAAGGGGCAGAGAGAGAGGGAGACATAGAATCTGAAGACAGGCTCCAGGCTCTGAGCTAGCTGTCAGCACAGAGCCCGATGCGGGGCTCGAAACCACGAACCGTAAGATCATGACCTGAGCAGAAGTCGGACGCTCAACCGACTGAGCCACCCAGGCACTCCGGTCCCCAATTTTTTCACTTGCAATCATATACTTAGGTACCTTTTGACCCCATGGACAAATAACATTCAGAACTACCAATAACAAGAAGATAATTTCTTTTTTGTAAAGAATGAAATGTTTTCCATCATAGTGGATACTTACGCACATTCTCCATGTATGTAGCATACGAGCGGATGTCTTCTGGCATAACTGTTACACATTTGGCATGGATAGCACACAGGTTGGTGTCTTCAAAGAGACCCAACAGATAGGCCTCACTTGCTTCCTGCAAAGCACCAGTAGCTGCACTCTGGAGGCGCAAAATAAAAGTTTGCGGATCAGAAGTTCAGATGCTTCTGTTAGCATCTGATTGTGGGGAGTGCCACAGCACCAGGCCTGTAATGATGAGGTTTCTTCACCTCTCCAGTAGAGGGCGCATTCTTGCCAGCAGCTTTTGTAGCCAGTTGCTTTCTGGGTGCTTTACAGCCTGCAGTTCATTTGCGGGCAGTCGGCTTTGTATAGGAGCCGTTGTCCAGAGACCTCCTGACTTACTCCCCTCCTTTGGCTGGAGCTCGGCAAGCTGAAGGTGGCACCAGCCTTAGTGAGTGACTGCGGCGCATGGTAACTGCCTAGTGTGTTCTTTGTTAAATATAGTAGACCCCTGATATCTGTGGGGAATATGTTTTAAGATCTTCCTCCACCATGGAAGCCGAAAACTGCAGATAGTACCAAACCCTATGCTCTGTTTTTTCCTATATACACATACACATGATGAAGTTTAACTTATAAATTAGGCACAGTAGGAGATTGATAATAGTAACAAATAGTAAATTAGCGTAATTATCACATACTCTAATAAAAGTTATGTGAATGTTGTCTCTCCCTCTCTCTAAGTATCTTTTTGTACTATAATCCTTCTTGTGATAATGTAAAATGACAAAATGCCTATGTGATAAGATGAAGCAAGGTGAAGGCATTCATTGTGACATAGTGTTAGGCTGCTGTTGATCTTCTGACAATAAGTCAGAAGGAGGATCACGTGAGTCCAGACAGCGGTTGACTGCGGGTAACTGAAACCATGGCAAAGGCAAACTACTGTGTACCTTATGGATTCTTTAACAGAGGGCACACAAAATTTTGCACAAGATTCTTATTGTATGGAGAATTCCAGCAAGTTCAGAAGGAGATTCTTTTCAGTTTTGTCTTCACATCCCATGAATAGTAGGAATAAGCCTGAAATAGCACACTAGCTCAGTTGAGCCTTTTGGAGGGGCTTTTCCTCTCAGACAGATGGGAAACAAAGAATATCGTCTTGTCTTCTACTTGGACTCAGATACTACCTGAAATTATAATTTACTGCTTTATTTAGGTGAATGAAACTGACCAAGAACATGTGCATCTCTAACTGGCCAGTAAACTATATTATTTTAATATGTACATAATACCTAGTCTTATCAAATCTCAAATGTCTATTCTACTGTTAGTGGAAAAGATACAGAGGGATACCTCATCTCTTTGAGGACTTCTAATTATGTCTTCAGTGTGATCTGTGTGGGAACTTAGAGAAGTTGCCTATTTGTTCATTTCTCTGAGGAGTGTGACATTATCCTCTACATTTTTTGCAGATGTTTCACAACTAAAGTGGCAACTTATAAGACACTAATAGAGCACACTCACTCTCATAGAGTGAATTCTTGCTTGGAATGCAGATTTTCCTACAATATTTCAGGATAGTAATTGATAAATAGGCCATGAAAAATATTGTCAGCCATAAATTATGGCAATAGAAAAATAAATGTTCTTGGTCACAACTGAGCTACGACTTGCAAAATCAAAATCTCCATTCAGAGAAAGAACTTAGCTCTAATAATCCTTGAATATCTATGCAATAAATTTTATTTTGGATTTTAGTTTGGCATTATATGCTAAATGGACTATCCTACTCTTTAATATGTATTTGTCTTCTTTAATGACCATCTTGTCTTCTAAAATTATCTTATTGCCCTTTATGAATCCATAGTAACTTTTACCCTTACTACAAAATTTCGGCTTGTTCAGAGAAAGACTGCTGAGAATGATTTTTTTTATTTATGGACTAAGGTTTATTTTAAAGTTTAATGTGGTCATCAAAGGTTAATGAGTCCCAAGCTTATAAATTAAACTACCTAAAGACTCACTCAGCATCTCTAGACTGATTCAGTAATGAGACTAAAAGTAGCAAAAAAAGAATACATATGTACACCCATATCTTATACATGTACATATAGAGAGAATTTTATGGAAATGTGGGTATTTTGAGATAAAGCAATTTGTGGTATGGCATTTATAATCTCCAGACATTTAGAGGTGCATTTCCAAAGGAAATTTGTTTCTTTTCAAATTTTATAAGTCCATAAATAAGGGTGGGGGAGTAAAAAGAGCCAAAACAACATGCCAGGGTGTTCCATCCACACATGTCTATACATACATGCATGCGTGCATGTGGGTGTGTGCACGTGCACACACCCACACACCCACACACACACACACATAACATTGCCAATGAGGATGATATCATCCTGAAGAAAGAATCTGTCCACATTCTTTAACAAAAGCATACATAAGATTTTTCCCCAAACTCTTATTTCATGAGGAATTTCAGCATCTTCAAGGAGAATCCTTTTCAGTGTTTCTTCATATCTTATCACATGAAAAAAACCTGAAGTAACAAATGATCCCTTTTGGCATTAGATGGACAAGTCAGGCAGAACTTGGTCATTGACTGCATTGATGCAAAGAACCTTGACTCTATAGAACCTTGGTCCTATAGACTCTCAGAAATATGCAGTAGTTTTTCTATGGTCAATCTACCTAATATTTATAATGTGTATAAAATGCATATTTCATCACAGTTAAAGGTAATAGAGCTTTGTTAGAACAGTGAATGGTTTGGCAATGTAAAAAGATTACTCAGCAAAGAAAATGAAATCCTGAAAGTGTTATCATTCAATCTAGACCTTGATACAACATATGGTTATCTGAAATAACAAAAGTGTATTTAAAAGTATATATTTCTAATTATAGAAGTCATCTGAGTTTATTATAGAAAATTTGGGAAATACACAAAACCACTAAAATGATAAAAGTTATCCCTATGTGTACTGCTCAGGGAGAGCTGTTGGTAATAGTAATATTATCATTCACACCCTTCATCTATAATCCCAAAGCTCAGAAGCCTCTGAAAACCTTGGAAATGTTTCCCTAATTTGCAGGAACTTCTTTTGGCAGCCAAACCTGACCTGAAATCATATGGAGCTGATCTATTTATCCCACTTGATAAGAATTTCATGTTTTGCTCCAGAAATATTTGTACATTTATTGGAGGGTGTGCCGCAGGTGCACTAGGAGTGTTTCATAATATCTAGTGTGAGCACTGTTATTTTTATTAAAATATAAGAAAATTCAGAATTCGGAAACACATCTGACACCAAAGTTTCCAGATTAGGTATTTTGAACCTCTAGCATTCTCAGCTTTTATGAAGTGCCTGGATAATTTTTTAATAATTTAAATGTTACTCTATGTAACATTTTATAATATTTACTTTTCTATGTTAGCCAATAGTTTGCTGAAACATGATTTTAATAGTTGCAAACTATTTTATATTATTTTACATAACTTATTTAGCTAATATTCTGTTGTTGACACACGTGGTAAGAGAACAAAATTAATTACAGAAGCTAACAGTTAACCTTGCCAGCTCTTCCTCAAATATATAAATATATCAGTATCTGAAGCCGTATCTAGTATAATCAGCATTATTCTACAACTCCAAAAGGAGAAGGAGGGGATTTTCATTCACTTTTATGCTTAAGCCATTAAAGGGTTCTAAATTTAAATTCACTGATGAGCCAAATTTCTTCTTATAATGAACTGTTCAGCTAAACTAAATATTATATCATAAAACATATTCCATTTTTTCACTAGCTGAATGAAGCATTAGTGTAATCATGTATTTCTTTGATGGCATTCTGCCAATCTGAAATGTGTATGGCCATGCTTTCGCAGTGCCAGATTCTCAGTGATGCTATTGTTGATGGGGTGGCTCTGTGAGATCAGAAATGCTCTGTGAATCACAAAACACATTAAATTAGGTTTGCTGCAGATTCCATGCCATGGCATTTTAGTTTGCATCCTTACCCTTTGAAAATGGATATTTGTATATATTATCTATATCATGTTTTCAGCCAACATGGATGTTTAATTTCAATAGTCAAAATATTTGATCAACTAAAATGCCTTGTTTCTAACTATATAACAGATTTTATGATAGGAACTATTTCTTCTAGGGTCTTCAAGGAATTCCAGGCCTTCCCGGTGCTCCAGGCCCCACTGGACCTCCTGTAAGTATTCACTAAAGCTATTCCATTCACAGTTCCATCTGCTGGGATGATGCAAGGTGAACTAGATTCCACATTTCCTTTTGTTCTCTGTGTGTCTATGTAGATTATCCAGCTGTTGCCTAGAAAAGTAGCATCCCACGTCTCAGATTTTCATTTAATATTACTTAAGGCTGCTCAGGGTCATAGAGACTTCTCATCGGAATTCCACGAGAGTAGAAGCAGTCTGTGATTAAGCTAGTCTATTTGAATAGAAGTTAGATGTAAAGGAACGTTCTATTTTTTAGTTATAATTTTTTGTCATTAACCTTTGGAAGAGATATTCAGATGGTTACACCCTTACATTCTTAAGCATCATAAACTAAGAATATATATTTTTATAGAAGAAAAAATGGGCCAAGGATTATCAGATTCAATTTATTTTTTGCCTATTTTACATTAAAATACTATCTACTTTAGATAGCACCTTTTTTTCACTGTCCTTCAAGCACAACACTGTGGTCTTTGTGTCTTTGGTTATACTGTTTTCCTAAAAACTGTTCAGCTACACTAAATATTATATTATAAAACATATTCCATTTTTCCAGTAGCTGAAGATCTCTTTTCCTTTCTTACTTGCTAAATCCAACCTGTCACTAAAGAGCTGTCAAGTGTAGAGTGGCCAGTTAAATTACAGGACATGCAGTTAAATTTGAATTTCATATAAATAAATAATGTTTTTAGCATAAGTTGGTCCCAAATGTTGTAGTTTTATTTGCTAAAGCTAGCAACCCTACTCAAGTCTCAACTTCTCCAACAATTCCTTTGAGTTCCTATGCAAATGATATTTCCCACACAAGTACACATTTGATCATGTTCCTTTGTGTTTTAAAGCATGGATTCGCCATAATTAAAATCTTATCATGTATGCCTTTGCCACAGTTATGTAGAACAAACCTGGCTTTAAATTTTATATTAAAATTAAAAGTTAAGAGAAGAGCTGTGAAAAGAATCATGGAAATTATTGCTAACTCCATTCTCAAAGAAGAATTAAAATTAAATTTTATTTTCCATTGGTAAGATGCAAATCGCATAACTTAATATGCACATTGTTAATTCTACCATCTTGAAGTATTTAAAATGTTGATCGCTACCAAAATTATAGCTCATTTAGGAAGGCATAATGTTATGTAAATTGCCATTTAAACAGCAAGGCTAAATTCTTAAATGTATCAAAAGGTTCCAATTAAGGTCATTAAATGTGGTTGGCCAAGGTGAAAAAGCAACCACAAATACAAATTTTACCCTTGCAAGAGCTTATCAGCAGGATACAGCCGCTGTATCAGCCTGAAGACATATAAGCTGATAGGACTGATTTAATTAGGATCAAATGACCTTCAAAACGTATCAGTTTTAGCAACCAACTTCCAATGCCTTTTGGCCATTTAGTTGTTTTTTGTGTAACAAACTAAGTTTTGTGTTCTACAGGGCTTGTTGGGAAGAACTGGACATCCTGGTCCCTCAGGAGTAAAGGGTGACAAGGTACAGAGGAAATGCCTCACGTACTCTCTCAGTTGGGGTTTGGGGGATGGCAAGGTGAGACCATTTACAGAGAGACCCATAAAATCAAGCAAAGTCTGAAAGTAGGAATAATGTCAGGGAATAGTTACTCTGGTAGGGGGCTTGGAAGGACATATGTACAAAAATTGGTCTGAATACAAGTTCCTAGGGAAAAGGATGAATAGAATACTGGTGTCATATAGCAAAAATCCAAGCTGGATTCAGGGTCCTAGGCATCTAGCTGTGTGCAAGCATGGAGTGGGGGAAGCTTCCTGAAGAGGTGCTGGTAAGATGGTTTGTATCAGGGAGCTCCAGCCACAGGTACCAAGGCTTCAGACAGCTCACTGAGAAAATCTGGAAGTTTTGTCCTTTGAGGATCATAGGGGAAATTCACTAAGGTATTATGACACTTGTTTTCTGGGGAGTCCAGTTGATTGGACAGATAGGTTGCTATGGTCTGAAGGAAAACCAAGTAACAGAGGAGTCTCAGGCAGAAAGACCACAGGGCTTCATATGTTTACCCACTTTAGGTCTAAACTGGCCCCACAGTGTAAGTCCAGACACAGCCAGCCAACAAGTGAAATGAGACTAGGTACTCAGATTAGGGGAGTAAGAATCAAGAATCCACATAAGGTACTCAAGTGGCTTCTACCCTGAAATGACCAAAATGGGGCATAGGGGCATCAAGAAGCAAAGGAATTCCAAAAAAATTTTTGAAAGGAGCCATGTGTTTATTTTAAATATTCTCTGCGCATTTTTTTTGATAGTCTTCCCAAGAAGCTTGCCCAACCCCACCAGCTTTTTTTTCTGTGTTCTCTATGGAAATTATTCAGTCAGAGATTTGCCTTTTGAAGTTAATGGGAATTCCACACTGAGATGAGCTTTGGGGCACAATCGAGGATGAAAATATGACTTTTAATTGTGCCAGGGAAAAAGAGTCCTTTCAACAGGCACATATTTTTCTTGTTTGTTGTCCTCTCATAGCTCATGAGAACTATGACATAATTCTCTGAAGGACACTGCTAGCAGTCACCAGCATATGACATGTCTTAGAGAGCTAGCCACCATCAAAGCAGTTTGGGAAAAGATACAATATACTCGTTGTCACTTATTCTCAGGCAGATACATTGCAATAAAAATTTTACAGTTTTTTTTTCATTGATAAAGATACAAATAGTTTTTATGATACTTTCTTTTGTTACTGGAAGAAAGTGGGGAGATTGGAATGAAATCCATCAAATTCATGGAAATGGACTGAAATCCCTCAAAATTTGGGGGCGTTATAAGTAGGAATTTTACTGTCTCTGGATTCTTTTTTAATTAACCATTTCTTGCCATTCCCATGACATAAGGGACTTAAAGATTTTAAAAGGCTATTATTCTAAAAGAAAAGCACAGTTACAGGAAGAACTGGTTAAAGGCACCAAAGGGACCATAATACCTTTGCTTAATATGGATCGGTAAGCATTGTATGTTTTATAAAAATAAAAGTGAAATCCATTTTTCAGGTTTCAACTTGAAGTTATTTTTCCCAGTTCCATTTTCAGTCTGCTTCTCCTGTAAGCAGAATGTCTGAGGCTGTTTAAACTGTAAAGAACATTTCCCATAAACAATGTTGTACCACAGTCACTTCTGTTCAACGGGATGTGCCTGACTTGGTTGTAAAGTTTAATATTACCGTAGAGAGTGAAAGAAGTTTCTCCTCTTACAAGACACATCACAGGGTGTGGTTTTCTACTTTGGTCAGATTATATGGATGGCCCTCTGGTTCCCCAAAGATGAAGGTGATGGAGATGAGGCTGAGAGTGAGGGGCTGACCCTGGAAGGCATATCCCCAAGCCTGCCCCTGCTTGGAAGAATGCTACTCTGCACCCCTACATGGGCAGAATTTCCCCAGCTACATTGAAAGTCCAGGACAGGATCACCCAGGTGGTCTGGCTCCATCTAAAAATAAACTTCATTCCTGGGGCTCACACAGTGGCAATCCGAATGGGTATGGGAAAAGGCATTCACCTTTCCTGTGGTCTAAGAATGTATTTCCCCAGGTGAAAGAAAAAGCTGAATAAGACTTTGCAAAGCTGAAACAAAATCATATTGATTATATAATATGGCTCTCTGAGCTAGCACAATCTGGTTCATAAACTTGGTGTAGAAATGTGTAAACCATTGATTTTTGGTCTCTATGTCACTTGCAGGGCAGTGAGGGACCCCCTGGGAGACCCGGACCACCTGGACCGCCTGTGAGTTACTTCAGGTTTAAAACTTAAATTCATATATGTGAATAACTCAGAGATCAGACTACATTTAGATCTTTTCAAGGACAAAAGTTGTCTGAGATACACATATATATACATATATGTGTATACATACATATATATATGTGTGTGTGTATATATATACACATATAAGTATATATATACTATATATACTTGTGTGTGTGTGTATATATATATATATATATAAGTATATATATACTATGTATACTTGTGTGTGTGTGTGTGTGTGTATATACATATATATAAATGATAACCAATCCAGCTTTGGGGAGACCTGATTTTTCCCGTTTAGCATAGCCCTAATATGCAGTGCTCAGATTTGCATACTATGAACATCTCTACTCTGGACTCTGGAGACGTGAGTGTGTGCCCTGACACTCCACTTCTGCCTGAGGAACCCTGGGAGAGTCATTTAACTTCAGTGAACCTCTTTCACAGAAAAGATGGGCTTTAAAAAGAGCCCCTTCCAGCTATGTGAGTTGGTACAGAATTTGGTGTTATGCTATATGTGTTCATTACGATCCATGATGCCTGAGATGCAGAGAAATTCTATTTATATAGCACATAGTGAATAAAATGTACAAGAGCCATCAATGTTTTTATGCCTGTGATTGAGACGGATGTGCACTTTGTCAGGGAGGCTGTGAAGAGGAGAGGTACCACTCTCTGTAGCAAGTCTGCCCTCATGTGGGGCCATGCTCAAATCACAGCAGAGCTTTGGTCCAGGCCAAATGTTCTTTTTCCACCCTACGTCGTAGGAATACTTTAAGAAACCAAACTCACTTAAGAAGGGACAGATATCTGTGACTTTCAGAAGGCAAGAAAGATAGGTTATTAGGCTGCATGCAGTCACGCACTTTACGCACATAAATAAGGAGATTCGCACTCTGTTTTCCTAACCCTGTTCTTCATTTTGTTTACTTGCCTTTCCCCTTGACAAAGAAGCAGGGCACAAAACATTTGGGGCTCAAATCCTAAAATGCACTCCCTCTTCTGTGGACATAACAATCAAAATTAGCATGAGTTCACAAAAGGGACCTATATTTTACATTGGGTTGGGAAATCTTCCCCCTGAATTCTTCAAAACTATTCATTGATCAAGATAAGTTACATATTGTCTTTTATGGGAAACCTCTGGAAATCTTAGACAAAAATATCCTTCGTATGACTAGGACTCAGCACACTAAGATACAGTAGACATTCAACAGTTGTCAAATGAGTGAGTGAAATAATAAAGGAATAAATGAATAGAACATTTTTCCTTCCATTGCTAGTCTGTTGAAGATGTGTGCAAATCACATTCACTGAACACCATTGGCCACCATCACCCAAAAACAGTTAAATTATGGCTTCTTCAGTTTTGTAACTGAAATGTGTAAATCACAAAAGGGAAAAATGCAGGTGGTTGATTCTATGGGAACTTTTTAAAAGAAGGATAAAAGATCCCAGTTAAAATTTTTATATGCAAATTTTGCCTGAATGCCAAAATGCATGACTTTCTAAAATTTATTTATTATTTGAGAGAGTGGGAGAGAGAGAATCCCAAGCAGGCTCTGAACTGTGAGTGCGGAGCCTGACTCAGGGCTCCATCTCATGACTGTGAGATCATGACCCGAGCCAAAACTGAGAGTCGGATGCTCAACTGACTGAGCTACCCAAGTGCCCCCAAACTGTATGATTTTCTAGACTCTCAATTTAGTTTTCTTTAAGTGTTAGTTACTATGGGACTTTCTATTCACAGGTCAGATTTATTAGGAAGTTCTTAGTCCCTATTGTTCTACAGAATATGTTTTTGTAGAAACTTCTACAAAGGGTTGTGAGTAACATCATTTCCCCCATTTACTTTAATTTTCTATTTAGTATGAAGAGACTGTAGAAAAAAATTACTTTTCAGTAGCCAAATTGGTCCCTGTTCCCATCTTCATCAGGACTACCATGTTATAGCCTGCAGGTCACCAGGCTATAAACAGTGAGCATAAATTGGCAATTCTGAAACTGAATTTTAATGAGCAAATAGTATTTTCCTCTGAACGCATTAGCGTCTCATCTGTCAGACCTGAACATTAATCATACCCTCACTGAAAGTCTCTGTTTGCTCCAGGTACAGCTCACATTTCTTTCCATTCCCCCCACCACATTTGCTTTTGAAAAGCCAACAATAGAAACATAGTTTTATTTTACTATGTATTAAAGTCCCTTTATAAAGTAAAATCAGAGAAATATCATTTGGTAAAAAGATAAAAGGTAGAGAGACTATTAACTTAAAAAAGAATAATTCTTTATCTCATCACTTTCCTAAGGGTGTACCATTCAATGAAGGAAATGGAATGAGCAGTTTATATAAAATCCAGGTATTTACTTTTATAATTATGTAAAATTATTTTCCAGTGATGGGTTGCTGTAAATTGTTCTTACCTTGTTCTTTTTTTTTTTGAAGGGAGGTGTGAATGTTCCCAGTTTTCCAGGGCCTCCCGGCCCCCCTGTGAGTACAGTTGTTTATTACCAAGTATACTTCAGCTGAACAGCCACAATAAATAAATAAACAACTCCTAAGCTCACTGAAAAAATACATGTTACAAATATAACCAAAATCTTATGCAGTAGGAAATAAATGATAACCAATTATAATAAATTAGAGCAAATATACACAGCTAAAATCATGAAATGCATGGTGGTGTCACTTTCTGGATTGTACATCTAAGAACTAAACCACTGTCCAAGCAGTCACTATGAGGGGAGTTCCATCAAGGTATGTTTCTCATCTTACTCTTCATATCCAAACTGTAGCAAAATAAAACCTGCAAATATTTCCTGTGTATTAAAGCAAATTGTATTAAAATACTTTAGATTCTATAATTTTGCCCTATCACTATGTTAAAAGTGACTTCCCATGTTTTTCTTATAGGGCCCAAAAGGAGACCCTGGCCCAGTGGTATGTATATTCCCATGCTTTGTGTCATTTAGAAAATAAGTCTTTATTAAAGTTTGAACAAAGAGCACCAGGCAAAGATGGCCTGTCTTTTCAGATGTTCATCAGTTAACATGCTAGAAGCAGGAGGCAGGCAACCAAAGAAGTACCAGCAATGTGTTCATTTTTAAGATGCGTCGGTCTTGATGTCACTGCCATTGGCATTTGTCTTTTTTATTAGGATACTTTCAGAATTGCCCTGTGATGGAGAAAGGCACGAATGCAGTCCCTAATAAATGGAGCACTTTCTTCTGCTAGCATTATTTTGATGGTTAACTCAGTGTTAAGTAGATTGTAGAAGAGAGATACTTACTGGAAAGAAATTCCTTAGTATGTCCCCATTCTCTCCCTACCACCCAAAAAAGAAAGGGACTGTGTATTTGCTTTGAATGTCTTAGGCAGTTATTCGGTAGGAAATGTGCTATGCTGTCATAAACCGCTTATTAGGTGTATCAGGAGGTTAACACTCAGCACGGAAAGAAATCATGTCCCCAGCTACCCAGAGGGTAACAGTTGTTCTCAAGCATCCTTCTCAATCATGGAGCATCACTCTGAAGGTTCTGCCAAATTTATTAGATTCCCTTTATTCCTCGGTAGTTTTTCCTGTCATGTCCTTTCCAAGCATATGTTCGTATTGCACTTGTATTAACCTTTTAACCCTGATTTCTATAATATGCTTGAAAATCAGCTATGCCTGAAACTGAAATAAAGTTTTCAAATCATTTTCCATTGTCATGTGAAAAAAATTAAGGCCCTTTCATTACAATACAGTGTGGTAAAACTAGATGAATAAATTGTAAAGACAGCAAGAAGAAGCCATACAAGGTAATCTTTGCATATCTAAATATATTTTCAAAGGACATACATTAAAGCACATATTTTTTGTTATTGGCCACTACATATTAAGAGCCAATTTTACCCCTGAAAGCATGATTTTAGCTAGATAGTACCATTTTCTGAACCCCAATTATGTAATTTAGAAGTTTCCTTTGTTTTCTTATTCATGTAGCCCTCCTTTTAGCTGCAACATTTTTTTATGCTTTCACCAATTATATCCTTCATTCTAACTTCAATTTTCTTTCATCTTGTTGATAAAAATTTCCTCCTGGTCTTTCCCTCTTATACTGATTCACAGCCCCTCTGAATCATGTAGAGGCACCTAGACTTCTCACTGACTTTTCTGTAACATTCTTTCAAGTTTTTCATTAATAATTGCATATCAAGGTAATAACATATTTTTAAAAGTATCATAATAAAGGATAAATTATTATTCACTTGGATTGGAAAACAGGTAGCAACAAAAATATATACAGATTTGAGTAGACTTTGAAGGAATTATGCTTCAAATTTCTTAGCTACAACAAAGGATAAAGGATAAAAACTGATTGAAGGATGTTTCTTGCTTTTAAAAATGTGATTTAAGTGGGTGAAGCACAAAAACAGGAATCTGGAATATAATGAAATTAAATACGCTGTAAATCCTCAGGTTTATCTTACATACACCTTTGAAATGATTCTTTGGGCCCTAGGTCAGCACCACCATGCACCTCCCTTCATTTCATACCAGTTGCCCAGTACAGAGAAATAATACTTTCTTACCATAGAAATAAGCAAGGAATGGTAGAATTATAGGTCAGAGTAGAAAATGAAAAAGTCATTTGGCGGTGGGGGGAGGGGGGAGAGATTTACTCTTCGGCATCCTTCATTTGCCATGAGGGTAGATGTACACCACTGTTTCTAATCTTCTCAGTAAACCTTTATAGACAAAAAATACCCATAATTGAATTTTATCTTCCGAGGTGCTCCATTTAATTCCTTTGATATTTAATTTATAAGCAGCTTCAATTAAATATTTAATTATTAACTACTGTCACATAAATATTGATTGATTGGGTGACTACCTTCCTCTGTCCTAAGGACTGTTAAGAATGTAAACAAAGAGAATCAAAGAGCTCATTTCCTTTGTCAATAACCCAGGACCTCTTTTACAGAACTTCATGCAGAATAGAATCTGAACATCTTTTTTTTTTTTTTTTGTCTGATTGACAGGTTACATATTAGTGGACATTTAAAAAGATTTCTAAGGCATGAGAAGTATCAAGTCATCTGCTTGTTCATTAAGTATTCTGTAATAAGGACAATATCATAAATAATAATGGAAGCTGGAGCCTTGGTCATATTTTGAAGCAGAGTAGAATTATGCATGCAAAAATATATTGATGGAGAACAAAATCTCCCTTTTCTCTGTGATTATGTTGAAAGCATCCAGTGTCCTAAGAAAATATTTGCAGTTAACATTAATTCATTAACAAGAACGTATCAAACAACTACCTACTTTATCTCTCTTGATTTAAAAGCCTTAATGTTTATTTGCTCAAAGTTAGCAGTGTCCTAAATTTTCTAAATATATTCCTTGGGACCTTCAGACTCCAGCTGGCCTGGGACCATACACTAGAATATGTATAAGATTTGTTTTCATGGAAATGCTTACCTATCTTCTCCCAGTGACCCATGGGCTTGAGTAATAACCTTTAGAATCACCCGAGATGCTGCTCTGGGCCATCCTCTGAAGCATTCACAATTCATGTCCTGCTGTGGAGAATACTGAAGGATGGTCAACTTTACTATCAGACCTTCATCTTCCTCTGCTCTTAAGGAGTTTAGCCTTATTCTCTGGTCATCTGGCAGCCTTGGGTACCTCACAAATTGGCAAACTTCATTAAATCCCAGCCTTTCCTTCTAATTCTTATTGAAATTAGCATTACCACTGACTAGAGGGATTCATTGTAATTAGATTCTTAATCAGAATAAAAATAATTAATCAGAAAATAGATGCATACTTTGTCAGGGACTAGCTTTATCCTCAAACCATTTTCAAACACCAAATGCAAGAATGCAGAGGCTTGAAAATAGACCATACAGATTACTTGCTAAATTGTCAATCAGTGTTTGAGGGGGTACTTTTTTGGCAAACATAAAAACCTTTGTTTCTGAAACCAATGCCTAAAAACTTTTTGGTCATTGCTCCTGCATTTCCTATGTTCATATTTAACAGGGAGAACCTGGTGCAATGGGGTTGCCAGGACTAGAAGGATTTCCAGGTATAAAGGTAAGTACAGGGGTTAAAAATGTGCTCACAGATTCAACACTCAAAAATGTTTATTGAGCAACTCCAGTTGGACCAGGAACTGTTTTAGGTTTAAAGATACCTAAGAATACAAAACAGACAAAAGTCTCTGCCTTTGAGAAACTTACTTTTTAGGAAGGGGATACAGAAACTAAAAAACCATGAATAAATAATAATGTTGGTAAGAACTGTGGAGAGAAGAAGAAAGTAGAGCAGGTTAAGGGGGCTCAGGAGTGCTAAAGGAAAGAGTTGTGATTGTAAATAGAGGTCTGAGAAAGCAGGATCTGAGCAAAGACTTAAAAGCATGAGGGAGAGTTAGCCAAGAATGTTCTGGGCAGTATAAATAAGTTCTGAAGATCTAGTGAATAGCATGGTGATGATAGGTAGTAGTACTTTACCATATACTTGACACTTGCTAAGTGTTCTCACCACTATGTGAGGTGATAGAGATGTTAACTAGCTTAATTTTGGTGATTATTTTACAGTGTATGAATATATCAAATCATCAAGCTGCCTACCATAAATGTATACAATTTTGTGAAAGAGTAAATAGCAGGTCTAAATGCCCTGAGACATGAGCATTGCTGCTACACCAAGGAGACAAGGGGAATGAGGTGAAGAAAGAGTGGTAGATGAGGTCAGAGAGGTAGGGGTAGAATTAAGGTGTAGTCCTGCCATGTGGTCATGCAAAGCAATACTACTCAAAATATAGCCAGAGAGGACCAGTGCCAGTCTGAAAATTCTCTTATGGGTTCTATGGGAAGGTAGGTATAGATTGAGAGTATTTAAAAACTTGTCTAGCAATTTAACTTTGCCATGATATTCAAATATGTGATCAGTAGACTCACCTTGGTTGAATATATGTTAGAACATATGGGTGCCCCGGTGGCTCAGTCAGTTCAGCATCCGGCTTTGGCTCAGGTCATGATCTCACAGTTTGTGAGTTCAAGCCCCATCAGGCTCTGCACTGATGGCACAGAGCCTGCTTGGCATTCTTTCTCTCTCCCTCTCCCCCACACTCTCTCTCAAAAATAAATAAACTTAAAAAATGTTTTAATAAAAATTTAAAAAGATGCATTAGAACATAAATAATAAACACCTCCTGAAAGAGCACCAGTAGTTTGAGAAGCACTAATAATAAAGAGCCTTTTTGGCCACCGTGAGGACTTTGTCTTTACTCTGAGTAAAATATGAAGCCCATGGTTTATTTCTGAGTAGAAGGGTGATGGGCCTGCAGGTGGAAGGCAAGGGTAGAAGCAGGCAAGCCTGTTAGAAGACTATTCCCATAATACAGGCTGACTCAGATCAAAGTAGAAATGGTGGAGATAGTGAGGAGAGGCTAGAATCTGGATATACTGAAGGTAGAACCAAATAAGAGGAGTCCAGGATGACTCCCAGTTTTTTGACCTGAGCAATTAGCATGATGCGGAAGTCATCACCTAAAATGAAGAACGTTATAGGCAGAGCTTCTGTGGACAGGGTGAGGATGGTCATTATAATTTTGGACATGAGGTCAAATTTGGCAGTATCTATTACAGAGCAAAATGGAAATATTGAATAGGCAGCACATTATGAAGGTATGGAGTTTGAAAAAGGAATCAGTGGAGATTTAAACTTGGTTGTCCCAAGCATATAGATGTCCCAACAAGTTTAAAACCAGGAGACTTGATAAGATCACCAGGGGAATGACAGTAGATTTTATAAAAGAGAAAAGGACCAACGATGAGTCCTGAGTCCTCCAACATAAAGAGATCAGGAAGAAAAGGAAGAATGACCAAGGGAGACCGAGATGAAATGACCAGGGAGGTAAGAGGAAAACTTGGTGTCCTGAAAGCCAAGTGAAGATAATGTATCAAGGTAAAGGGAGTGATCACCTGACTCAAATACTGCAAATAGGTCAAGTATGATGGGGATGAGGTCAAGTAGGATGGTCAAGTATTAGCCATTGGATTTAGCAATATAGAGGTTTAGCAATAATAGATTATTATTATTTAATTATTTTGGTAGGAGAAACTGTTGGATTTTAATAGATTTAAGAGAGAGAATAAGAAAAAAATTAGAGAAAGCAAATATAGTATAAACAATGATCAAGGAGTTTTGCTGTAAAGGAAAGCAAAGAAATGGGCTGGTGGCTGCTGGGGGAAGTAGGGTAAGGTCTTATAAGATGGATTTTAGAAATGGACCATAGAAATATCAGAATAGTCATATGCTAAATGAATAATCCAGTAGAAAGGGGCAGGGGAGTTATGATATAGGAGGCGAGGGGAGAATTTCTGGAATGACATCCTCAAATAGTAAAATAAAATGGGAACTAGTACATAAATAGAAGATTTGGCTTCAGAGAGGAATTGAATAGTTGATCTATAGTAACAAGTGGAAAACAGAGTATAGAGATACAGATGCTGATACGTGGGAAGAAGAATTGGTTGGGGTCTATAGAAGTTCATTTATTATTGATTAAATTTTCTAAGAGATGGAGGAAAAAGGTCATGAGAGTGAGGTAGGAAGAAGAGGTTGGAGATTTAAGGAGAGGGTCTTCTAAGAGAGAAGGAGAGTCCAGGGACCGCAGAGTATGATGAGTAGGCAGCCCTAGGTCCCCTGCCCTCCCCACTGAGGTTCATGGTCATGAACTGAAGTGAGACTAGTCAGGGAGATCTCCTCCAGCATGAACACTTAGGTAAAGACATAGATTTAAACAAACTTCTGGTTTTGACAGATGAGGACTAGAAGCAAGAATGGGGCAAGAGAGTCAGTGGTGTACAGAGGGAGTGAATATAGCAAGTGACCATGGAATTTAAACTAAATAAATAAGAGAGAGAGGCCATCTAGTGAGTTGAAGGATAATGAAAAATCTGTTCGATGGATTTGAGGTCTTGGTGGCATCAAAAGTTTGAGAGTCCAAGGTACTCAAGAGAGTAGTTAAAACTATGGTGGTCCAACATCAGAATGCACGAAATTGACATTATGGAGGGGATGCAGTTATTGTTACTGACAAAGTCTCAGGTATAACAATGGAAATAAGAGGCCAGATCGTTAGAGGAGTGGTTCAAAGAACTGCTAGACCTGACTGTTGGGAGAACCATATTCTCCAAGAGAAGTCCCCTTAATGTTAACCTTTATCAGATATACAAGAGTTTCCATTGAATGAAAAGTTCCAATTTATTCATTTCACGGATAAAAATCCCATTGCTTAAAAGGACCAGAGTGAATCTGACAAAAATTACCTGTTCACACTGTTTGCCTACTATTGTATTAGTTCTTTTTCTATTTGACTATAGCTATGCTTTATATATTAAAGATATTACTTCTATCTTATATGTTAGTATTTATATCCTAGTCAATCTGGACTCTCATTTTCATGTTTAATCTCATTGTATATATGAATATAACTTTTATGTAGTCAAATAGCAAACTATTTTCCTTTATGATTTCTTGTTTTGCTTTTAGGCATTGAGTTCCTTTTATTTTTATTCTCAACCAAAATCAAGTAGTCACTTAGTATTTTCTTCTAGTTTTTTTATACTTCATATTATCTTATTATTTACTCAATCTAGATGGGATTTATATGGGGTATAACATAAAGAGAGGAATTAAACTTTTTTCAAGGAAATTATTCAATTACTAGCACTATTTGTTGAATAATACATCTTTCTTTTACTAAAATCCTATTATGGATATTGGTCTATTTCTGAGGTTATATAACATTTTTCATATTGCATTGATATACTGCTTAATCTTATGCCAATATTCTATTATTTTAATTGTTAAAGCTTTATTATATGTTTAAATATTGGTATTGCTGATCTCCTTATTGTTCTCCTTTTAATTTTTTTTATCTTCTCATTTATTTATTATCCTGAGTGAACTTTAATATCATCTGATCTAGCTGCAATTTCATGAGAATTGCATTAAATTTATAAATTAGTTTGGGTAGCAATGACACCTTTACAGCATTGTCTTGCCCTCCAAGAACAAAACATATCTCTCCATTTAATCAAGTCTTCTTTTATGTCCCTGAGTCAAGTTATGAAGTTTTTTAATGTAGGTTCTGCTCAACAAAAATTGCCATTTTATTATCCCATATATAATCATTAGTACTTTTAGCATTGTCAGCTTTATCTGAAATACCACATTGCCTTTGGAAAAAGAGTTGAGTCACTCCACTGTTCAGAGCAATTCAGGGGAGCTTCTAATGGCCTAATGAGAGAGCTACAAAATTTCTTGTTCTAAATATCTTTATTCTAACCCTACATCCAATAAGACAGGTATGGTAGAAGCTTTTTAGAAGACATTCAATGTACTTTCTGTTTTAAGTATTGGTAATGGATTACTTTTGAATATGTGGAATAAAAATACTGTATTGACTAATTATAGCTGTATGTGTGGAGTCTGCTTAAAAATAGGTAATAGAAATAACATAAATGCTTAATTTCATTAAGATTCTTATTTGCTTTAGTTTTATGGGGGGAAAAAAGCTTTAACAAATTCAGTTAGCTGCTCATTTTCCCATCTGATGATATTGATAATGTTTATCAATACCAAAGAAAAGCTTTACCAAATCCAAATGATTATTTGAGCATTAATTTTATAGGTAAATATCTTATCAATATCATTATAAGTAGCAATTTTTTTTTAAATCCCAACAGGGAGATCGGGGCCCAGCAGGTCCCCCAGGAATAGCTGGAATATCGGTGAGTCCAGAGTATCTCATGTTATTTTCACAGGGAAGCAGTTCTAGCTCCACAGCAAATCTATGGCTAGGGAGCAAAATGGCTGAGAATCACATGATATCTCCTGCCTAATCTCCATTAGGTTCTGGAAACATCCAGTTAAAAAAATAAAACCTCTTTGTCCCTGTCCATCCTCCTGTCCATCCTCCAAGAACACTCCTTTCTTTTTTACCTTTTTCTTATTTTTTGTCTTTTTCTTTTTCCTTCCCAACTCATGTAAGTGGGCGGGGGCGGGGGGGGGGGGAGTGGAAAGCCCAGCTACCAGTGCCAGTATGTTAGTACACAAGCCCAACTTTGGGGAGCTTGTTTCATTTCTCTGTTCTTGTCATATTTAAGGCTTCTTAGCCCTCAGAAGGCAAAGTTCTTATCCTCAGGCATGTACTTCAAGTTCTTCGTGTTAAGCTGCAATCTGCTTGAGTTTTCCCTAGGCCTGGTGTTATTAACAGATCTTTACTGCTTCTAATGTTTCCTCGTAAACTAGCCCTTCCAGCCTCTCAATCATTTTTGTTGCTCTCTGGTGTCAAATGTTTTAATCTCATCAAGGTCTTTTCAAATGAATAGGAAGTGCTCCAGGAAAGGTTGAAATCATTTCTCTGAGCCCTAGAGATCGTTCTGATCTTCATCCATGATGCTCTAATTAAAATTTTGTGGCCATGCTTTATGAATAAGAGCCCACTTACCATTTGTTAGGTGCCCCTGCAGGGTAGGCCCAGGGAAGGAAAGTCAATGGAAACTATGTACTTGAATCATAAGAACACAGATAAGAAAGGGCTTTACCATCACCGCTTACCACCACTCATTGACACCTACTAACACCCAACACCACCCAGAATATCCACCACCACCCACTGCATCCACCACCACCCACTGCATCCACCACCACCCACTGCCTCTATTCTTTAAAAGGCCAGTAGCCATTCTGCTTTACTCTATTTAGTGGTAAAGTCTAATAACAAAAATTAAAACCCTGTTCACACTCTGTAGAAAACCATCCTTTATAGAGGATGAATCCCCTTGTTTAGCTATTCTAGATCAAAGTAAATATTAGTATGATTGAAAAGTAACATTGAAATATTTTCTTTAGCAAGCATTTCAGGATTTTTTATAAAAGAAAGTATTGTTCCTGAAAGCAGGTTCACAGTTAATCCCATTCCTTCCCCTGTCCCCTCATCATGACTGTTCCTGGTAACATATTTGGAACTCTGTTTCCAGAAATGCCCTGAGCCCCCTACAACCTGCCTGTCTTATATTCATACCCTGTTTTTGTTTCCACGTGTTATCATGAAGCTTAATTCCCCACTGTTTTCACCCAGGTGTGACTAAAAATTACTTCTGGCTATGACCCTAAATTACATCTGTATATCAGAGGAAAAATATTGGCAACGAATGAAAGTATTGAAAAAATGCGGGACAGGCTCAAAAGACTTCCAAAGATATTTTTGAAGAATACAGCATGATTGAAATAAGGGGCTTGGATGTCTAAATATTTGATACATTTACTTAAAATGCAGTTTTATTATCTCACAATCAAGAGGATTAACTGACAATTACAGAAATAAAGAAGGCATAGAGATTTCCTCGCTGCATATATACAACTGTGTAATTAAACATGCAACTTAATCTTTTTATATTGGATCTTACTATGGTTCAAGAAATAAAATAGTTAAAAGATTCTGGAAAGAGTGGTGATAGTTACAGCAGTATGGATGTACTGAATTGTACATGTAAAGGTGATTAAACTGGTAAATTTTATGTGCATTTTACTACAATAAAAAAATTTAAGAGGATTATTCATGTTGCAGCAGGGATGAAACCTGCCTACTCAGACACATTATGATCACTCTGCTGAGTACCAAAGAGACCCAATCTTGCTCTTCCTAAGAAGAGATCAGTCTATCCCTTTCTAGTATATTCAGGCCCATCCAAGTTTCTCCTGGGCTTCTTTCTCCCACTTCTTCCCAGGATAACACGTGTCTGTCAGTGCCGGCAGTGGGGTAAGGCCTCCACTCAGCATGCTCTCTCCCAGGTTCTCTGAGCTCCACCTGACCTTTGGGGGTGCTGCTGCCTGCTATCAGTGTCCCTCATCCCTTTGTCTCAGATCTCAAGGCCCAAGCACTCTACCCCTTGTGTCCTATGCCGAGACCATGCTGGACTTTAGCCTTATCAGCTGTAGCACGTCCCCCAACTCGGGCCGCTGGGGGCTTCAGGAGTTCCCCAGAGCCTGTGGAGCCAGGGATGCTCTGTCAGGCCTTGTGTCTGCCTAGCTTCCAGCACTCAGCCACATCTGCACTGTGAGGGGGGGGCTCCTCCCGGAGTTCTAAACAGCAAGAGGGGAAAACGGCCCTCCCTCTTTCAGAGTCTCTACTAGGGAACCTACTAGGGTTTCTGCAGCCTCAGCCACTTACCTGCATCCCTTCATTGTTTGTCTTTCTATCCATGTTAGGTCTAAGGAATCGGAGGTAGTTCCTTCTCAAAGCCAACATCTTTAAGTTTGGTCTGGGCACTTGGCACTTCTCACTTCTAGTCTCTGCGGGACCATCTTCCTCCCTTGTTCCTCCCAGGATCTTCCTACCCAACATGTCTCAATCATCAGTCCTCCAAGCCATAGTGTGTTGGAACAAATCAGTCTTGTCCTCTCCCTTTCAACCAAACATGGTTCTCCAAGTTGAACATTTCTTTTAGGCTATCCTACCAAGAACTTAATAATCCCCTTATGAAATGCAAAATCTAGGAAAGATTTCTTTGACTCTCTGTGCCCCAACCAGCAAAGTAAAGAAGAGCTGCTAGTCAATTAGGCACAAGACGGATTTCCACTAATGAGGATACACTGGTTTAATATTTTCAAAAATATTATCCTCCCCTCCTATTCCTCTGCTATCCACACATATGTACCTTCAGAGAACTGCATTCTAGTCTGTACCTTGGGGCTCCAGAGTCAAGTATATGTCCCACAGACTCTGTTCCATTAGGAATGCCATTGTAGTATAAAGAGCCACAGCCCTGGCTGCACATTAAATTCACAGGTGGGGTGGGGTGAGTACATGGTGTCATGCAGTTAATTTGGCTCCTAACATTTCTCCTTGATTTGATTTCACAGGGAAAACCTGGAGCCCCAGGGCCTCCTGGAGTTCCAGGGGAACCGGTGAGTTGTGAGCCACTTAGTTAACAGTTGTACTTCATGCAGTTTGACAGTTTTTCTGACAAATCAACATTTGTCTGTGACATGTCTATAGGGTGACAGAGGACCTGTAGGAGATACAGGTTTCCCTGGACCAGAAGGACCCTCAGGAAGGCCAGTAAGTACTTTTTACTATTTAAAATTTCCTCTTTTGGGGGAGGGGGGCGGAGATAGGCTAAATGGGTAAGGGACATTAAGGAATCTACTCCTGAAATCATTATTGCACTCTATGCTAACTTGGATGTAAAATAAAAAAAAATAAATTAAATAAAAATTTTAAAAAATTAAAAAATAAAATTTGCCATTTTGAGAACTATTCTAAGCACTACCTCTTCACCTGTCTCCTCAGAAAAGCTGACATTTGTAGTGTCTAAGGGAGTGTGACTCTCCCTTTTGGGGGTGTCCTAGCTTTTTCTGAGGTATCTTTATGTCTTAAACAATGATAGGAAAAGTGAAATTTTGTTTTGTTATAAGTGTCAGGAAATTAGATTCATTATTTCTTAAGTCTGGTGTTCTCAGAGGTAAAAAAATAAAATCGGCTGTCATATCCTAAAATATAAAGAAACTGAAGGCTCACAGATATAACTCCTGGGTGCTAAGCTAAAAACTAACATAGAAGATGTTTTCTCAGATACCTTTCTTTATCTGTGGACCTTGTTCTTATACTTTCATAAATCATGCTTCTAAATATAGCATCCCTTTGTGTCCTAAAAGAGCTCTTGGTTTGATGTAACGTTGTAATGATCATTCTTACTAATTCAGTTCAATTCAACATACATTCATCCAGTCTCTGTTGTTTGCTAAGGATGTGCTGGGCCATGAAGGAGGGGACATAAAGATGAATGACATCCATCCCACTCTCAAGTTTACTCTTTAGAGAAGGTCACTGCTTCATTTGCTTGTTTATTTGCCGTGGTGTGTGTGGGGAGGGGGTGCTATTAGGAGAAGGAGGTTACTGAAGGTGAACAAGCAGCACAGAGTTCGTGAGGCTGGGTCAGACCTTCTGGGTCTGAGTGTTCCCTGGCCACCATCTCCTCAGAGAAGGCAACATGAAAATACAGGAAGCATATGCAATTTAGAGTCAGGAAGATATGGGTTTGAATTGTGACTTAAAGGGTTTTGTGAATCACTTAAGAAACATGGCATGTGGTAAGCATTTCCAGTGCCTGGCCCAGGAGGCACTCAGTAAATAGTTTCAAACCCTGCCTCCCCCTTCACCCTTTGTTACCAACTCCCTATCCCCATCCCCTGACCATTTCCTAAATGCTTGCCCAGGGGATTATGCAAATAGCAATTTGTTTATTCAACAACTATTTCTTGAGCACCTACTAAAATGCTAGGCACTATTCTAGGTGCTAGCAACTCATGGGTTTACATTCTAGTCTAGGGACACAGACAGCACACAAACAAATACACATACACACACAATTTCAGGTAGAAAAATCTCTAAGCAGGGTGAAGCACTAGAGTAACATTTAAATAGAGCAGTTGAAAAGGCATACCATTTAAGCAAAGACCTGCATGAAGTGAGAGATCAAACCTTGGAGTGGTTGTGGAAGGCATTGTTTTCAAGGAAGAGAAATAGCCATGGAGGAGTGAGGTTGGTGGTTGAAGGAACAGCAAAAGGCATGAAGTCAAGAATGTACTAAGCTAAACAAGAGTGGGAAAGATACCAAGAGAGAAATAGGTGGTGTCCAGGCCATGAAGAACTTCTAAGCCATGAATGGAATTTGGATTTCATTTGAAGTATTATGGAAACCCATTGAAGCATTTGTAGTGGGAAAGGAAAATGACTGGAGTACATTTTAAAGTTATATCTCTGACTACTGTGTGAAGAGCAGACCGTAGGGAGCAAGATGGAAGGAAACAGAACAGTGAGGAAGTATTGCCATAATCCCCACAGGAAATAATGATCGTGAAAACAGGGAGATGAGGAGGAGTAAGGGAGTGTAGGAGGTACACTGAAGGGAGAATCAGCAAACTCACTGATGGACCAGACATGGAGTGTGAGGGAGAGACAAGTCAAAGCTGTCGTGTGGGGTCTGAGCAACCATGTCACAGTGGTGCTTTTGATGAAATGGGAAAGACTGGAAATGGTTGGGTTTGGGAGGGAAAACCAAGAATTCTCTGTTGTGGACACATTCAACTTAGAGCACCAGTAGATACCCAAGTGGAAGTGTCAAGTAAAGGTAGATGTATCCATCTTGAATTAATGGAGAGGTAAGACTAGAAAGACTCATCTGGGTATTTAAACCTGAGACTGGATGAGATGGAGTGACTGCAGAGCAGAAGGGAAGAGAGCACTTCAAGTGTTAGGAAAAAGACCCGGCAAAAAGACTGAGAAGGTACAACCAGTGAGACATGAAGAAAACCAGGTGAATGAGGTTTCCTAGATGTCAAGGGAACTAAGTGTTTTAAGACAGAGAAATGATAAACATATGGATCAGTAATGTGAGAACCGACAGTTCTCCACTGGATTTAGAAACGTGGAGGTCCTCAGTGGGAGAGGTTACAGCATGCTAGTATCTTGATAAGAATGATCCAGTTGAGAGGGGAAGTTTTGATGATACCATGTGGGTGGAGATAACTTTGAGTAGGGGGAGAAGACTGATATTCCACTCAGAAGTGAAAAGTGGTCTTCACAAGGAACAGGGGCAGTTCATCTTTCTTAACAGGAGGAGGGCGGCAGGCAGAGGTTGGTGTACAAGTACATGGAGGCTGGTGGATCTTGCAGAGGGAAGGCAGGTGAGGTGGTTCTCTCCTATTTATTTTCTCAGTGGAAGAAGAGTCGAGGTCATCAGTTGAGTGTGAGGAGTCAGGTGGTGATGCTGGAGATTTGAAGACACAGGACAATCTGTGAGGGAATACTTTGGGAGAGAAGGAAAGGGAATCACATCAGGAAATACAGGATAGCCTGGTGATACAGAGGGGCTACCTGCAATCTGCAGTCGTACATTTCAACTGGAACAAGTGAGCGAGGATATGTGTTTTTCTTCAACCACAGTCAGCTGCTCAGATGTGGACATGGGGTAGACAGAAAGTTGGTTATACCCAGGGATGAAGTTCTTCCAGCTAAGTGAGATAAGGGAGGGAAAAGCAAATACATACGGGTTATTAAAAAAAATCTCTGAAAGCAGTACTTGCCTAGGGAAAGCACGTTAATAACACCTTTATATACAAAGGAGAACACACAAGATAGTCTTTGATGAATTACAAGAGACAAAACAAACCAAAAAAAGACCGTAGGGTTATTTCTTTTCTTACATTGTTACCAAAAGCATGAATTACATTTTTTCACTAGATTTATCTTCTTTTATTCAAGTGATGCAGTTGTTGTTGTCTTTTTCACATCTTTTCCTTAATCCACTTTATTTTTGTTGTTTGTGTTTCTGGATGCAATAAATTCTGTGAACCATACACTTCAGGTAACATGTTCTTGGTTAAAGTACTCTAGATAATTCCCAGGTTGCCTCAGAGAGGTTGGGGGACTTTGGTTTGGTTATCAGCTGTGACAGACTTTAGTGTAATTTACAGCAATGAAAACATGTGCTTGTCTGCAGTTCCATCCTCATAGAATCCATTCCAGCATAATAAAACTCTCCCAGGCTTTTCAGAAAAGCATGTCCATGCAATTGCCCGCTGGCTAAGAAATCGTTTTTCTCACCTTGAGCTCTCTCTTCAAACCAAATCTCAAAACACATCTGCTGTTGGACTCTAGGTATTTGATTTGACCCCAAGTGTTTTTCCTTCTTACATCTCCCAGCCAGTAGTTCTCTTAGTCTTACACATCTCTGAGCAGGGGGCTTTATTTCTACCTCCAGAACTGCCTTGTAAAGTTCGGGAAACTTCCAGTTTACTAAGAAAAAGCCACTATTTAACACTCTCAAAAACTATGGTTACAGATTTCTTACTTTTCTTTCATATTCTCCAACTGAAAAATAACACATCATTCTCTGGCTGACAGTTTATTTCAGAGTGGGATCTTGCTCTGACCATGTTATGAAATTTCCCCAGCAGCAACTGAGATCATTTACTGAGAATGACTCTCTGTGCTGGAAAATCGTTAGAGGGTAACAATAAATGCCGCACACCAGCCACCTAGCGCCATGGGGCACCTTAGTTTTCAGAATGTACCTAACAGAATAAGTAAGGAAAATAACCCTGTGGACTATTTACAGTGAACTAGGCATTTTCTGTTATTTCACAAGTCCTTAGTTTTAAGGCCATTATTTTATCCTCACTTTATAAGTAAAAAAGCTGATGCTTAAGTAAACTGCCTGAAGTAAATAGAACTTAGCAGTAACAGAGTCAGAATTTGAACCCAGGGCTGTCTATCAACATTGTCTTCTATTTCACCACACAACCTCACCAAAATATCAGAAATAGGGAGATTAAATCCTTGAAACTTTACTTTTTAATTGTGTTGAACTATATCTATTAATGTAGAATTAGAAATATTAATCATCTTTTGTCTTTATAGGGAATAAATGGAAAAGATGGATTACCAGGTGCTCAGGTATGGAAAATACCACTTAAAATAAATGTTCTAATGTAAAACCTCATCCAAAGTCCCTGCCAGAATACTTGGCTGAGCAGGCTGAGGAAATATCTTGGCAAGCAGTGATTTTTTAGTGTTGACATTTGTTTTTCAGGGTATCATGGGCAAACCTGGAGATAGAGGCCCCAAAGGAGAACGTGTATGTATATTACTATTCTCATCATTATTTAAGCCTGTCTGCTGCAACTGTCTCATCATGTGAGTTACGCAACTCACATGTGTACCGATCCCTACAAGTGCCCCAATATGAAAAGGCTAGGGTGTATGTGATCCAAGATCTCTTCAAGGCCTAATATAGGCCAATTAAAGGACCCAGAAGCAGGCTGCATGGCAGGTACACCCACAAGAGTGACCTTTATTCAGAACTAAGTCTAATTTGCTATTCCAATTTGGAAAGCTTTTATCCTCCTCTGTCAGACACATATTCCTAATATAATCATCACTCATTTTCTTTTTACCTAGACTAGGGTTTCTCAGCCTCAGCATTGTTGATGTTTGGAGGCAGGTAATTCTTTCCTATAAGTGTCCATCCTATGCATTGTAGGATGCTAAGCAGCCTCCCTGGCTTCTATCCACTAGACGTAGTACCCCACCTTCCCACCAATTGGGACAACCAGAAATGTCTCCAGACATCACCAAATACCATCTGGGGACCCAAGTTGCCCTAGTTGAGAACACTTGACCTTGTGGAACACTCGTCGAATAAGGGGAGTTGAATAAGGTAGAGAAATGGGAAGTGGAACTACTACAGTTGGAGTATTTATTCAGTGGAATTCCAGTGAGGGCTGCTCGTGTATGTACATGCGTGTTTGTGTACAGGTATCTAAATTACCCATTTTTACTTCTTATTACACACATGATCCATGATAACTGAAGGACATATGAAAACAGATATAATAGAAAGAAAAAAGTCTACCATATCCCACCACATAGAAACAAGCATTCTTGATCTTGGACGAGCACTATTTTGGACATATTTCTATCTCTTGTACATAATATACACATATACTTAATGTATCAATACAAATAATATGTTTTTCCAAAAGTGTGTTCATACTGTTTTGTAAATGACTTTTTTTTTTTACCTAACACCTAATAATATGTAACAGCCATCTTTCCATGTCAGTAAATATAAAGACCTACATGTAACTTTTAGTGAATGTGTGTTATTCCACTGTTTGTATATACCTTATTTCACTTTCCCAGTTTCCTTTTCCCGAATATATAGGTTCTTGCCAGTTTCCATAATAATAAACATCACTGCAATGAACATCTGTGTACCTAAATTATAAAACAATTTTAATATGTTGAAGACTGATTATTTTGCACATGCTCAGAGTATTGATCAAGGTGTGCTAGTATTTCTTTTATTTATTTTTTATAATTTTACTAATCTCAGGTATTTCCCCAAATGTGAGTGAGTTGATATACTTGTATGCAGATAAGTTTTTATAACTAAGACAGTAGCATTGAAATTATGTCTGTCCACTTTTTCTTCTTTCTACATGGCTTCTTTCTACATCTCTTCATTCCATGATCAAATAGATCACTGTAATTGTTCATTTGTTTACTTTATTTTTTAAATCAAGAGAAATGGAGTGTGACCTTTTGCATAGTAGTCACAAATAAAAGAATAACACCGTGAAATACAGGGCAGCTTCAGTGCACCACTCCATCATATTTGGTGTGATCATCACCTCCTGGCATTGTGGAACTGAATATTTCAAATATCTGTAACTGAAACACGTGCTGTGATACATATATACACCTCTCTCCATCTTCTTTCCCCTTATCCTCTCATGCACAAACACATACAGTAGTAGACACCTTGCTGGATAAAAGTCAGCATGAAATAAACTTCTTATCCCAGGCAGGCACACCTAGTATTATCTTATACCTGATTTACTATGGCACTTTACTCAATGAATTCTCTTATAGTTCATTTATGTTATTAAGTATAGGATCTTAATCACCACCTCAAGCACCTGCTTTGAACCTTCTCAAAGGCTCTTTTTCATCTTCCCGAGGTTTAGGACATAGCATGCATGCATGTGTGCGCACACACGCGCATACACACACACACACACACACACACACACACACCCTGTAAAACACTAATAAAGAAACCAACCTACAGAATCTAATAAAGATTCTAATAAATATAAAGAAGAAACACAAGAGAAAGCAAAAAAAAAAAAAAGAAAGAAAGAAAGGCACATGCTTTGGGAGAAATTCTGAGTGTCCTGAAGTTTTACTTGTTGTAAAATATTGATGATGAAATCCTCTTGGCCGTCTTTCTTTATCATTGCCTAGGAGACTCAGGCCTGAAGTGACAGCTATTGTTGACTTTCTTTTTTTTTTTTTTTTAATCTTTATTTATTTTTGAGAGAGAGACAGTGCAAGCGGGTCAGGAACAGAGAGAGGGGGAAACAAAGAATCCAAACCAGGCTCTAGGCTCTAAGCTATCAGCACAGAGGCCGACATAGGGCTCAAACTCACAAACCACGAGTTCATGACCTGAGCCGAAGTCAGGTGCTCAACCGACTGCACCACCCAGGCATCCCACTGCTGTTGACTTTCAGAAGTGTCATCATTATAGACTGGCAACCAAGTACAACTAACATTGCCACTAACATTTTATTGAGTGCTTTCAACGTGCGAGCCTTGTTCTAAGTACTTGACATTGTCAGCATCACCCTGCACTTTATGGGAGAGGAAACTAAGGCACAGAGGGCTTAATTCACTTATCCAAGGTCCCACAGCTAGTAAGTGCCAGGATGAATCCAGAACCCTTGCTCTTAACCACAGTTAATGTGTTTTTAACTTTTTCCTTAACAGGGTGATCAGGGAATTCCAGGAGACAGAGGCCCACAAGGTGAACAGGGAAAACCAGGCCTTCCAGGCATGAAGGGAGCCATAGGTCCTGTGGGGCCACCGGGAAACAAGGGCTCCACAGGATCCCCTGGGCACCAAGGCCCTCCCGGCAATCCTGGCGTCCCAGGTACTCCGGTGAGTAGTGCTGAGAGCTCCAGGAGCTTCTGGCTAATATTGACCACATATCCCTTTTACAAGGAAAGCAATCATAATCCATTTATTTATTTATTTATTTATTTATTTA
>CM053577.1:83525174-83629005 GCA_028646485.1 Cryptoprocta ferox | reverse complement strand
TAGAACCCAGTGATTCATCTCTTACATATACCACCCAGTGCTCATCCCAACAAGTGACCTCCTTAATGCCCATCACCTATTTAGCCCATCCACCCATCCTCCTTCCCTTCAGCAACCCTCAGTTTGTTCTCTGTATTTAAGAGTCTCTGAAGATTTCCTCCCTCTCTGTTTCTATCTTATTTTTCTTATAAAAGAAATAAAATGAATCTAAACTGGTCTCCACAAGGATAGCAATCACTGTCATTTATTTCAAGTTATGTACCAGATCTTCCACTGAGTACTTAGTATATATTAACTCAGTAGATCCTCACAACTAGGAAGATTGGTGTCCTGTCCATCCCACTTTTACAAATGCAAAAACTGAGAGTTGACTTGTTCAGGGTCACAGTTATTTCATGGGTTAGACCCAAGTCTGACTGACTCCAAAGCCATGCTCTTAAATACTATCTATAATGTCTTCTTATACTACACAGATAATATGTCTGTTTTATATTAAAACTCAATTTGTTGACTATGAGAACAACAAACCTACCCTGAGTGGTACTTTAAAGTGGAAAACGGGCCAAGAAGGAGTGTTTGGTTAAGGAAGCCCATGTTATTATTACTGTCCTCAGGAGGTGTGGTGGATGGCCATTCACAGAGGAACTTAATCAGAAAACATCCTTGTCAGGGAGAAAGGAGGGTCCTGGAGTGAGGGCAGGAAGTTAAGGACATGCTGTCCTCAGACTATTAGCCAATACCAGTTGGTGGGCCAAATTGGGCATTCCCACAATATTCAGACTCTTTCTTTTTATCCATTCTCCCTAAGCTCTACTTCAATAAAGCCTGTATAATGAGCTCTCAGTGCTGTGTCAGTAATTGGTATTAGATGCATTAATTCAGGGTCATATGTCCCATATACAGTGAAAATAAAATATTGAAATAGAGCATTTTTGGAACTATTCTGTCCTACAGAAATCATCACTTTATGAGCCCATCATATTGTCTTTAATGTCACACATATACCTCTGGATAATAACCACTAAAAAAAAAAGAGTAATAAAATACTTTGAAATCCTAACCATCATGAAAAATAATAGCTCCCTTTTAAAAATATCAAGATACTACCATAAAATATTACTATTATAAATGTTAGATTCTTTGCCAAATTCATGGAGCTTCATTTGTTGAGGGGATAAAACTCAACTGACATCATTTACCTACTTCCCTTTCTCATGTCCCATAGCATTTTCTATTAAAAAAAGAAAACTGCTTAATACAAATATGCTTACAAAGTGTAAATGACAGAAAGAACATGACATTTAGAATGTCAGAATTCTTAGAATGACAGAAAAGAATAAATTCATTTATTCCATGAATAAAACGTTTTAAAGAATAAGCCAGTATACTTGGAAGTTCTCTTCCTTTGAAGATACATAGTTATCAGTTAGATATTGACTTTACCAGTTTCCAGGGATTGGTTACAAGTTAAATTGTGCCTGGGATGTTAACGTCATGATAACACTGTTCAAATTCTGTAACTTCAGAAAATGAAGTAATAGGAAATGTCTTTCCTAATCATATGAACCCAGGTTTCTCCTTTTAATAAGAAATATGTTTGAATCACTGGTGATGATTCCAGCCCACAGCTTTTAAAGCAATTACCCACTTCAATTCTTTCCAGCATTTGATCAAAACAAAGATATTGATTGCCTAATATAGTCAGTTGCCAAAAGCATTTTGCTTGATGAACGTTATCGCCACAGAAGTTTCAAGTATGTGAACCAACCCAGTATTTCTACTCTTTACTCACTTGTACTATGCTCTAACACATCTTTTTTCCCCCTTCTTTAGGCTGATGCAGTTTCATTTGAAGAAATAAAGAAATATATTAATCAAGAGGTTCTAAGGATTTTTGAAGGTTAGATTTGCTTCATAAACATTTCTGAATTGTTTACCGATTACTACCTCCCATCCACTGTGGGGGATCCCTTCAGCACATTCTCAAAGATGGCCATGCAACACCACTGTGAAGAGGCAACCTATTTAATGGTGGGTCACCTCTGTGATAGAAAATTCTTCCTTACACTAAGTTAAATTTGCCACCCTGTAACTTCCTCTCATCATTCCTGGTCTGTAAATTATCTTCCTCTATTCACATGACAGCCCTTACAATATTTTTCCATATCCATGAAATGCCTCCTTACTCTTCTTTTCTCTGGTGTAAGTGTATTTAGCTCTTCTACCACCATCATCCTGGAGAAACGCTTAATTTTTTTAAATTTTTTATGTTTATTTATTATTGAAACAGAAATAGAGCATGAGTGGGGGAGGGGCAGAGAGAGAGGGAAACACAGAATCTGAAGCAGGTTCCAGGCTCCGAGCTGTCAGCACAGAGCCTGATGTGGGGCTCGAACCCACGAACCGTGAGGTCTTGACCTGAGCCGAAGTCAGACGCTTAACCGACTGAGCCACCCAGGCACCCCGAAACACTTAATTTTTAAATGACCATCATTCACCCAGGAGTATTTTGACCAAGGCAGAGTACAGTGTGTTTTGATCTAGACCCTGGATCAGCAAACTATGGCCCACCAGCCAAATTCACCTGCCACCTGTTTTTGTGTGGCCCACAAGCTGACAATGGTGTTTACTTTTTGGGCGGGGGGTGGGTAGGGAATACATTTTAATCCAAAGAATATTTCATGGCATGTGATAATGATCTGAAATTCAGATTTGTTTCCATAAATAAAGTTTTATTGGAACACAGTCAGGCTCATTCTTTTATGAAGTTTTTCTGGCTGTTTTGGTGGTAAGGCTGCAGAATTGACTAGTCGTAGTAGGGATTGGATAGTCTGAAAAGCCTTAGATATTGGACCCTTTACAGAGAAAGTTTTCTAACCCTTGATATGGACACTTCAGTAATGCTGCCTAAGACAGTATTCCTTTAAAAAAAAAAAAAGCCCTCATCGTTTTTGGATTTTCAATTAGTTAACAACCCTGGATCTTGTTTATACAAACTTTTAAAATTTAGATGTTTCTCATTGTGCACTGTGTCCATTTTTAAAATCTAAGTTTGTGATTTTGTGTTTCTTCATATTATATTTCAAATGGTTTGTGTTTACATATTGTCGCAAGCTGAAGATATCTTTTGGAATGTTGTCTGACTGTAGGGCAGGTTGGCTGAGCCTCATAACTTTGTGTCATCTCCAGATTTTATAAGCATGTCACCATTCTAACTGTAGATAGAAACTATTGTATGAAAGAGTCAAGAGTCAAGGATTAGGCCTTTCTTACTGCCATTGCATTCCTCCTGTTCACTTGTAAATTCTATTTATTGTTAGTGAGCTCTGAATCCATATGGTTTTCTAAAATCCACTCTATATTTTCTTTATCTGTTCACAAGATATCACATGATTTTGTCAGATGACTTGCTAAACTCAAGATGACTCCCCTCAACTGTGAGCTTAGTAAAGTGAGATATTCTTGTCTTAAAAAAATGAATCCACATTGCCTCTCATGGTTCCTGCTTCTTGCATCCTTTCTTTGCTAAGCTAAATATATATTATTGAATTTTGCAAAGAATAAGATACAAAATGTCCAGAGTTCACTGTAAGTCTTTCTACTGCAACCATGGAATCAGCTATTCTACCAGAGGCTCTGATTATTTTATGCAGTAATTAGTATTAGACACCAAAATCTTGGTACTTGAGTGCACATTATCTTATTTCACATGAGCACTAAAGATAGAGCAGAGTAACACAGGGATTTTAACTGCTTCAATGACAAAATAGGGAAAAAATGAATTTTTAAACATAATTCATGCTGTTGATTTCAATTTACATTGATCTCTACTAAGTATCTTTACCATGCTCTGATGTGATAGGTCATTAATACAATTGTACACTATTTTTTTTGAGCTACCAGTTTTTTCTTTATAATTTTAATGTTGCCCTTATATTTAGAAATCCTTTTTTATTACTTTTCTTTTTTTTTATCCTTGAATCAAGCATCATGAAAAAGTCTCCAAAATTTGCAGTATAAACATTCCCTCTCAACAAGCATTCCTCAAGCATCAACTGTCTGAAAAAGAAAAAGGCATCTTACACTTTCCAGGGAAACATTGAAAAATATAGAGGCATAGACAGGACCAGATAATTTGTAGGACTCAATGCAGAATAAAAATGTAGGTGCCCTTATTCAAAAATGGTTCAAAATTATAAGACAGCCACCACTGAACACCATACCTAGGGTCCTTATGTGACTGCACAGGTGGCATATCCTTGTAGCCAGCTCTCTAGGATATCAGATAACACCCATGTATTTAGTAGACATGATCATGGAAAGGAAATGCCAGCAAATATGTTTTTGAATTGTGATCTAAAATTCTCCTTTAACTCTTAATTTCCATGGGCTCTATCTTTTATCTTGGGCAGCTTTAATGTGGAACTTCAGTTTTTTAAAAGACTTTAGATTTAGTTTGAGATGTGGAAGGTATTCATTTTGTAAGCCCAGTGGACACTAGATAGAGGTATGGCCCCTGGTGGCCTGCCCTGTGCATTCAGCAGAGCAGACACGCTACTTCTTCCCACAGAAAGTTTCATGCTGCCCACTTGCAGGCCATTATGGGGTTACTCCTGCAAAGGACACAGATCAGGGGAAATGCCTAACTCTCTATCGGCCTTGGGGCAGGCTCATGTGGCTTGCACTTTCTTCTAAGTCTGTGAGCTCCCCCTCTGCTGTCCTGCCCCAACTTCCTCTCAGCGTCACTCCCTGCCTTCCAGGAAGCTAAGAGTGCAGAGTCTCCTCCAGGGCTCCTCTAGCTTCTGCCCCATCTCTCCTACAACCTCCCTCAGTCTCTTCCAGCCTGGCTCGGTCCCTCCGAAGCCACACATCTTGGCCTCTAAACCATATTCTAAGGTGGCCCACAAGGAGACTTTTTTCCCAAGACTAGTAGACTCTGAGACTCCAAATATGATATCTCTTCTCCCTTTATCTCTGTTGGTACCAGTCCACCAAGACTTTCTCCCAAGCAAAATTGTCTCTAAAACCCAAGATTTGGTTATTTAGCACTTTAGTTAATTTGTCCCAAGATTATTTCAATTCAGTCCATTTAACTTTCCACTTAGAAGTCACTTTTCCGTGGCTTCTGAACACCATTTACGAAAAGGAGAAAAAAAAAACCCTCCATTTTCATAAATCATAGAGCTCCAAGGTCACATTTCGCTCCATTTCAGAAAGCTTTCTCTATAAAAGCAAAGACTAATTTTCGCATGTTACCACAGTTACCATTAGGCGGGATGCATCTGCCTCCCTCTTAGTCCTTTCACAAGACAGCAGTCTCAGTGGCAGCTAATGTTTGTCTCTTCCCCATTCACCCCTGCACTTCTACAGCCTCAGGGGCAATTCCCTCTCTGCCCAGCAAGTCATGGACTGTCTCTGGAAGCTCAAGGGAGTCCTCCAGAGATCCTGCTTTCCCACTTTATCATCTGTCAGTAGAGGACCACACTGGAGCCTCTAGGGAAGCCTAGACCAAAATCCAAAACTTGGGCTCTCCTCATGGAGCTTTCTAGCTCCCTTCAGAGATTCCCAGGTGGCCCCCTCCCACAGACCTCACACTTTGGGCTATTCCCCAGGCCATCAAGCCCTCCTTCATCCTGTTGCCCCATCTTAAACCTAAACCTACTCGTGGTGTTTTCCAACCAACCCCCAAGCCCAGGTTTCTGGTGGATCATAACACACAAATATATGCCCAATCTAAAATCAGATTAAATTCCCTAAGGCAAATCCTTTTGCAAATAAGGTGCCCATACAGAGTGGAGGAAGATGCTGTGTGTCTCAATTTAGCTTGTTTTGGCTTAATGAGGGCTTTGCAGCTACCCACACAAATTAGGATCTTGTCAGATATGAGAAGCTTGATCCTTGCTATGACACCACCCTGTAATAGTTGGACATTTACATCAACACACAGGAAAAATTTGCCTACCTGTGCAGGAATGTGAACACACATCTTGGTTTGTATTTCTGCCTCCAGATCCAATATCCAGGAAAGCCCCTTGACTTCTCCATTTTCCAAATATATATTTCCTATATATGTGTGTGCATATGTATGAATATGTATTATCCTGTTCTCTTGTTTCAAGTGTAACATCTTCTCCTGCATCTCAACAACTAAGATACTAATTTATATATGTGTATACATCATATAGATATACACATCATCTGACAGATACACATCTTGAAAATATAAATATGTCTTTTTAAATATTTTCCATGGCATAGTCTCTATTTCTTTCAATTTGCTTCTTTCCACTTCCTTGTTTGGGTCTGTTGTTCAGTTTCTAAGATTTCCTTAGTGCCAGTAATCCTTGGTTGTCTGCTCGTACTAAAGAGTACGTTCTAAAAACCTGATTGAAAGTTGCCAGCCATGAGCTTCACTGTAGGGTAGCCTAACCGAGCTTTTTAATTGAGAGATCTTCTATTTTAGTGCCTTTAAGTCTTTCCTCTTATTCCAGCTGCATTCCCCAGAGGAAACATTTCCATTTCCTGCCAGGCTGCCAGCATCTGGGGAGGAAAATAGAAGAATATGCTCAGCACTAAGCATATAAATTCTCATTTATTCTTCTTGTTTTCAGTTAGGGAAGCCCAAGACTCAGTGGAATCTGGGGGTCTCCCAGTGCACACATGATCTGGTTTAGCTTTTTCAGATCATAACCCTTCAGTTTTTTCCTAGGTTTGGGAAGGAACAACTACCTAGCTGTATAGAGAAAGGAATTTCTAAGACTACTTCTTAAACAGGCTTTCAACTAATTCTTATTTTAGTTCTCCTCCCTTACCACACCTTCAGATGTAACTTGGGTTGCCAATTCTTGAGCCTCTTAAGGATTTTATGATTTAAAACAGGTTGTTTCTCAGCTTCTAGCATAAAGATTTGGTTTTCTTGAGTCAGCTAAGTCATCTGTCATCCAGCCATCTGGTTCTCAGCTTCCAAAATTTTGTTGTGTTGTCTTCTTTCATATTCTCCCCATTCTTGTGCTTTTATGTCTTTAAAAATATCTTACTATTGCTTTACAGGAATTCACATGCATGTGTTTCATCTACCATCTTTACCCACAATAACATTTCAAAGCAACATGCTTTCAAAGGTGGAAAAGGATTAGGCCAGAAATAAATGTAGCAGTAACAACCTTTGGGTTATGATGAACCACAAAATGAATATGAATATGAATCCACCAATGATACTGTGGAACCAACAGTTAAAATGAAACTAGAAAGTAATTTTTTACTATATGAAAGGAAATTACTCTCCTGATATTTCTTGCCCCTTAGGAGAAAACTGTATCTAATTTTGGTTTCCACATTTAAGAGATGTATGGAAAAGCCCTGGAATAGTAAAGCCAAAAAGTGATTTACAAAACAGATTACCAAGTCTGTGAGTAAAAGTTATTTAACCTGAAGGCTAAGAGGTAACAATATTATCAAGTAGATGACTGATTTCCCAAGGGAAATACTCAGTAACTACTTTCTGTTTCCATAATAGAATTACAAAAGAAAGTAAGTTGAATCTGTACAAGAGAATGGACAATTAAACATTTGAATGGGCATCAGGAGAAAACGATGAATTTCTCTGTTTCAAAATATTTACAAATTCTATCTGTGAAATAGAAGGTAGACATGGGCCAGATGACTCGGAATGTCCCTTCATTCTCCCTGTAATATAGTTTATCAACACATTAATATTAATATCTGCATTATGTTGATGAGCCCATTCTCTAAGGAAGGCAAGTCATTGGTCTTCTTTGTTAGAATGACTGCTCTGGGTTTGCATTGGCAGATGGAATATGTGTATTTGGTTTATGTAAGCTCCTATCTGAACTCTTCAATTTCCTGCCTCATTAGAAAGCGTGCCCAAAAACAGTTTTAATTGACCAAATGTCCCTGAAAACAGCAGAAAGGCAATTAAGAATACAGGTCTTTACAATTTATTTAGAGGCTCAAAAACATATTATTTTAAGTTATTGAGCATTAGGATAAGGTTCAGAAGAAGTAATTATCCTTTTGCTAAATGACTATTTCTGAGTGTATCTTAAAGCTAGATAATTTATAGCTAGAAGTAATTATTTAAAAGAATTTTGTTTTACTAAACGTATTAAAAACCACCTAAAGCACATTATTTGTAAATTCAGTTTATACATTAAAGAGGAAAAAAATAGTACTGTGAATATTTGTGTTTAGACATTGAAGGTATTCGAGGAGATATGTCTCAAATTAAGAAAAATTGTACTGATGGGGTGCCTGGGTGACTCAGTTGGTCAAGTGTCTGACATCAGCTCAGTTCATGATTTCACGGTTTGTGGGTTCAAGACCCACATTGGGCTCTGTGCTGACAGCTTAGAGCCTGGAGTCTCCTTTGGATTCTGTGTCTCCCTCTCTCTCTGCCTCTCCCCCACTCATGCTCTGTCTCTATCTCTCAAAAATAAACAATTTTTAAACAGAAAGAAAAATTGTACTGAAATATACATCTTTTAAGTGCAAAACAACTAACAATATGCAGAGTTTTGAATTGTGATCATTGAGCTTCATATTTGTAAAACACCCGGTTTATAATTTCATATAATAAAGATATTCTATATTCAATACAGTGATTCGCAAAACTATGTATATTAATTACAAATTTGTTTCATCTATTGAGTTACTGGAAACAAATGTATTAACATCAACCAAACATATCCCACCCAGGTGGATAGTTGGGTAATAAGTTTTTCATGAAAGCCTGTGATCTAATATCACTCAGGGATGATTCATTAGATCCTTACTCGTCTTCCACCATCATTGTCCATCAGTCTGCGTTCAGAAATTCTGGTCCTCTGGATGTTGTGATGTTTCCATTCTATTGCTTTTTAATAAAAAGAGTATAGAGTGATTACCCCTTTGATAATTATACCTAATACTCCATGTGTGTTGGGGATTTTCCTTTAAGAATTCTATTTGAAAAAAAATTGTTTTACTTTCTCAAGCAACATAAGGGCCTACATTTTTTAAACAAATTTTTTATGGAAGGCCTATCGAAAAATAGGTTTTTCTCAGGAATAATTTACTTTTTATAGAATGTGTGTAAAACGTAGATATCTGCTTAAGTGAAATGTGCCTTTACAGTTCAACTGAATGAACTAAACTGAGGGATGAAGCTAGAGAAAATTGGAATAACTCTTTACATGGTCTTTATGATTTGGTCTTTGTTTCTTCTACCTGGAAGCTATAGTTTCCAGAATCTTGCTATCATTTGTCCTTACGTACAAAGTAGACACTGACTTAATCAGTAAGAAAATTTTCCAGAAGATTTGTCTACACAAAACCCATGCTGAATTTTTTACATTAAAGATTGATTTTTTTTTCTTACACACTAGATGTATCCTTTAAAAATTGGGTGTAAATTAGTTTTACAAATGAAATCGTTTGAATTTGCTTTTGGAAGAAAAAAGAAAAAAAAGAATATGGTGAATACCTTTTGTCATGCCAAGGATACACCTTGCTCCAGTTTCTGTTATTCAATATTCTGTGTGTTAAATGGAAGATATATAAAACATAAACCAAGCAAGTTTAAATAAAGAATCCGATGATAGATTGTATTTATAATGGGCTTTGGATTAATCTGCATTAATGATTTTACTAAAATTAATTCCTAAGGTAGTAAAATATTGACTATGGTTTTGAGGAATAATTGAACTGGACAGTGGCCTATGGGAGATTTATAACTAGGAAGTCAGTAATAAAAAGTGCAATCTTGGAATGATTATTCAAAAAAGCAATTCTGAGAAGGAATGTCTTACATTACAGAACAAGTTCCAGTCATAAAATGAAGTTTATCATCAGATAATCTTTAAAGCATATGGGGCTTATAAAACATGGGTAGTAGTTGGTATGGGATGATACGTTCTTTCAGGCTTTCTCTGGGATTCCTGAGCAAGAGCACTTAATGCAGAAAGTATAAAATGCCCAATATAGGGCTCTGCTGACAGAGAATGTTTAATTAGTGTAATTAATTATTTGTCTTGTGTAGGAATTTATTTTAGAATGAAAATTCTTATTTATATTTTCGCATTTCTATTTTCTTTGAACTTACTCAATTTCCAGATTCTTTCAATTTCATGAGTTATTGTTACACTGATGGTCTGTAATAACTCACTTTTATCCAAAGCATTATTGATTTATTAAGTCTCTTAGTATTATTAGTTGCATGACACCTGTGCCACCTATAATGATACTTCCATTATAGGAAGTACTCACCTACTTCCTAAGGTGACTGAACTCACCTTGTAGAAACCCCCTTAATCAGTCCTCTCTTCTCTCTCTAGATTCTTCCTTTAGGACCCAGATCAGCTGTGTTCATTCACCAAACAGCTCCAGGCAGTTTGGTGAATGAACAAAAGGGCAAATGACAATATGTTCCTTGGGAAGGCAGCATTGCTTTTTGGGGAAGTATTCAATTCATAACGGTAACATCACTCAACACCTACAGAAGATTTTGCTTTTTTTATTGACATTTCTAAATGTTCTGGATAATTTATCAACTTCTCATAACTTGTGTGTTCTTAGTTTCAATGTTTTCTTCAGGTTCACAGAAATGTATAGAAACTTTTTATTGTTTTTACTCTGTCTACAAATGGAAGTTAGTGAGACCATGCTCATCTGCATCTTTTTTTTCCTTTAGCCAAATTAACATACTCGCTACTAAAATCATGACTGAGTAATGGGACTAACGGAAAATCAAACCAGAAAAAAATGAATAATATTGAGGGTAAATAATAGACATTTTTTTAAAAGAGGCAAAATTTAGTTGCTCACAAAGTACAAAATTTTCCCAGTATAGAAATTAAACAGTGAAATCATAGTGAATATGAAGCCAATGACCATTTTTTTCTATACAAAATCTATTAATAATGCAATTTTATTCAAGGATATAAAGTGTCACATATCTTATGAATTATCTATTGCTGCATAAGAAAAAACCTCAAAATTTCAGTAGCTTAAGACAACAGGCATTTATTATCTCACATTTTCTGTGGGTCAGAGACTTGAAGGTTGCTTAATTTTGTGGTTCTTGCTCAGACTCTATAATGAAGCTCCAGTTAGGATGTCAGCCAGGGGTGCAGTAATCTGAAGGCTTGAATGGGGCCGGAGGATCCACTTAAATGTTCACTCACATGGATGTTGGCAGGTGGCCTCAGTTCATCCCCACGTGGGACTCTCTATAGGACTTCTTAAATATCCTCACGACATAGCATCTGGCTTTCCCCAGAGTGAGCAGTCTCACACTGAGCAATCAGAGAGAGAGGAGCCAGGAAGCCATGGTGCCTTTTATGACTTAGTTTCCCTACTTGCACACTGTCATTTCTGCTTTTTTTGTATTCATTTGAAATGAAAAGTAAGTCCAGCCCACACTCAAGAATAAGCAGAGCCTAATTCCATTGGAAGAGAGTGTCAAAGAATTCATAAACATATTTTAAATGACCACATACATTTACAACATTGCTGGAAAGTGAGGTAAATTTATTATTAAAACCATATTTTAATATAAACCTAAAATTCTCACCAGGAGTCATTACCAAAGGTTAATTAGGTTCCAAGCTAGTGTTTTGTCCAGTAGACTTACTACATCTCTGAAGCAACTGAAAATTCTCAGACCATCTGATCGGCACAGGTGGTCTTCATTTATATTCAGACAACTTTGTACAATCCATTTTGTTTGACCAATCAACAAAACAACTCTCAGCACTCAGGCCAGTTAGTAAATTAGATGCACTTAAATTGAAAACCAAGTAGGATTGTTTTTTGTTGAATTTCATGTAAAAAATTGAAAAATTTTGATGTAAAAATATTTCTATTACATGCTATATATTTTTTCTTTTATAAATAAAGAGAGGATGGCTGTGTTCCTGTCACAGCTCAAGCTGCCAGCAGCCATGTTGGCTGCTCAAGCTCATGGGAGGCCTGGTCCACCAGGAAAGGATGGATTGCCTGGGCCACCAGGAGACCCTGGACCGCAAGGTAAGTTTTCAGGTATAATATTTATTTACCAGCTTTTTAGCTCTCAGTATTTAGAACATGTTAAGCATTGTTAAAGCAAAAATATATGTGTATCCATACACACACACACACACACACACACACACGTAATGATTTAATATAGACTATTTTGTCAATATTTGACATTCTAGAAGTCAATTTTTAACTATTACTATATCAAGCTTAAAACTGGCTAATAATTACCTGCTAATCTGAATGTATTTTGATGATAATATTTATTATAAGAATAACACCAACAAAATGGGCTTATATATCATTATTTTGTGGGAATCAGCATTGTTTATGCCTCCCTATGGATGTAAGTTGGGCAACAACAAGAATCATTGTAGTATCTTGAAGAAACTGAGGAAAGGGTCTTAATAGATGCTACTGTAAGTAGTGATTTAGGTCCAAGTAAAATTTTGAGAAACCTTAGAATCCTTCTTCATATGGTTTCTAAAATTTTTAAAGCAAAACTTCACTAAATTGGCAAAAAATTATTGTTCCACTGATGACAACTTGACAGAAGACATGATTTTTAGCATAGCTTGACTAAAGCTAGCAAGGACATTTTCTAGAAATATGGTTAGCAATCAGCAGAGAGGCCAAATCGGCCCTGGTTTAGGGGATTCACAATTCTGAGAAGGAAATATTAAATCCAATGAGTACATACAATGAAAGATAAGACCAGGGAATGGTCCTCCTTGAAATAATCAGAAGTTTGTGTAAAGGAGAAAACAGAGAGTAAACATCAAAACTACACAGGAATACCGTCGAAAATACTATATATGTGGAGAATTCTTTTTCTTTCACTAGTTTACTGTCCTTCCTACT
Organism: Cryptoprocta ferox; assembly: GCA_028646485.1. NCBI lineage: Eukaryota > Metazoa > Chordata > Mammalia > Carnivora > Eupleridae > Cryptoprocta > Cryptoprocta ferox. The sequence goes on along the minus strand of CM053577.1, from coordinate 83,616,129 downwards.
GCTTCTCTGTAACATGAGTCTGGTTTTCTATAGGAAGTGCCCATGTGATTGACAGGCCCATCTGCCTCTGAAAGAACAATAACTAGGCCTCTGATCACAGGATCTGTTAGAGCCTTACCCTTCAGTCACAGCTGACAAGGCTTTCAGTTTAGTTAGCACAGTGTAAAACAACAGTAGCATTATTCTAGTTCTCCTAAACTAAACAGTATATTCTACCTTTCCCTTAGATTATAGAGAGTTTTGGCCAATAGTTGGAAGATGTATAGAATCAGGTGTAGCCTTCTGTGTGTATACGGTTGTGTGGCGGATAGTTTCTTTCACTAGTTGGATCTGTTCTGAAGCCATAGTCTGTGAACCTGGAGCAAAGAGCCTGAAAGCCCATCTAAAGATGGGTGATCTTTCAGGCCACATGATGGATAAGAAGTGTTAACACCAATAGCAGAAAAAATATGGTCTGATGTTTCAAACAGTAGTCTGAGAGGACAAGAACAGTGGAAAAGTCAGGATTATTGAGGAAAATAGTTCTGGAACTGGAGTCACCTGTCCACACAAATACCTGTGTCCAGGCTCCCTCCCCACAGGAAGGCCCATCTGGAAGACTCAGTCAGAAGCAATGTGAAGTCAGCCATGTCAGTGAAGCTTTTGGAAAAAGACTTCTATTCACCAATCTGCTTACCTTCCCTTTGGCAGAAGTTTTCTGTGGGATCTATTTTGCTTAAGAAATCTTCTAGACTACTTCTACTGCTGATAAGGCTTTTGGATGCAATGCTTGAATTGAAAGGACTTCCCACATGATTTCCAACTTTTTTTAAAACCAATGTTTAGTCAAATTGACAAGACTGTGCTTGTCCCTGAGCACATATACCAAAATTGACAACAGTTGTGTCCCACTGTGGAGTTTCTAGTAACAGACATATCTTTGTAACTCGGATGTCTCCTCAACTTTCATATGATAGCTCCTTTTTGGTATTTGTTAAATTTGCCAGAAAGGTAGCAGAAAAATAAAACTTACATAAAATGGGTTCATTTTTAAGGAATATTTGCTTATAGTCATGCTATACTGATAAAGCCACCAAGAAATCTTGCTGTAAAAAAGAAAACAAGAGGCTGCTATTTGATTTTTGGTGTCTCTCCAAGAGTTCATAAGTAACTGAAGGATTTTCCTCTGGGAGAGAAATAGATCTTCAGTGTTCAGAAGATGAAGTTCAGAGTTTTGCTCTGCCTGATTTAAAAGTTTTCTCCAAAAGAAAAGAAACAAAATGCATATAAAACTGTTACCCTAGTATCCATTGCAGGCATCAGATGATGTTGGCTGAATCAGTCCTCTTCGTGACACAGCATGATTGAGTTTGAGAAAAGATGGAAGTGAGAAATGCAGCACAGAAAGGGAAAGAAAGTGTGGGCACCAAGCACAGCACAGTGTGTTCTGCCCACTCATGGATTCCAGTTGATGGTGACTCTTCTGAAATTTCCAAGAGACTTTTTTTCAGTATTTTTTTAGGAAAGAAATCCATTTTCATTTAAAATGAAGTGGTTTGGGGGTGCCTGGATGGCTCAGGTGGTTAAGCATCTGACTCTTGGTCTCAAGGTTCATGAGATCAAGCTCTGCATCGGGCTCTGTGCTGACTGTAAGGATCTCACTTGGTATTCTCTGTCTCCCTCTTTCTCTGCCCTTCCCCAGCTCATGTTCTCTTTCTCTCTCTCTCTCAAAAATAAATAAACTTAAAAAAAATAAAGTGGTTTGTATTGAAATGTGTACTATAGAATGAGTTCTTTACTATCTTAAGAGCAGAACAGAAATTTAAAGGGGTCTGCTGAGTTTCCTGTGCCTGTCCTGAGAAGCAGGAGACGTGCAGAGAGCAATGAGAACATTGATGCAAGTGTTAAGTACTCCATCCTGGTTAAAAAAGGGAGGTACTGGTCCTGCTGTGATTCTGATAATGAAAACTTGTGGATCCTCTTTCAGTGCCCTGGTCTTCTTGCAGTGAAAATAGAAACCACCATGATTCTGAGTTGAGACATTTCATTTGCATTTTCCCTGAATTCCCAAAGAGGGTGATTGTTGATGTCTTTTTAATTCAAAAGCATTTCCAGACAGATTTATATTTTAACCTTCCCATGGGGTTCAGGTAATTGCCTCTCCTCTACACACTGAGAGAACTTTCCTTGGTGTTCATTCCACCTCAGATCTGCAGCATAGGGCCTGATGGCTTGTGCACCGGGGGTGAGCGAGAATGTGCCACATTAGGCTCAGAGAAGCCTGAATGGCATGATCCAGCTGGGTTTCCATATATAAACAAGAAAGGCAAATATTCCTAACAGAACTTATCTTCTTGGGCAAGTTTTATGAGAAAGAAATTTATTTAAACTTTTTCCAAACACAGCTGATTCTCCACCTCTGTGAAAAATCTGAAGGATAGATGCTACACTTGAAAGCCCTATTCATTTCAGAAAGAACCCCACCCTCTGAGTAGATCTGGAGTTAGTAGGAGGAGACATATCCAGCCATTCCATGTGTCCCCCATCCATTTTGAAAGGACACTACTGGGAATGGTTGTTCTTACTTTGGAACTTTTAAAGTTTTGCTGTTTTTGGTTTATAATGAAGAAAGCCTTCTGTTATTTCTAAGCCAGTGACCCATAGGGTAGTTCATGTGACTGATACAGATTTGACCTTTCAGATTCCGTAGCTCTAACGGCCTTAGGAAATGGGATGCTTGTGTGGCAAAATGACTGAGGGGCACTGTAGTCAGTGAGTAGACTGGAACTGAGGAGGCTGAACACCTTGTAAGGTGTGCTGCAGGCCCCCACATGAAGAGTAGTCCCCCCAAAAAATGTTGGAAACACTTATTTTGTGGCTTCATTTGTCCAGTATGCATATAGATGCACAACTTTACAACCTTAGTAGAAGTAAATCCCTAGGGTTGACACAGAAATCTCTACTGAAAATACATGAAGTCTATTATCCAAACTACAACAAGCACCAGGTTTCTTGAGTGACTACTATATCTAGATGCTATAGACTAGGACACTTCTTTGTTTTCTTTTGCTACATAAGCTACAGTGATATCAAACTGTCACCTGCAATCTTATAGGCCATGAAAATACATGTCCATTGACAGATCTGCCTTTTATTTTTTTCCAAATTTCAAGAGAGGCCTAAAGGGGTAAAAAACTTAATTCTAGAAAATAGGAAAGCTCTTAGGGACTTTATTAGCATTCTTATCTGAAGTTTTGTTGTGAAATAATTATAAAGTAAGACCCTATGGCTTTATGGCAGCCTTCGTAAGGAATTAGCTTGAGACCTTATTAGGGAATTTGAGAATAAAAACTCTCATGTGCTTGTACAATTCAACAGCAGTAGTAGGTAGTTATTAACCTAATAAACAGAGAGCTTTGTACAAATAAATCATTACATTTGACAGGAGAAATGTAAATGTTACCCTATGATATAAATATGCAAATTACTGTTTCTTGTTTTGTGATACCATATGCACTGAAATACACATGGAATAATAAATTTTTGCATTATATTAAAATCTGATAGCTGAATTTGAATATGTAGGTTTTAGCAGACATGGTCTCCATTTGGAATTGTGTTACAATCTTGTTAATACACTTCATAATCAAAAGTTCATTAATTTTTTTCTTTCTTCATCATCTCCTTAGCCTATGGTCTTAAGCACTTCCTGAGATGGCTTGACGGCCAACTTTTCAATCTTTCATAATAGACCAGGGCTGAATTATCAAATATACCTCATGTAACAAATGTTATTTTACTGTAGAAATGTCTAAATAATGGAATTGGAAGGGTGCTTTCAAATGACCCTAAGTATAGGCATTTTTTCCTTGTTGTTCACACAAATTACATGAAAGTCACTTATATAAAAGAAATTCTGGTAATATTTTAAATTTGAGTATGTATCAACTTAGAATATCATGCCACATGTTCAAACGACTATTATTTCTCATATCTAGGATTGTATTGAATATCTATAACAGTTTTCAGGTATAAATGTGTGAAAATTTCCCACAGGCTGTATTTCCAATATGCATCTCAAAATATTTCCTGGATGTATAGTGGAAAAGTGCTTCTTTTCCACTATTTTCACATTCATGATCTTGTCACACCTCCAAAGTAAAAAAATAATGGTGTGGTGATTACAGTGCTAATATTATTTCATTTATAATGTATACACTGTATGGTCAATGAAAAATGAAGATGGTAACCCCAAAACTGATGTCTAATTCTTAACAATTATGGGAAATAATTTCTCTTACATATTGCTCATAGAAAACGTTATAATTTCTCCTCTTACTATATTTTGCTATAATAATACACCTTTACAGAAAGGCACAACTAACTCAGGGCCTACTTTTCCTAATGAGATACTCTCCTTATTATCTTTGTTGTATGTTTGCCTGTTTCTGCATGACAGCCTTGTTCATTTGGGACGAGGAGTCATCTTTCAGCTGTTTAACAGTATGGAAAGTTGGAAATTAAACTCTATTCACCATCATCATGAAACTCTTATAGCCACAAAACCTTTTCATCAAAGTCTTACGTGGATGCCAATATACAAAACACAGATAAAAAGTGTTTTATGCCTTTTATTTATTTTACAATTTGATCTCTCTTGTTTTAAGTATAGTTGACACGCAATGTTACATTCGCGTCACGTGTACAACATAGTGATTCAACAAGTTTTTGCATTATGCTGTGCTCAGAACAAGTGTTGCTACCATCTGTCACCATACAACACTGTTACGATACCATTGGCTATATTCCTTATGCTGTACCTTTCATTCTGTGACTTATTCGTCCCATAACTGGAAGTACGTACCTCCCACTCCCCTTCACCCATTGTGCTGATTCTCCCACCCCTCCTACTTCTAGCAACCATCAGTTTGTTCTTTGTATTTATAGGTCTGATTCCACTTTTGTTTGTTTACTTACTTGTTTTGTTATTAAGATTCTACATACAAGTGAAATCGCATGGTATTTGTCTTTCTGCTTTTTTAAAGCAGAGATAAGGGCTCCCAGAGGCATAAACTCCTCTGCACTAGTCTAGCTCAGGTGACAACAAGTACATTCAAGAATAAGAATGATTTAATCTTAATATGTATACAGATCTTAGACTAATTCATTTTGATTAAAGAATCCTATTGATGAAGTGAGCTTAGATGAATCCCTTAATGTCCTTGCTTTCTAAAGCACTATTGGGGCACCTAGTCATTTGGAGTTATGAACTGCTATGTTAAAACATAGGCTTGCTGTTTTAACTTTCCTTAGAAAGAATGTAATTTGTTACACTAAGTAATTTGAACAAAGGCCTGATTTGTCCTCTCTCGACTTCTGAGATTGATGGATTTACATATACTCACACTCTTACTGTCATTTATTAAAATCATGAATTTCTGTTCCTTTCATTCCCTTTAATTCTTGGACTAAGGTCCACATTCTTGTCATATCATCTTGTCCTCATATTAAGTGAACTCTTTCAGTATACTTCTTATGTTTAGCCTGTATCTACCCCCCAGTCAGAATTCCTATTGAAGAGGGTTCACGCACCTTATCAAACTATTTTAAAGATGATATGAATGATTGATTTGAGTTATTTAGGTATCATTTTCAGTGCCAAAAATCTCACTATCCATAGTTTGAATAGTTGGAACTTGTACAGTAGCTGCGTATTTCTAATATCCTCATTGCCTCTTGCACCTAATCTGTTTGGTTTGTAAGCCTAAAATGATTATAATGCAAAACAGGTAGCTAATATACTATTTAGTTAAGTGAAGGAATAACATAAATATTATAGACTAAGAACATGATTCTTACATGCGCTCTATTGTCATAGAACACTCTTACTTCTTGTGTCTCTCTTTTTATGTATCTCTCATTTAGGCTACCGAGGACAGAAGGGAGAAAGAGGGGAGCCTGGAATTGGGCTTCCGGGGAGTCCGGGTCTTCCTGGGACTTCAGGTAATAGTGATATTATCCTCACAACACAAGCAAGCCTCTAAAAACAGGACCCACACCTTCTCGCCTGTGGCCTATATGTGTTGCTACAGGTGAAGTTGAATGACCCATGTTGGTTGGAGTGAGGGAGGAAGAGCCATATGTGATCTGCATTCTGATGGGGGTCTTTTATTTCATTAGCTCCGGGTTTGCCAGGCTCACCAGGCGCCCCAGGGCCCCAGGGCCCTCCAGGACCTAGTGGAAGATGTAATCCAGAAGATTGTCTCTATCCTGTGTCTCATGCCCGTCAGCGGACAGGTGGGAAATAAACACACCTGAGGAAGACTTGGCATTGGAGCTATCTTAATACTATCAAACCCTCATGATGTGCGGGTGGCTTTTTTGTTTGTTTGTTTGTAGGCCAGACATTAAAAACAACAATTGGAATCCTATTCCTATAGTAATTGGGATATCAGCATTTTTAGCTTTTCCCAAATTCATTCCATATGTTTTGCTTCACCACTGCTATGATTTTTATTCAGGATCTTCTATGAAAAACACAAGCAAATCTTGTCATTAGTTCTTCGTCGAGATGAAATTACATCTTATGATTTAGTAGGCTGATGGTGATGTATATTTTCTAGTCTCATCAATCCTTCCTTGTATTTGGCCTTTGATTTCTGAATTTTAGAGTTTCAGATTTAAGTTTTCTTGGGGTTTAAATGTACCATCATTGCTAAAGATTTCACCTTTTTGACATAGTGCATTGCTTCTGCTCAGTGTTTTTTGACTACTTTTGTAGCCGAAGAATTCTTGTACCATCTTATATCCATCCTGCTTATGCAGAGAAATAGATAGGCAATAAGAGCTTCACTTCATAACTCATTTTGGAAGAAACCCAGGAGGCTATTTTATCAGGGAGCCCAAAACCTACCATAGCCAACTACTGAAATGATCTGTTAATTCTGTATAATGAGCTCAGTTCAAAGCAATCACCACTGGCATGAATATGTACTGCATGAAAAGAGGGGAACAAAGTCCAATTGTATGAGAGTTCCACAAGGAAAGCCCAACACTGCAGTCTCTTCACTGAGTTTCTCATTTGGGAAACAGAAGGCTGTTTTCCCTCAGAGGTGTTTGATGGCGAAGGCATCAAGCTGTCTTCAGTACCTTTAAAGATAAATGGCCTAGCAAGGTCTTTGGGCCCTTCTATCCATTATCCTTCCAACTGGATCACTCTCAGATTTTAAGACAAGAACTGGCCATCAGAACAAAGGATGAGATTTGTGGCACCTGGAAAAGAAACCCCTTGCACTAGAAGATGATTGTGTGGTGTCTGCAGATGCATATTGAGGAGGTGACGCCCAAAAGCTCTTACGGCTAAACTGTTCCCCAGAAACTGCAGAAAGAGGTACAGAACAGAAAAGGAAATCCATGGGACCGGATATGCAAGCAGCACTCAGACCAAAGAATTAGCAGTAACTTCAGGGGAAACAACAGGCACTGTAAAGACCGTGTCCTCTGACAGGGAACTGACACCAACCCAGTTACTTACTGAATGCTATTTTTATTGCCTAGCCGTACATTATTTTTGAGAGGTTGAAAACAACTGATTTCCTAGAATATTGGACATGAGGATGTTGCTGAAGTCTAAATAGTGGGTCCCACAGATGCTGTGAGCGTGATGCCCAGAGCCCTCCTGCCACAGAAATGAGGCCTCGCCTCTTCAAAGAGCAGTGCAGATTCCAGTTTGGCTAAAAGAGGCGAGAATGGTTGCTTTTACGTGTTAATTGAAAATTGAATTTAGAAAGGCGAACCCACTGAAATTGGAAAAAGCTGTGAACGGGGTTGGATAGGAAGGCTTTTGTTCAAACGCACCCATAATTTGAACTGGTTTTCATTATAGATGAACGAACTGCTGGTCAGATCCTGTCTACATGGCTGTGCTTACATACAGCCGTCTAGTTATTTCGTATCGAATTATGTTGTATATTTAAATCCCAAGTTTGTTTCTTTTATTCTCTGAGTTTATTTTATTTCAAATGTTTTTAACTTTTAATTGATTTTCTTCTTCATTTTTTTTTCCTGTGCAATACCTACAATGGTGCTGTGTTTTACACTTACACAATTGGAATATTCATTTGCATTTTCTTAGTAAAATGATACTTTATCCCTCCAAAAAAAATGTATACAGATCTAAAATCTGGTGCTATGTGTATATCTTGAGGTTTTAATTTGTTGAACTTTAATTTTTTGAATTTTCTAAAAGCTTACAACTCCTCTGCCGCTCCTTAATTTACTTGAATTTGTCATGAAGCTACACATTTTATATGTTTTCAAGGATTATTTTTTCACATTGATTAATAGGTTGTTTATCCTTTTGCCTCTTTGCTAATCCAGAAGTACTTATTGTAGCATTTTCATTTCTTCATGAATTTTTTTTGCTGATGGTGATCAATGTATTTTTCTTTGTTTTCTTTGAGTCTTAACATATCCATAAAAAGTCTCTGTTCATTTTCTTGTTTTATAAATTCTGTGCATTTTGATTCCACAGAATATGTCATGCATCCTTTCTTACAAATTGCATATTTAGGAACCTTTCTTTTTTCTAAGTTCCATTAATGCTGGGCTGGTTTATTCCTGTTCCAAGAATTTGGATTTATTCAGATGATTTGAGGGGGTGGGGAATGTCATGTCATATGATGCATATTACCAAGTAGAGCTCATTGATTTCAGCTCATTTTTTATAACTGCTGCATGACCTAATCTCCCTTTGGCATAAGTAGAGAAATGGGACTGTGTCCATGTGGAACGAGCCCCTCTCACCCTACTGTATCATTTACCCACCAACACTTGTTCTTGTCTCACACGATCTGCAGCCAAGAGCGACAAGAATGGCTGGCCCAGCTAATATGACACCAAATAAAGTGGACATTTGGCAATTGTCTAATTCCCTTAATATTAAGAAAGTGGGTAATTAAGGCCTCAAAGTAGGGTGGGAAATTTCCCCCTAAATAACTTGGTGGTTGCAAACTCTCTTACATCATGATATTCCATTCCAAAGCATTTGTTATTTGTTTACTTTCAGAAGATGTCAGTAGTGTCCACAGCAGGGAAGAAGAATTATCAGATGTCCTGAATTAGCTCTTGTTTAGACTCCAGAATAATTATAGGTCATGATGACAGTAATTAAAACTGGGTTTGCCCTATATAAGTATGTTTGGATTCCAGTGTAACATTTCATACCAAGATCAGTTAACACATTCAGATAGAAATCTTTCTATGCAAAGAACAAGATATGACTTCAATTAATATTCATAGCCTTTGGAATCTAGAGAAGAAGGAAGAATAATTCATGAGTTTGCTCATTGTTCTTTCCTATTGAGGACATTAAGAGAAACACAGCCAGTCTTAACCTTTGAAAATTTTCACCATGTGATCACAGTAATTTAATTAATGACTTTAATCCCATATGCTTATTTCTCTATTTCATGACATTGTTGAAATACAATTTTTGTCACGTATTGTAGAGCTTAAGTAATTATATTAAGATATGTTGTAAAAAAATGTCATTTGATGTTTGGATTATAAAGTATTTTTTTATGAATATGTTTTAGGAGTTAAACAAGATTTAGCTTTTCTGCAGTCTTTCTCATCTGTTGAGAACCTGTGATATACCTCCTTTTGTCCACAAGATGGTGTTTAAAGCAATTTGAATCAGAAGAACTGAACAGACTTGCAGAAATACAAGGCTAGAAACAGTTTAGTGGACAACAACTAAATCAGACCCTTGCCTTTGCACTTGATTTTTTTTTACTTTTTGTAAATAATTTCTTATTAATTTGTGTTTTGTTCATTTGTTTTGTTAATTTATATTCTTCCTCATTTTAAATATCTTTATGAAGAAGGCACAAAAACTTTTGATTCCTTGGCTATTTAAATTTTGTTTCTTAAGTGGATTTATATACCTGGTTAACTTGCAACTTTACTATTTGTAACTTTAGTTTGTATTCTACCCTCATATTTTAGTGATTAACATGAAAACACCTATATATCCATCCTACTTTTTAGATAGGATACTCTCTTTTGACAAAAGTAAAAAGCATTTAGCTTATCATGAGAAGTAGACCATTTATAAAATTATACAATGTTTAAATCTCCGTATCATTCAAGGTACTTAAATTTTTTAATTTAACAATTAGATTTGTATAATGTTTATATTTTTCTAGAAATGTATCCCTATTTACAAAAGATAAGGAATGCTATTTTTCAAATTACCATTTTAATTTTCCTAAACACTAGGTTAAATTATATGCTCAAGTTTTTTCAGTGAATTCTCAGAATAGTTTTGCAAATTAGTTCATTGCTTTTGTTCTTAATTTTTTTTTCACATTGCCTGTGCTCACCTTCATAAGGCACACAAGTGTTTATTGTTCTTGCTTCCCAGTGTTCTTTTTTAGTAATTTAGTGCTAAGGGATGTACTCTCTCCCTCCCCTGCCCTTACCCCTTTCATACCCTTTCCTCTCACTGAGACTACACAGGCTTCTAAGAGGATGAAATGAGGAAAAGAATTGAATTTGTATCTTTTATGCATCGGTACTTTTAAGCAACTTAGCCCATTGAATTCATTTATTAGTTGGCTGGCAGTGGTAGCATTAGTTCTGTTAATTTTTTTAATTACTAAGGAAACAAGACAAACAGATGTCTTCAGTTTTACTGTGTGGTGTAGCTGGAGCTATAATCCAAACATTTTACTCGACAAAATCATGCCAGGCTAACTGGTCAGTTTAAATAAACTGAATGAAGAACCAGTTGAGCACCAAAAAAAACTCACTCACATAAGCAGACCCAAAACAGCAAAAATTTACCTCAAAGATAGGTCAGGTTTATAAAACCAAAGCTAAGCCTAAGAAAGTTAAATGGAAAAAATTTCGTGTTCAGGTAATAGATTGAGTGATACATGGCACAACTCAAGGAGTTAGCTACTTGCTTCATGAATTTGTCAAAAGTGAATACTAATAAAGTAGGAGATTTCATTAAACTCATGGGGTAGTTCAATAAGAATTCTGTTTATCAGATGGGTGTGTGTCATTTGACCATAATAAGCTTATGGGTGTAAAGATGCTAATTAACTTCCAATTTTTTTATTTTTTATTTTGCTGTATTATTTAAAGTATATTTTAGGGGTAAATATTTTTCAATGTATTTAAATTTTCAATGTATTTAAATTCAGATTGTCTTATGGCATATTTTATAACTATTTATTTTTAAAATACCATTTGGGATATATTTGTTCCCCATTTTGTTTGTTCTCTCGCATACTTCATCCAACTATTTAAGAATTTATTTGACATATTCAAGTTAAGTGGAATGGCACTAGTTTCATTCTAAATCCCACTTAGATATAATGCTTTGAGGCCTTGATTCCTATATGTTCATGATAGAGCTTTTCACTTATCTTAGCAATAAACGATTTGACCCTAAATCAGGGAATTTTAAGGTGCAGTTATTAACATCATTTCTACTCTTCCCCACTTCTTGTGGCTGAAGCTCCATACCTCAGCTCCATTCTGCTAGGTCTCAACCACAGGGATGCCCCAAAAAGTACTCACATACCAAGTGTGAGCCACACAGATGTCCAGGGAACCTGTAAGTTGAACTATTGCAGAGTTCATGCTTATACCATGCTAGAAATTATGCTTTTGTTTGTCACAGGAATCAGTGCTTAGCTCACAATAATTAAGTTTATTACCCATCTCCCTGGCAGCTCATAAAAAGCCTGGTCTAATGATTGTGAATAAGAATAATAAGCAGAAACAGAAGTCAGAGAGCAATCCGTCCTTTGCAACTTTTGTCCCACAAAGTGATCTCACTAAAATCACTTAAGACTCATTGATATAGAGGAGTCTGAGCAAGATAAGAAATATCACAGTTAACTTTTATGATAAATATAAGATCTTATATCATTAGTGATAAGGCAATAGGCAATAAGAAGTTAAATACATAGCATGTTTCCTTAACAGATTAATTACATCAAAATATGCCAGTGGATCTATATGTTTGCTTAGATTGGAAAATGATTTACATAGTTCTTAACTCTTCTCGTCCTCAGGTCTCCTTATGACATAATAAATCAACCAGGTGCTCTCTAAGGAATATTCTTAAGTCTTTTCACATACAGATTTTCAACTTGGAGGCCAAAGAAAAATTCAAATAAATCTTAAATAGAACGGTAGTTTCTTGAAGTCAATTGCCCTCATTTATTCTCTCTCTCTAGTTATTTTTAGAAAACTTCAGAGTAAGATGTAAAAGCATGTTAAGGATAAAGTTAGCATGGGTTGCCATTTATTAAGACTAAAAATATGATCAGTGTCCTTTCTGACGTCTGGATCTAACAAATATATTACACTTCCCCTAGTTAATATTTTTTTAAAGAGCATTTGAGCATGTGTATTCATAGTCATACATTATAATGGATAATGAAGTTTGATTTAATATTTACCGAGTCATATGAATTTAATACTGTCATGTCCCAGATCATAAGCTAACTAAAAAAGATTAAGTACACAATTGAAAAGCATTTGTTTTACTCAGTGAAAAAAAAGGACTCGACCTATATTACTGAGCACAAATATTCTTTACTAAAGATATTTAAAACCATTTATGTCTATTGCAAAACTTGTAAATGGCAAAATCACTAATTTGCTAATTTTTTCTTATTAGTACATTTTCACTCTTTTTGCCACAGAAAAAAAGCATAGTTTGCTAACTTTTTCTTATTAGTACATTTTCACTCCTTTTGCCAGGACTAACAGAAAAAAAGCAATTATCTTGGTATATGGTATGATTTTATGTATTTTTAGTGATCTTCTCTCTATACTGGTTTATTTTAAAATTCAGGGATATTATATGTCAGAAACAGTCAGAGCCAAAAAATCAAATACAGTCAGAGCGATCTTCTAAAGCAGGGATCTATATTAGCTTATTTCAGGTGGCAAATAAATCAGATTTTACTAATGATGTTTAAGAATAGCAATATCCGTTTAGACAGATTGACATATAAAGTGTCTATAATCGAATCAATCACGTAACTCATATGACTACTCATTCATATTCTTCTGCTACTCAGAAGTCACTTATCCCAAACCATGCCAGTGAATTTATGTGCTCAGTCAACCTGGAAAGTGATTTCCATAGTTGTTAACCAACCTGTCAGGTATTGGGAATGAAAATCATATCATCATGCCATGGAAGCACTGACTGGAAATAAATCAGAAATCATTTGCCCTTGAGTAACATGCCAGTTTCCAACCAACCTTAATTACTCACAGACTCTTCTCTCAGTGAGTGCTCTAGGTGACACTTCACCCAACTTTTAAAAATATCTCAGAGAGGCTTGGAAATTTCTATTTTGCTAGAGAGAGCTATTTGGCTTAATTAAATATTTATCAACTCTCTTTCATGGAGAGAATTTGCTGGATGCTTTTCTTTGCAGTTTCTCAGAGAAGTATTTGCTGCTTCTGTAAACTATTTCACTTAACTGAATTTACCATGGATTGTTCCCACCATTTGGAATGTGCTGGTTTTGCATCATCTATTTGTTAAGTGGTTGTTTCCGATATCGCTTGTGGTACTTGTGGAGCTTGTTGTACAGCCTTTTATATATCAAGTTTGTGAAACAATTGAATGACCTGCTCTTTGAAATTTTATTTTTTAAAAATTTTCTTATGAATACAATGTTATAGAACTGGGAAACATATTTATTTGGTTATCTAATTTTTCTTTTGTTGTATTTAGTTATATCACTCTGGCTAAAATAAAACAATCTTTGCAAAAAGACAAGGCAACTTCTTTGCATTTATTTGATTAGATGTGGCAGTATCTCAAAGGGTGTGCTATTTATATAAAAATGATTTTAAGTAATTATAACATCTTTCTATTTCCAAAAGTTATTTATTCCACAGGAAGGAAAAACATCCTTCTCAGTGTGTGTAAATGGCACTGATTTATGTAGCCAAGTTGGAATCATTCTCCTTAAGCACAATGCATGCTCAAGGCACGTAATAGCTAGGTGCTGGAAGCAGATTTAAAGAAATCCAAATACAGGGGAGACGCCTGGCTGGCTCAGGTGGTGGAGCATGCAACTCTTGATCTCAGGGTTGTAAGTTCAAGCCTGACAATGGGTGTAGAGATTACTTAAATAAATAAATAAATCTTAAATAAAACATAAATCCAAATACCGATTACGTAATGATTGATTTGGCCAAATAGGGTTAATATTTTTAAAAGTATAACAAGTACAGGTGAGAAAAATTGGTATCAAAGATCCTATTAGGGCTCACACGCCTTTACTTGAGAGAATTGAATTCCACAAACTAACTGAAGATATTGACTGTTTTGAGCACTGTGCTATGCCCCAGGGAGAAGTTACTCCTTTGCACTGTGACATAAAATTAATATAGTAAGTCTGGTCAATAGTTTATAGAAGTGTTGATAAAACAGCCAGTGTGACCATGTAAATATAGTAATAAAGTGCTTGAGAGGTCAGGCAATACCTATCTTATTGATAAGAATTCGGTGTTTTAGCTGAGCTGTGATTATAAAATGTCTAAGAAAAATGGTGGAACAGAAGTCATTTTTGCAGCAGTGAAGTTCTGAATAGGAGGGAGCTAACAAATCATTGAAACGAAAGCAGTGGTTCCTAACCTAGAAACCAAGCACTTAAGAGGTCTATGAACTATGAAGTCTCTGAAATATTCTGCAAACCTATTTGCACATATGCACTCGTGTGTTTTTCTGGGATGATGTCCCCATAACTTTCATTAGAATTTCAAAAAGTTCCTTGAAGCTCTCCCCCATGGTACACACATACATACAAAGAACTTTTGTGGCAAGGTAACTCTCCCTAGGGAACAGGAAGGGCTTAATTTCTCTATAGGAACAAAGCACTAATATTATAAACATGCCTATAGAAATACCAATAATTTAAATTTTTTCAATGTACCTAAATAAGTTCAGTGACTTCATTGAACATGATTATTTATAAGAAAACATGCAAGAGATTAAGAAACCATATTTATTTCTTCTTTGGTACAGCCAGAGATGTTACCTCAAACCTTGAAAATAAATAATCTTATCAACAAAACTTACGAATGGCAGGATATTAAAATTCCTTCTTTGCTTTCACATAGAAGAGCTCAAAAAAAAAAAAATGAATGGGTTTGGAATACAGTACAGTTCAACAAAAATCCAGGCTGCCTACGAAAACCAGCAAATGATGTACGGAAATCAGTGCCTGGGGCAGAGCACATTCTTGCCACTCCCAAGAGAACACATTGATGGGAATTTTAAGCACCAATTCTATTGACTGCAGTGAGGTTTCTTCATAACTAGTCTGCTAATCCTCTGTAAACTGAAACAATAATCTGAGAACACCATCTAAATAAAAAATGAAAATAACTAGTGCAACTGAGGTAAACCAAACAGTTGTTTTTGTTTATTGGCACAGTGGCCCACCATAGATCACATACGTATAGCACACTAAAATTCAAGGTCCTGGGAATGGGATTATAAATTTATTTAAAGGGAGGGTTTTAGGTTTTCTGATTTCTTTTTTTATCCGCTGGCTCTGCTGTCTCCTCTCCAAGAGAAAAGAAAGGATTTATTGAATAGCACCATTGTTTTACATCTAACTGTCAAATAAGACTTATGTAATAACATTGAAGGTAATGCATTGTTGTCTTTTGCCTCAGCTTCGGTGGTGTTTCCCCTCCAAGCTCCTTTGCCAGGCATGGTTTATGCAGACAGCCACGCAGCACTAAGCTTTTCACTGATCAGGCCCTTTGCTAAATGCTCGTTGACCAGCCTGCATGGTGCAGGAGGCTGGCTCACAGAAACCAGGAGGCCCAGGAGGTCCCGGGGGGCCAGGTACACCAGGAATTCCTGCCACCCCTGGGGGGCCTCGCTCGCCATCCCGGCCATTCCTCCCATAGCTGGCAGGACCTGGTTCACCTGAAACACACAAATAATTGCACATGTGAACAGGAGAACCCCGATGGCTGCAAACTGGCAGACAGCACTGGACTCCCTCCGCTAGCCCAGCAGTGTGCACTCAGGGGCTTACTAAGTGCTTTTGGAAATGATGGATGAAGACATGATGTCATGTTAAAATTCTTTCATTGGACTTGGGTTTCTTAGAAATTAAAAGAGGAAGGACACCCTCAGCATCTCTAACCCACATTTCCATAGTTCAGTAGAGCTGAACTATCCAGTATGGTAGCATCTAGCCACATATGTCTATTGAGCACTGAAATGTGGCTAAGTCAAATTGGGATGAATTCTAAGTGTAAAACACCCCTGGATGCTTTGAAAACTCAGTGTAAAATTTTTAAAATTTATTTCATTAATAGTTTTGGTTGTTATTACATGATGAAATGATAATATTTTGGACACAATGGGCTAAATAAATTGTATTATTAAAATTAATCTCACCTGATTCTTAGAACTTTGTTAATGTGGCTACTAGCAGATTTAAAATTATGTACACAACTCTCATTGTGACTCACATTATATTTCTACACTGGCGTCATCCCTAATAGGTGATCAATCTCCAGACAGGGCATATAAGTATAGCTCAGGGGTTAGAACAGGATTTAGAGACAGAAAGAGCCTTAAGTTCTTGCTCTGCCATTTGTGAATGGGGTGACATTAGCAAGTCACTAATCTCTTAGTTTTTTCATCTACAAGACAGGATGATGCCTTCCTTAAAACTAAATTCCATGCCTGAAAGCATCTGATATATAGGGGCTATTATTATGATTATGAGGATATCATTGGTTGATGTCTTTTAGAAGCCTGTGCAGCGCACCTACAAAGTTCCCAGATGTTTTCCCATCAGGGGCTCACCCCTACAATGGCCTAAGTTCCTCAGACGCATTTTTTCCCTTTGTCACGTTCAAAGGTTGTTTGATCACCCCGTGTGGCACATTCTCTGAGGAATGGCACCACATAACAGAAAGGAGTTTCTGCGTCACACCAGCAGTGCTCTCATACTCTTAGCGCAAGGGTGGTGGTAAGAAATCGGTGTAAGACAAATTGTATATGCCATGATGATATAGTTCTATAGAGCTCCTCTTACCTGGGCCATTCAGCCAAGACGGTGAGTATGTTCAATTACTTATTTGCTTAGATTAAGTCTCTTTCCTTCTTTCTTAGTCGTTCTAGTTTTGTTTTTCTATTTTAGTGGTCTTATTAACATATGCTTTGTATTGGTCTTGTTATAGTGGTCTGATCTTAAGTGGTCTTATTACATACATCTCACATACTTTTAGAAGGAAGGTAGATTAGAGATATTATTTTACATATAAGATCTCATTCTTCCTGTGATACTTAGTTAGATCTACACAAAGCAAATATTATAGGACAAAACTTTTATTTTTAGATTTTTTTAAAAGTAATCTCTACAAACAACGTGGGGCCCGAACTTACAACCCTGAGATCAAGAGTCACATGCTCTACCAACTGAGCCAGCCAGGTGCCCCAGGACAAAACATTATTAAGTTTTAAGAGAATAATTATCTTTGATTCTATCCATCTCAAGGCTGTAGATAAGCAGAGCTGTAAGTAATTTCCCTTAACTTATCCCATAAGCTTCCATTTGACTATATTCAGTTGTACCGAAGCAGATGATTATGTTTCCCTCTAAAGACAAGGCCCCGAGAACGTTTATCCCTAATCAACAGCACCTATAAATATGGCTTTAGCAGGGCCCAGGCAGGTCTCTTGACACAGGTGGCTGTTCAACATTTTTCGTTTAAGCTTTAAAAGGCCAGATATAAGTACATAAAAAGGGTAATTTTCATACACCTTATCATAGAGACATACCCAGGTCAGCCTTAACAAAATCAAATCAAGATTAAGAGGAGAAAATGCCTAAAGGAGAGTTCAGAAACCAAAAGACCAGTGGAGGAGCAAAACAGGTAATACAGATCAGGGCAGGCAAACATATGGTAGCCCAAAATGAGCCAACCCCTGTGTTTGTAAATAGTTTTATTAGAACAGAGCCATGGTCATCAGTTTCTGCATTGCCTCTGGCTGCTCTTACACCACCAAGGGCCGAGCTATATAGCTGCCACAGAAACCACATGGCCCACAAATCCAAAAAATCTAGCCCTTTACAAAAAAAAAGTTTGTTGACCTTTAAGGTAGTAAAGAAATAGCCCTAGGTTAAGAAACACCCTGATGGGGCACCTGGGTGACTCAGTCCTTGGTTTTGGCTCAGATCATGATCTCAGGGTTGGTGGGTTCAACCCGTGCTGCGGCTATGAGCTGTCAGTGCGGAGCCTGCTTGAGATTCTCTCCCTCCCCCACCTCTCTCTGCCCCTCCCACACACACTCTCTCAAAATAAATGAACTAAAAAACAAACAAAACAAAACAAACAAACAAAAAAAATTAATGCCCTGCTGTCTTTATGAGAAGAAAACATAACACAAGTGTAATGAAAACTGGTGAAGTTTTAGGGAGGCAACAGGGAGGACGGAGACCTGTTCCGAATGGCAGCGTGGATGCCGGCCGCAGCTCGCTCCAGCCAACACCGGCCATAGGGAAGGTGGACCAGCACCACCAGAATCTCTGATCATTGTCAAAGGAAGCTAGCAGCTGAATTTTTGAATAAATACCTCACAATTTCTAAATATTAGGAACTAATTTCAATTTTTATTTAACATTTGTAGAGCCAGACTCCTGCCTAAAACCTTAAATTTATGGGGATTTTTTCCCTACTATTCAACCATATTAGAAAGCAGAGAGAAAGCTTTTCTTAGGTTTTCATATTTACTTCCCCACTTCTACACATCACAGGAGAGGCTTTTTCACTTGCTGCATTTATTCCAGATTCCTGCCGACCCTTTGAAGAAAGAGTTGATGAAGCCATCCTATGTACCCTTGATTTATTTTATGTAAAGCACTTCTGGTCCAATTCTCCCTTGCCCAAATACAGCAATTTACCCATTGAGGCTTTGGATGTCATTTTCCTCACCCTGATTATCATCACCATCAACATTTATACAATGCTTTCGCTTTACCATGGCCCTGAGCTGTGCTCACTATTGATCCCACCTTCCTCTGTGTGAAGTGAGAGTTAAGAAGTCATGGGGCGCCTGGGTTAAGCCTCCAACTTCGGCTCAGGTCATGATCTCCAGGTTCGTGAGTTCAAGCCGCCTGGGGCTCTGTGCGGACAGCTCAGAGCCTGGAGCCTGCTTCCGATTCTGTGTCTCCCTCTTTCTGCCCCTCCCTCATTTTCTTTCTCTCTCTCTCTTTCTCTCTCTCTCTCAAAAATAAATAAAAATATTTAGCCTTAAAAAAATTTTTTTAAAGGCTTAATACCTGTCCATCATCACAAAGCGAGAGGGTGTCGGAACTAGAAAGAAGGGCCTTTAACCACTACTCAACCTAACAGTATTTCCCTACCGAACGAGTCGCTAATGCTGCCTAGAGCGTGCGCATGTGCGTGCGTATGGGTGCGCGTACGCATGTGCATGTGTGCGTGTGCATGCGCCTGCGTGTGTAAGGGGGGTGTTTAATTCAATGAGCCTGAAAATAACTAGGAAGTAAAAATGGGCACCACCAAGACTTAGTATTGATTCTTCTGGAGCTCTAACTGTAAAAAGAAACTAAAGATATTTTTTCTGAGTTTTGTCCTGTAAAAATGGCCAGAGGAAAACATCAGCCTTCATGTAACAAATCATCAGTTTCTGGTGAGTCCAGACCTTGGGCATTTACTCTCCAAGGTTCTTGTTATTGTTTAGGAGCATAATTTTGGGGTGATACAATGTCACAGTCCAAATCATTCAAGAAGTTTAGCAGCTACATTAGCGAATATCCATAAACTACTCTCCAGCTCCTCAGAAAACAGACCTGAAGTGTTCTCATTCTGCTTTGTCTGCCTCATGGGTGTGTTAGCTGCACCGACTGGCTAATGATTACACAGTTTTCTGAAATTTCAAGGACCTATAAAAATGTTATTGCCAAACATTTCGTTATGAATGTGTCATTCTCTGTGAGAACACTAGAGGGTAGTCATGTTACATTGATGGAGGCCAGTCCCTGCTGGAACATTCTGAAGGATCTACTACATGCTGCAAAGTGAAAGCGACTGTGTAAAACGGCCTTTAGGGAAAAAAAAAAACTGCAAGTAATTTTCAGCATTAATTTGGTGATTTGTCCATGGGTTATGTAAAATGTGTTCCAGGGACTTCCTTACATTTCTCACCTTATGCTGAGATTACATGTGTAGTGTTTGACAAAGCATATATGTTTAAGGAATTGGCATAAAGCGTTTGTTTATAGAAGATCCCCATAGCCAAATAAAACAGCTGCAGTAATGGAAGTAGGATAAGTGGCTACTGCTAAACAAGCCTAAACCAAGTGTGCGCTTGGTTTGGGGTTTGTTGGGGTTTTTTCCACTCAATGTTCGCAAGCAAAGCTCACCTATATGCAACTTTACATAAGAAACCTGAATAGCCCAGTTGCCTACTGTGACCCAGCACGAAGCCAGCTCTACCTTCCTCTCCTCCTCCAAGAAGGGAAAGCATCTCAGCTCACAAGCCACATTCCTGGTGGTCACATACATGATTCCTTATTTAACTTGCTCCTTTCCCTCATGAGTCTGAATGCACAGAAGGGACCAGGACCTATTATTAACTATTTTCCCTTAAAATCCCCAGAGCGTCGAGGAACTGGTTCCAAGTGGGCAAGTTTGCTGGCAGCAGGCATAGAGAGTTACTCTTAATGAGACAACCCAATCAAGCAATACCACAAAGGCCTCTGGTAAGAAACTGAAGGTGGGGGTGGGGAGGCATCGAAAGTCCCAGTGATCTCTAATCACTGCTCTGCGAGAGAGACAGAAAAGGAATCAAGACACTACATGGTTATGAAACATGGCGAAGTTATATGGCTAGTGTGGCAAAGGCAAGCTAATCACTTTTCTAGACAGCCAGTTCATCATTTTGTCCACTACATGAACCTGGACATAGAAGGCATGAATATTTGCCTCTGTCACTTATTAGCTGACAGACCTTTGTCAGAGCAGATGGCCTTTGTAAGTCTGCACTTCCTCAAATATAAACAGAGGAATAACAAAATAATGACAGCTAAGTTTGCAAAATGCTTGCCATTTGCCAGGCACTGTTCTAAGTGTTTCATGTGTAGTAACATGTACATAGATCCTCCTAAGTACCTCTATAGGGTAGAGGTGGTTCTTATCCTTGGGACGCAGCAGAGAACTAAAGCGCTAAGAGGTAGAGTCGCTGAAAATAAGTAAAAGAGCCGTGCATACACCTGGGTAGCTTGGCTCCAGAGCCCACCCTTCTTAAATAACTATTCTGCCTACCTCTGGCTGGGAGAAACAAACTGGATGATTTATAGGTACTTTTTAAACAACCGAGCACTACAGCCAACACAATAGTCAGTGTGATGGTTATAATAATGACCTATGGTCCATTATTATAGGTCCATTAGGCAATGTACCATTACAACCCCAGTGGGCCGTGTAATACTTAATGCCAAACAGAGAGAGGAGAACAAAACTAAAACTGTCCACAAAGCATAAAGGAATTCTGATTATTGATAGATAATGTGTTAGTTATATATTTTTTAAATATATCAGATATGTTTGCACCAGGAAGAATGGTCAAGTGAACGTCTTTCATTCAGGATTTACATCCTCAATCCAACAATAGGGAAACAAAGAAAGTTGCAGGATATCCTGTTCTACAGGCTCTTTCTTTTAGGCTCCAGACAAATCCCTCCACAGGGTCCTGTTGGAAGATACTCCAGGCCCTCACATCCTATTACTATTATGTTTGTGAGAGACCAGAAACCACTTTCCTAATCACATTCCAGGCTCTGCCAGGGAAATTAAAGGACTCAGCCTCTCAGTGGACAGTGAACAAGTGGAATAATTTACTGTGAACCAGTTCTTTGCATTTATGACTTGGAGTCGAAGTTACCCAAGGTCAGAAAGCTAGTAAGTGGCAGAGTCAAGATTTGAACCCAGGATGTCTGAATTGTGGAGCTCCAAACAGCCTGCTTTCCAAGTACTAGCTTTAGGGGAGAAATGATCCCAAAAGCTCTTGTTCAGGGACTGATGGATTGGAGACATTGTTAGCTAAGCATATTCATAGTGTAGACAAGAGAATGTGAGCTGACCTAAAAACCAAAGCACCCAGCTGGTGCCTCAGTGACTGGGGCAAACATAAACCCTTTGTGCCTGTGTGCTAAAGCACTTTGAAAACTGCATGCTTTTGAAAGGTAGCCTCAACTTTTAAAAAATAATCTGAAACCTAGACTTCTCACTAAATAATGTCAAGTATCCTCTTAACAGAAATATAACAAAGGCATAGACAAAGAAAGACCAGATTTCAGAATGGAACCAGGAAGGAAGGGGCAAGGACTGGCAAAAGGCAGGGGGAAAAGGAAAAGGACAGGTTTAGGAGTCTTAAAATAGTGAGCCTATAAAATTTTTTAACAAATCATATTTAGGTTTTAAACCCAAGACCAGCTATAACAAATTAATCTTTTTCATAAGGGGGACAAGATGAGGACCAGTCAGTGGTCAGTGCTGCCAGTGATAAGCCTGTCCTGCCTTAACCATCCTGCCCACACATACATGTATGATGGACTAAAAAGCATATCACGGAAGCCCCTTTCTGGCAGAGAAATGGCCGGGAGCACATGTAAACCCTCCCAGCCAGATTCAGCAGCTCTGGGTGGGGTCCTGCATGTGGGCAAACATGTGTCCCTTCATGACAGCCTGGGACACTGCACATACAGAGCTGGTTTTTCCTCAATCTTCACATTTTAAACTTGAAACATGGCTTATCAACAGATTTTCTTAAAGTAAGAGTCACCAGAAATGATAATATGTTTCTGATAAGAGAAAATCTTGCCAAGAGTGGGAGTTTCCGGTCCAAGAACTATTACATGATTTGTCAACAAAATGGGAGAAGGAGAAACTGTGAGGCAATCCTGTAATATATAGATAATTAAGTACATTGTAATGATATTTTTATCAGCTTTAAACTACCTATTCCTGCCACTGATAAAGGAGGAAAGCACTCAGAAAATTCCATTTCCCTTTCCTCTTCTGAACATCCATCAATGAATATAGACTTTATCATACACTTAAAATCTTCTTCTCTTGGTCCCATGTAGCTTCAACCAGATTTTCTTTCCTTTTCCAATAATAAAAAAGTATCAGTTTGTGAAAGCATCTTGACAGACTCATGAATCGCAGTGTTAGCAAAGCAGTGAGCTATCTTCTAATGTATTCATATTAAAAAAATGTTTTTAATGAGAAAGCAATTCCCAGGAGCAACAAAATGGATAATGAGAAAGCAGTGATGTTTTTGGCTGCAATTAGAGCCATGATTGAATATGTAAGCCTCTGTCAGAATTAGAAAATGAGCATTTCTTTTTCTAAATTTCCCTAAACCAAGTTTTCCAAATCCACCAAGCGAGCGTGGACCACCCTTTTTCTCCACAACCTCTCATCCTGACTCTCTTCAGCTCCAGGGTCCAGGGTTGGGGGGGCCTTCCTTAACCACTGCCTCAGCAGCTATGAGTTCGCTAGGAGGTTGCAGGTCATTCATGCTGTCAAACCCAACTGACTTTCCCCCCTGCTATGCTGTTGGTCTTGTAAGTCATTTCCCAGTGGATGAGTGTGTGGCAGCCTGGACTGTGGGGACAGAGAAGCCAGTGTGTAAAGAGAGAACAGACACCCAGTGAGAGAATCCAGGCTCTTCACACAGAGGTGACTTTGTTACCTCAGCCAACATAGCTGTGATAAATGGCTTGTGCATGGCTCTTTGTTGACTATATGAGTAGGAATGTTCAGGTTTTTTTTTTGGATATGGGTTTCTGGAGGGTCTGGATGTTTGAAACAGGAGCTTTTAAAAGAAAATTTCAGTTACTCTCTGTGCAACATGAATAGTTTGAAAACTTAAACACTTTCTTGTTGCTCTTTTTGGTTAAAAAATAAAACTATCAACTAGGCTAAAAATGGATAGGACCTCATTCATTCAGAATTTTCTAGTAAGTACATTGTGGCTGGACCTTGACACAATTTTTTAAAAATATCTATTCAAGAAATTAATATTTTAAGCCCTGACATTTGTTTTCTCTCAAGGAACACAGACAGGCATAATTTACAGATCATTTAACTCTTCATTAAAGTTGGTCTTGAAAAATCTGTGCCGGCCATTAGTGAGAATTACATGATACGCTTAAGTAATCAAAGAGCAATTCTTTAAGATATGATCCAATTCAGACTGCCCACTTGCTACCAGTTCCTCAACCCCGTGCTGCCCACTTACCTGGGAGACCTGTAGCTCCAGGCAAGCCCTTAGGACCTCTTCCTGGAGGGCCACGTTCCCCCCTTTCTCCCAAGTCACCTGCATTTCATTAGAGAAATGTTATGTTTCTGTGTGTTTATGAAAAGAAAGTTCCATATTTTTAAACTTTAAGCAAACCCAAAGTTGAGAAAGCAAAACGCCATGAAGTTGCCACAAAACTAGTTTGTAGTAAGTGTGTAGTAAGGCAAAAATTTAGTCAATTAATTATAGTAAGAAATCCAAGGAGGAAAAAATCAAATGACCAATAGATGCTGAAAAGACATATGACAAAATAAAACATGCATTCCTGATACAACATTCAGTAAAATAAGAATCAGTGGTTACCTCCCTGACCTGATAAAATATATCTGCCTCAACCCAAAAGCTAGCATCATGCTTAATGGGAAACACGAGAAGTGGTCCCACTACAGACAGAACATTACAGAGATGCCTACTTTATCCCTATTATTTGTCATTTGCTTTGAGAATCAAAAACATTCCTATTTTCAGGTGATATAGGTATATATCTTAAATCCTTGAAAATCTACAAACAATGAGAGAATTCAGTAAAATAGCAAAGTACCAAATTAATATATGAAAATTAGTAGTTTTTACATTTACAAACAACAACCAGAAATAAGATGTAATGAAAAAAGATCCCTATTTAAAATAGCAATTAAATTAATCAATAACTGGGAATAAATTTAATCAGAAATGTGCAAATCCAACAAAAAATTAACATCTCTAAAAGATACAAAAGGACTGACAATTGTTCTTAGGTGGAATGACATCATCACAAAAAGGTATGAGTTCTCCCTAAGCTGAAGTTTCATCATGATCTCAATAAAAAGACAAACATATTTTTAACCAGAAAAGAGGATTCTGAAGTTTGTACAGAAAAACACATAAGTCAGAGTAGCCACAAGAACCCCAAAAAGAAAAGCAACATGAAGGGAATTAATCCGACCACATATTAAACCAATTAAAATGGTGTGGCACTGGTACTTGGATAGACCAGTGAGCCCAAAAACAGGCTCCAATATATATAGGAATTAGTTTTATAATAAATGTGCCATCTTAAGGTGGAAAACAGTCAAACAAGTCAATAAATGGTGTTGGAAAAAATGGGTAGCCAACTGGAAAAAAAATAAAGTTGAATCTGTTCCTCACAACATGATCTAGGATAAATTACAAATGGATCAAATATTTAAATGTAACTTAAGAACCAGAAGAAAATAAGGAGAATTATTTTATAACCTCAGATTTGAGTTGGCTTTTATGTTATGATTCAGAATATGAAGGGTTCCTAAAATCAATACAAAAAAGGTCAACAACAATTTTAAAAATGAGAATATATAAGCAAGAAAGTCATTAAAAGGAAACAAAGATACCTCTGAAGTATATGAAAAATTGCCTGACATCACTCTTACAACAAAATAAATGGAAATTAAAAAAGCAAGACAGCTACTTTGAACTATAAGATCAGCAAAAATTCCAAATTTAATTAAACATATACTAGTAAGTCTGTGGAAAAATACATTATTACTTGTTGCTAGTAAGACTGTAAATTGAGGAAGTTTCTTGGAATATCTGTCAAGATTACAAATTGTAGTACCATTTTACCTAACAATTCCACTTCTAGGAGCTTATTCTAGAAGTACAGAGGTTATGTTGTATTTGTACAAAAATGAAATACACAGTGATATTCACTACAGCCTTGCTATAATGGTAAAATATTAGAAACTAACTGTCCATGAAATGGTTACTTCCATAGAATGGCATACTATGCAGCTATGAAGAAGAACCAGGAAGCTCTTTGAAATTATCTCAAAACATATTGTTCTATGAAAAAAATCAAGGTTTAGATCAATACCAAAGGACAATATGACTTACCTCTATAAAAGGATGTAGGGAATGTATATAATCATGTATTGTACATTATCACTGGTAAGGATATGTAGGAAACTAATAAAGGGATTACCCAATGGGAAGGATAAAGGAAACTAAGCAGATGGGAGACAGGGGTGGGAGAAAAACTCTTCACTAAATATCTTTTAATATATTTTTAAATTCTTGAAGAATGTAAATTTAGCATCACCAAAAATAAATTAATGAATTTTCAAACTTTAAACTGTGCTGTCACAAGTGCCTACATTTCACTTGTGATTCATTATTTATAGGGAAAATGCTTTGGCCTGCAACCAACATGTGTATTTTCAAGACAGTTGATTGAATTTGGGGATTCAGCAGCCAGAAAACCAAGTTTCATTAATTATCCTGGCCCCTGCAGAGAAACCCAGAAACTTGGCCTCATTAACAAAGTGCCCTAATACCTTAGTCAACTGGTCCTAACTGACTTTTCCTGTTCCCCATAGAAGGCATTATTCTCCTATATCACTGGTACAGTATTATATTATTATTCTACTACTCGTTCAGAAGATGCAGTGGCATTTTGCAACAAATTCTATATATAATCATTTTCCCAAACATTTGTATCAGCTCACTTCATTCAATATTGTTTCACGTTTATAATAATTTGAAAAACAAAAGCATGAATGCCAAAATAGTAAAAAAAATCTAATTATGAAGTGAATGTTTAAATAGTCACTATTCTTTGATTTTAGCTGTGAATGTCCTCATATGAATATTTTTATCATGAATAACTGTATTTTAAAAACAATTTAAATTTATATAAATACCATCTAGGGATATAGAGCTCAAATTTAACTCACATTCACATAAGCTATTTTTTTAAACTCATCATCAATATGGCCTTACTATATTAGGAAGATATGATAATTAGCATTTTAAAAACTAGAACTTAAGCATTCTTGTTAACTTAGCAATTTAAATGTCATATCACTGTAATTCTGGAGGTTTGCAAGGAGAAGAGAACCAATAAATGTGCCACATTTTCTGAAGATGTGAGATGAAGATTATAAATTAAAATGTAACTTCCACACAGATAGTGAAAGTTAAACACATCATAGAGCAAAGCCACATCAACTTTAAAATGTCACTTGCAAGGACTAAGACTGCTGTCTTCATCGTGGTGCTGTCTTGTGGTGATCAGTCATAGACAAACAATTTTTAGAGATGGGCTCCGAGAGAGAGCCACATGCGAGCTGCTGCTACTCCATAGCAAACCGTGTTGCAGCCCAGCTCCATTATCCCCAGGGTTAATCCATTTCTTCAAAACCTGATCATGTCTCCTTTTGACATGTATGAAAACCGGCTCAAGGAACTAAAGGTCCACCTTTAATAGCTAGCCTACCCTATGGAAAAATATATATAAAGAGCTTGTAAAATAAGCTTTAGATAAGGTAAGAAGAGAAATATGCAGTGTAACAAGAAAAACAGCTCACTGTGAACAGAGTGGCTAACATGGAAGAAATCCTCATTGCTCCAGAGTTGCTATTTATTTCATGTATTTGAAAGCTGTAACTGATGCTCCAACTCCATGCGAGCAGATTAATACTGAAAAAAGTGCTAATCACAGTTATGACGTGTATTTTCACAAGCCCTTGTTTACATGTTGACACATCTGTTTGACTCACACTAAAATATCTAAAAATATATATATGACCTTACTCCAAAAAACTTAAAGTTAATCCAAACCGTGAACATTTAAAAGTAGTATTGATGACATGGAAGATTAATTTCATGCTAACCAAAGTGAACATAACACCAATTAGAAGTCTCTCATGTTTCTGTTTGAGTATTTATAAAATGTACATGCAGCAGGGGCCTTGGTCTTAACTTGTTTGTATAGAATTGCATAAACATGTCAATATGAATATGATTTAAGATTTGAGTATGGTTTCAGGCATATTTCTACTAGCTCCCACTGAAAAATGTTTCACAGCGTTTTGCAGAGTAGTTTTTTAGGGAAAAAATGCTTTTATTAAAGGCTTAGCCTGAACTGCTAAAAGCTTTAGTAAAATTTATTTGTTCATTATTTATGTAGTAATATCCTTGGAAAAAAACTCTCAAAGTAATATGGCAGAGCAAGATTCAGACTGTCCCTTCTTTATTAGTCATGGGAAGAAGGCAGCAGGTGACACTGAAATACATCTCTTCTCTAATTAGCTGAACATTTAAATTCCAAATGGTGAAATATTTGTTCTCAGGGAAAAACTGACCTGTAACCTTTGGCTAGTGGAACACTATATGTTTTTAATTAAATATTACTGTTATAATGGATGTGGTAGGACAAGTAAGGTCAAGTCCAGTTACTTGGAATCATACATTTCCAAATTCATGATAGCACTAGTGGATGAAATCTGAGGATAGTAGTCCTTTCTTCCCGTACCCCAAATTCAAGAAGTAAAACTGACAGAAGATGCTGATTTAAAGGAACCCAGTGACAGAGGGATGGAAGGAGGGTGGGGAGAGAAAGTCCTTTAGAAAAAAGAAAAAAGGCTATATAGCACTTCTAGAGTATAAACTATGTCATAAATACTGAAGAAAAATTAGGGGGAAGTGCTTTATATGATCAAACTATGCTTGGTAAATAAACTTAGTGCTAGAGGCATTTTCCAGATTCCAAATATAGAAATATATTTTTCTTCCCTTCAAAATAAAGTTTATCTGCTAGAGCCAACTCAGCCCAACCCAGTCACAATTCAGTGCTGCTAAGAGCTTCCCAGAGAGCTTCCTGAACATTTCACCTTTGTTTCCTGTGGCTCCCAGCCCTTGGTTGTACATTAAAAGCACATGGGGAATATTTTTAAATCCTCCTGCTGAGACCTATTAAATCAGAATCTCTGAGAATGGGACCCAGCCGTGGACAGTTTTTAAAGCTCCCCAGGTAATCCCACTGTGCACCACAGGCTGAGAAACACAGTTTTCGGCAGACTGTACTAGCAGAGTAAGTAAACAGACATTCTTATTTCTTAGAAAATAAGATGGAACTTCAGGGGAGTTCTCTTACTAACTCAAATTTAAGTTCTACCCCACATACAGAGACTTCCTTTTAGCCAAAGAAATCAGGACTGCAATTTCTATAGCCCCTACAAAGTGTTTCTTTTCAGTAGGAAAATGGGTGACTGCTCTACACTAGTGCATTTAGCAGCATCGGAATCATCTGGAGGCTTGTTAGAACACACACTGCTGGGCCCCACCTCCAGATTCTCTGATTAGATCAGTGGGATTGGGGCAGCTGGAGAATTTGTATTCCACACAGGGTCCCTGGTGGTGCTGATGCTCCAGGGAGCACTCTCGCAGAACCACTGCTCTAAAGGGAACTTACAAGAAAGGCTGAGGAGTCATCTATGGGCTCTGGTGCAGCTGAACCAACTAAGTCAGCAATCCACTGGAGGCAGCAGAGCTCCTTGGAAATTGTTAACAGAGTGAATGGAGACAACCCACAGAGTACCTGCTCATGAGTTCCTGAACCAGTAGCTAAAAGCTAGACAAAGATGAATGACTATGTGATTCTTTCAAAGAAAATATTCAGTTCCCTTTAAGAAGAGCTCCGGGCTCTCTCCATATTTCATTTTGTCCAGGCCCTGAAAGCTTGGAAATTGTGCCAGTCTTACAAGAGGTTCCAATTAGGGCTCATTTTTTTTCACATACAGCAATGCACATGCCAAAAAAAAAAAAAAAAAATCAAATATAATTAACAAAATTGTTCCAGCTGAAAGTGTAGTTAGCCAAATGCATCAGCAACTCATTTATAGATCCAAAAAGGCAGCTTGCTTGCCCTCTGACCATTCACACCATAATATTTATCCCTAATTGGAACACTACCATTAAAAAAAAAAAAGTCCCTCTCTGGTTTCTGATGCCATGTCTTTCTGAAGTTCCTGAGAGAAGTGTGGGTCAGTCACCATAATACAGAAATTCCTGACTTTATTCAGCCCTCTCTGTAAATTATCCAGGGCACACACCCATGCGAGCTAACATATTTACTCACCTCAACCAGCAAACACCATCTGAGGCAATCAGTCCTTCTGCAGGTCCTGCTGAATATCTAACACACTCTCACAATCCTATTTTTCTGCAAAATACTGATTTTAAGGGCTTAACTTGCTTTTAAATAAAAGGGGAAGAAACAAACTTTTTCACATTCCCTTACATGTTAAAGAAGGAAAAAAGTTAGATTGTACCTCAGAGCTGAAAAGAATCCATCACAACTAAATATCCATTGTCACTTTTTAAAAGAAGAGGGAGGCAGCTTCAGTTCATGATGTAATTGTTCTTATATCCTGCTAACAAATTCTGTTTAAGTAATGGATAGAAACATTCTAAGGCTGGTTGCCATCTTAGAACTTGAGGATTTTAGAGTCTCAAAAAAAAAAAAAAAGCTGAAGGATCTTTTACAAGATCCTGTAAAATTTATTTTGAACTATGACTGAGGCAGAGGGTAACTGAAAAAGATCAGTACTAAAAGTCAAGTCACCTTAATTCTAGCTTTTGGTCTACTGTTGTTATCCAGCAAGGTCAAGAGGATGACATATAATAGTTTCCCGATCTTGGAAGGATGTGTGAATACATCTGAAAAAGGATAGTGTATGTTCTTTTGTTCCACCTGGGTAAAATGGCTTACCTTTAGGCCCCCTCAAACCAAGAGCACCAGGAGGGCCTTTAATGCCTGGGAGGCCACGAAGTCCCATCTGGCCTGGGAAACCATTCTCTCCTGGAGGTCCTGGGGGACCTGGGGGTCCAGGCCTCCCAGGGAGGCCAGAGGCTCCAGAGTCTGGCCGCTTGAGACTAGCAGCCATCTCAGCAAGATGCTCTAAAAGATAATAAACAAAACAGCCCAGAGAAGTCAGAAACATGAAAGTGACTCAAATGATAAAAAGGGTACTTCAAGTGTCTTTTTTCTAAATGTGTCCCCAGAGTTTCAAAATCGGTGGTGAGAAGTGAATAAAGTTGGATCAGTTTTGCATGGACTTTCTGCCAAGAAGCTTCACTGGTGCTGTCTTATTCAGCTATCCCTGGATAGATTTGGTCCTGCTGCTTTGAGACACGGGAGGGGTAAAAAAAAAAAAAAAAAGAAAAGAAAAGAAAGAAAGAAAAGAAAAAAAAAGTACACTGCAAGGCTTTCGGGTGGGTAGTGTGCTGTAAGGAGGAGTATGTCACCTGAGTTCTGGCTAGTTATCTGAAAACCCAGGATGGGAAGAAAATGAGTTTCTTAACTAAGCTTCTGAAAAGCCAAGAACATTGTCCAGAATTAGCATTGAGAGATAGCCCCAATGGGGTAGTTGAGACCTAGCCCCATAGTTTTAGTTTGAAGATATAAAGTAATCTAAAATATCCTGAGCATTCACGACTTCTTATAAATTCCCCTCTCAAAAGTTTTTTTCATGCTTGAAATAGACAACAGACATTAAAAATAGCTTGCTTCCTGGGAATGTTCATAGTCTGTCTTAAAAATTAATAACTGTGTGGGCTTTTTCAGGAACCATAAAATAGATTAAGAATCATCCTCTAAAACGATGAAGAATAAGAAATTCTTCCTATGAAAATACTCTAAGGGAAATATGCCAGTATAATATTTTTTAAAGGCGTGAAGGAGACTATGATTTGGAAACAAATTTCTAACCAACATTTTAAAATTGTTTAAATGTGAACATTCTAGTTTGCCTTATGTAAGACTTAGCATAAAATTATAATTTTCTAGAGATACAACATTTAAAATTGAAATATTCTTTCAGGATTAAGTGTCTGCAATGAAGAGACTTACATTGGTTTTCAAATATAGAAGTGACATTTTCATTCTAGGAGAACTCTACAAGTCTACCAGACAAATTAGACTCTCTCATGAGCATACAAAAGAGTATCATGACAAAATTGGTTCCAACCAGAATAAGTTAATTATTTGTTAGAAGGCCCCAATGTTAGTTATAGGATCTCCCCAGTTTCTTTGTCCCCAGTTTCCTTTGCTGTCTGATTTTAGAACTAGACCATTTCTGAAACAGCTCTAACAAATAGCAACTGCTGTAGCCATAGTTGAATTTAGACAAAAGTTAGCAAATGTAAAAACATACCACCATTTTGGTAAAATATTAGTTATTAATTTTCTACATGTTATACATGAGTAGAGATAATGTCCTCATGCTTCTTATGGGCATGAAGACTGTCAATTATTTCTCATATAAGTTACAGAAAGAGTCAAGGTCAATGCCAGGTACACACTAAGTGGTAGGATGTTAAGTAACAGAGGGGAAAGATACCTGAGAATTCATGTTCCAAAGAGAGGGGAAAAGTGTGTGTGTGTGTGTGTGTAACATTTTTTTTAAGACTATAAGGTTTTGTGTGGCAACAAATTGGATAAAACAATATTAACATTATTCAAGATCTCCCACTTTTAAAGCACACCAAAAGTCAAGACATTATGATTTATTTACCTTGCATGACTCTCATGCAAACCTGCTTAATGTGCTGATCTGTTGGTGCTCTACCCTGGGACAGGGGGGAAAAAAAGACGGTTTATACACAGAACCATAAAGAAGATATTGTTAAATGGTAACCTGACAGACTTGACAAGCGACCAGGTGGCTGGATTTATAAGAGAACTCACCCATACTCCCGAGGAGCTCATGTCTGGGCCAGCCTGGCTACCCGACCCCCTCCCCTTCTGGTGCTGTGAGACTGAGTCTCCAACGGGAAACCCTGGGTACTGTCCACCACTCACTGGAGGGCCCTGGATGCCAGGCAGGCCGGTGGCACCCTGCTCTCCCTGCACGCCTCGCGGTCCAGGTGGTCCTCGTGGTCCTT
This sequence comes from Cryptoprocta ferox, assembly GCA_028646485.1. Classification (NCBI taxonomy): domain Eukaryota; kingdom Metazoa; phylum Chordata; class Mammalia; order Carnivora; family Eupleridae; genus Cryptoprocta; species Cryptoprocta ferox. The sequence continues at coordinate 83,583,056 of CM053577.1, read as the reverse complement.
CCACTCCGGGAAGCCCCCGACTGCCTTCAGGCCCCCTCAAGCCAGGTTCCCCAGGGTTACCCACCTAGAACACAATGGCACATTATAAAACCAGGGTTATCCACGAGTAATGTGTCTGCTTAGTATTAATACAAGACTTACATGAAATTTTGGGTTTGCTTACATTCTATCTCCCAAGAGGTATTTGCTCAGAGGTTACAAATTCTCAAGATAAAGACACATTATGCCACTGTCTCTGAGAATTGCAGTTCAAGTAAAGTTTTTCAAAATCTTTCTTTTTGGTATAGTTATTATTTCAAAATATTCAGTGAAATAATATATTTCAAACCACAGTTTTTATATTTTAAGCCACTTCCTAAGAACAAGTTAGTTTTTAATAAGACTTGTTCGGGGCGCCTGGGTGGCTCAGTCGGTTAAGCATCTGGCTACGGCTCAGGTCATGATCTCACGGTTCATGGGTTCGAGCCCCGCGTCGGGCTCTGTGCTGACAGCTCAGAGCCTGGAGCCTGCTTCAGATTCTGTATGTCCCCCTCTCTTTGACCCTCCCCTGCTCACACTGTCTCTCTCTGTCTCTCAAAAATAAATTTAAAAAATTTAAAAAAAAAGACTTGTTCATTTTTCTGGTGACAAAAAGGCCACTGAGTTCCTACAAGACACGTTACTTTGTATATCACCAATACAGAAAGCATAAAATAAAGATATTTCCAAGAACACAGGTTATTTAGCTTTATAACACTGGAGAATTTGAAGAAGCCAGATGTATCCAGGAATTCTAAAATACTAACATTAACTAAATGTATTTTTACAATGTAAAAATACATTTACACCTAACATGAATACATTTAATGTACTGGAACAAAAAGAGTGAGTCCTTAATTTATCTAAGTATTGAGGAAGTTTAAAATCTAAATACCAAAGAAGTTAAAAAAAAATAAACCTTGTCCTTAGCACAAAAGCATATGAAGATTTTATTTTCTGAAAGCAGACCACTAAAAGCATTTTTAAAAGTTCCCATCTACAATAACTGCTTTAAAAGCAGTTTATTTCACTTTCTGTTAAACTCCCTGTGGTAGAATTTATGGCATAGTAGTTACAATGTGCCATTGTTTATAGAATAAGAATGAGAAGATAAAAAGGACAGGAGGCATTAAGGAATGCTAGTGCTCAAGATAAAGGTAAAGTTCATAAAGCAACTTAATCCTGCTTTTTCATATGCAACATTCATCTAGAAAGAGCCAACTCTTTCAAACATTCAAATGTTGTACGCAGAAGAGAAGGTGCTGAGGCAGGGCTTTCACTAGACACATCTGAATACAGCTCAGCAAGTGTGCCTTTTCCAATCTTTCTTTATGAAAAAAAAAATGATACTCATCTAAGTCAACCTGTCAGAATTGCTTCTATGAAAAAATTATGGCTTAAAGACTTCCTGAAAGACAGTGTCAGCAGAGCTAAGGGTGTGCTGTGGAGGGTTGGGAATTGTTGGATAACTACAGTGCAAAACTATAACAGCTTCTAAAGCAACCCAGAGGAGAAGCCAAAGTGAGTTTGGAAGTGCACTAAAGAACTGGCAGGGAACAAAGGAGACCAAATCAGAGTCTATCATCTTGTTGACAATGTCCGAAATACTGCTAGAACGAGTGACAGGACATTTTTGATGAAGAAATCAAAGGCCAACGTGGCCAAGACATCACAAGGGCCCTGGGTCTTTGGAAAGAATCCTTCAGTTGAAGAGTGGTATGACAAAGTAGAAACTGGGGTACAAACTTCACCTACTTATCATGTTTGTCTATGCTGACTGACATCACTGAGGAAGGTGAAGTGTGTCTGCTCCTAATTATTTCCCCGATTCTGGGACAATACACTTCAGCTGCATCAGTATTATGTGGGTGGTGTCAGAGAAAAGAGGGTTAGGAAGGGAGGTGATAAATCAAGAGTTAACCCCTGGTAGTATACCCAAATTTAAATGAAACTAACTCATTTTGATCACTGCATTGTTCATTCGCTCTTTCCTTTTATAACTTGAATTCTTACCATTGAACATTCCTGATTATTCTAGAGTGAAGTAGGATTTCTATCACGAAATCCTACCAAGGTTTACTCTATGTTTTTGTCAAGCCTAAGCCATTTCTGTCAAAGATTCTTAGGCATAAAGATGTTACTTGAAGCTTGAGACTGTCAATGGTGTTTAGAGGCAGTATGTAAACAGGTGAGCTAATACAATGTAATAATTTTTAACTCACCGGTATGTAAAGAGCCCAGGGCTGGCATTGTAACCAAGTCTGGGGTGGAGGTGGTGGTGGGGGGGGTCCTCTGGAGGAAAGTGGGGCTGAGGACAGGGCTAACTGCTTACATAGGAGGTAGCTGTTCTAAGGAAAGAGGAAGAGTGTTCCAAGCTAGGAGACCAGCACACGGCATTACACAGCATGCCAAGTAAAAAGCACTGCAAACACATGAACTTCCAGAGAGGTAGAGATGAGGCTGGCAAGGCATAGTCCACTTCATCAAAGACTTTTATACTTTGCTAAGTGTCTGATTTTATTCTATCAAAAGTTATTCCTGAAGGGTTTATGCAAAGGAGGGATTAGTAGTGGGCTTTATATTTTTATCTAGATGACACTGGCTGCTATGAGGATAATGTGTTGTACAGGGACAGAGAACCATGGAGGAGATTCCAGAAATAGGAAGGAAAAAAAGATAAACTGGAAGCTGGTGGTGGCAGCATTTGAGGTTACAGTCTGAGCTTCATCTTTTCTCCTTATACTCTCTTAAATTTCTTTGTATTAGATGTGCATTCCTTTCAAACTAGCTAATCACCCCAGGTTTTCTGGTTCTATTATTGGTTCTGTTAATTTTGTTCTAATAATTGGTTCTATTATTGGTTCTATAATTCTGAATACATCTAATCTCTAAGGACATCAGTTTAGTTTCTGTAAAATGATTAATGAGATGACCATTTTTGAGCTTTAATAATTGTCTATTATTTTCTCTTATGTATTATGACTTTATGTTACTTCCCCAGCTAGAACACACAGGGTATTGATAAAATTACTGAACTATTTGCAATGGTATGACTGTCAATGAAATTTATTTATACTCTTGTCACCACAAAGGACAAGTCAGTTCTTTTAAAATGACCCATTTGTGGGGCACCTGGGTGGCTTGGTTGGTTGAGCATCTGACTTCAGCTCAGGTCATGATCTCATGGTTCATGAGTTCAAGCCCCATGTCGGGCTTGTGCTGACAGCTTGGAGCCTGGACCTGCTTCTGATTCTGTGTCTCCCTCTCTCTCTGCTGCTCCCCTGCTCGTGCTCTCTGTCTCTCTCAAAAATAAATAAACATTTAAAAAATGACCCATTTGTGAAAGAAATTACCATGTATTCCATTGAGCCACTTATGAAACTAGTTCAAAAGGTAGATCCATTTACACTGTTGTAGGTATTTTTTTTTCCTTTGGATGAATCCATTACTCAAAGAATAAATTTATACATTAATTTCCTTGAAGGTAAGTCCTTTAAGAATTGAATTTTATAGAGTGATTTCATAAAGCAGACTATTGCATTTTCTGTAGTTTTATTGATATTTTTATTTTTTATACGATTGCTGTTCATTGTACTTACAGATCCCTTTGGCCCAGGTAATCCTATATCTCCCTAAATCAATAAAACAAAATTATATCAGAACAATGCATTCATATTTGATTGTTTACTAAAAACATTTCAAAGATTATTGTGCTGCCGAAATCAAAAACCATGAACAGATGGACCCTGGCACTGCAGAAAAACATTAGATTCAAAATTTGGATTCTAGTCCCAGTTCTGAAACTTAACTTTGTGACCCTCTGTGAGCTTTGTAACCTCCTAGCCTTTGGCTAACCCGTCAAATAACAGGGTTGAATCAGAGCTCTACAAGGCTCCAACTAGATCTAAAATGCTAGGTGTGAGAATTAAAATGTGCAAGTCAAAAGATATTAAACTAGTATGCTATTTTAAAACACAGTAGACATTTTAACCTGATGACTTCATTTTTGAAACTCTGACAGTATTTTAAAACTCATCCCCAAAAGTCTATCAAACCAAATATGAATGGTTTTATGCTTAAAAAATGAAACTTGGAAATCTCCCACCCCTAACTCTAGATGTGAATTCAGCTCAAGTTGTAGCATATCAGTTCATCTCCACTACAAAACAGAATGACTTAAAACATCCTCTTAGCCCATAAAATGGAAATTTTTAACAGAAAATAAAGTTAAAATAATCCTTTTCAAATTTACTTAATAGAGAGCTTTGTCTAATTCAGCTACTACATTTATATTAACTCTAAATCCTGAAAAATCTGAATAAAACAACATTACTAGAATTTCTTCCTGCACTAAGTGCTCTCTGGAACTATTTTATGAGAAATCTGTCACCACTCCAAAGGACCAAACATAAGTTTTCACATTAGGTCATGTCAGATTGTCAAAACCATAAAGATGAGCCAACAGATCTAGCAGTTCTTGCAGTAAAGATAATTTTTTCTCATTCTTACTGCCTTCCTGGAGATTTAGCAACAGCATCCTCTGGAGATGGAGATCACTTCTTTGGAAGATTTTAGACTACAGAAAATACCTACAGTCAAACTTGTGAGCCACAGCTTTCTAACTCTAATAAAATTAATTTTGTTTCCATGATAGGCACTATTCATACACTTTCTATAGTCATATAAGAATCACTTGGGGGGCGCCTGGGTGGCTCAGTCGGCTTGGCGTCTGACTTCGGCTCAGGTCATAATCTCACAGTTTGTGAGTTCAAGTACCGTGTTGGGCTCTGTGCTGACAGTTCAGAGCCTGGAGCCTGCTTTGGATTCTGTGTCTCCCTCTCTCTGCCCCTCCCCCATATGCACACGCTCTCTCTCTCTCTCTCACTCTCTCTCTCTAAGATAAATAAATGTTAAAAAAAAAAATCACTTGGAATGTCTAGTGATTCACCACAGGAAAATTCACCACCTATAAGAGTACCCTCTATTCTCCAAAGGCATAAGGCCAGGTGTATCAATTTTGGGGTGTTTCCCCTGGGCTTTACTTGATCTTGGCTGCAGTCTTGGGAAGTCATTCATTAGTTTATATAGGAAACATTGTAGCCACTATAGTAGTTAGCAAGTGACAGAAGCAAAGAAAATATATGTTTCTAATACAGTTAGAAATCAGTACAGCTCATCATTAACCAGAACAAAATGTCTTACAAGTTCACCCCTTTCTCCTGCTTCACCTTCTTCACCAGAGGAACCCTAAAAATTAAGATTAAAAGTCACATTTTTGAATTCTTAGTCCCTTGCCTCAGTTTTAACCAGTCAACATTGATAAGCATTCCCAAGTGCCCACAGTGCCCCCCGATCATGCAGAAATACAAAATGCTCCCAATGATGTTTCAATCTGTCAGTTGCTAGTCCAAATCAGAAGAGAGCCTAGAGAAAAGATGAAGGTGAGTTTCTTCTAAATTTAAGGATTAATGATTGTGTCCAGCAATTTTAAAATTAGGTATTCCTTGGGGCACTTGGGTGGCTCAGTTAGTTAAATGTCTGACTCTTGGTTTTGGCTAAGGTCTTGATCTCATCATTTCCTGAATTCGAGGACTCTGTGCTGACAGCATGGAGCCTGCTTGGGATTCTCTCTCTCCCCCTCTCTCTCTTTGCCCCTCTCCTGCTCACAGTGTCTCTGTCTCTCTCAATATAAATAAACTTTAAAAAATAAATAAGTAAATAAAATTAGGTATTCCTTGAAAAAAGGCTTTCACTGTAGAAAACGGAACCCAGAAAAGAATTAATTATAATTCATGTTCATAGTTTATTTGTTAAGGTCTTGATACAGAAGGACTCAAAATATGATGATGTGGCTATAGAAGGCTCTATCAGTCACAAGTAAACCAATCCAGTGAATGAGAGCCAGGGACACTCTTCTTAAAGGAAGGACAATGTGTAGTCTTGGAGGCAGAGCCATCATCAGCACCAGCTTATTAAAATAGTAGATAAGGTTACAGACCAAACTAAACTCTAGGTTTCACTCACCATGAAGCACATTGAGAAAAACTGCTAGCCTCTGTCTTTTTACTCACACCATAAACCAGCCAGTGCCCCCTGCTGGTCAGGCACATTAATGCCCATTACTCACTGCATTTCATATTCTTCTGATTGGACCTACCTGTTCACCCTTTGGACCAGTTTCACCGACTGCTCCCTGTATTGAATAAAATATAATACTTTCTCAGTATTTTGAGATATTCAACTACATAATTTCAAATGAACCAACTTCCCATATCAGGCTGGTAGACAAGGACATGTATGAATAATGTGACAGATGAGGACTTGCTCCTCTCCTCACAGCCTAACAACAGGCAGGTGAGACCTGGAAAAACTGACAGTTGTCCAAAAGCTGGCAACTTGGAGTGTTCTCTGACCACACCCACATAAAATCGGACTGGTAGGAATGTAAATTTAAAACTAAACAGGAAGTATGATTGCAACTGAAACTTTAACTTTTCTCATCTTTTATTTTTTCCTTCTGAGAAATTATCATGTCAGTTGTTTTTTCTTTTTGTTTTGTTGTTGTTGTTGTTGTCGTCATTTTTTGCTTCTTGAGCCCAACTCTCAGTAGTTTAAGATCCCTTTCTTGATCACTCTCTATGACCATGGCTATAAAAATCTCCACTGGGTCAAACAAAGCTTGTTTTCTCATAGTAAAAATCATCCTTCCAAATAAGAAACTTTTCGGAGGACTAGCTTACCCTGTCACCTTTCATTCCAGGAAGTCCAGGGGGGCCAGGCAAGCCAGGGAGGCCAGGACTGCCCAGAGAACCCTGAAAAACAAACACAGAGTCTCCCGAATCACTGTTACTGCAACACTGCAAGCACACAGGCAGACACAACCTCGGGTGTGTTGACTCCAGTCTAAAATAAATGTGCTGTGGTTGGTGTAGCTCTGCTCCTCAAATCTGCCTCTCTCCCACACTTTCAGGAAGAACTAGGCCAGTCTCTCCACCCGCTCTACCCACCTCTGAGGTCCTCAGCTCCCAGGTCTGCACCCCTCCCCAACAGTGGGCTCTTTCAGTGGGGCCCGTGCAGCAGTAGTGCTTCTCTGTGTAAACAAGCCCTACTCCGAAAAGTCAAAGGCAGCATTCACGAGTGCTTCTCTTCACTTTCAAGAACAACCAGAGGCCAAATGTAGCACTTCATGTCTCTCCTCGTTTCAAAATGTGTGCTACAAACCACACTGATTCAAATACCCTCTGAGGGTATCCTAGATGTAATGTGAAATTCTGTATTTACATTTTCACACGTTCACATCACAATAGAAATCAAGCAATGATGATTAAATCACCCTTTGTACATTGTTTTTCTCTCCTTGCTTATTTTTACAAATTTACCGTATTTTGTATGAGGTATATAAACCGCTGGAGACTGGAAATATTACTTACCAGTTTACCTGGTGGTCCTGGGGGTCCCACGGGTCCTATTTCACCTCTACTGCCCTGGAAAAACATGAATGTGACTGTCAACTGGACCGTTTGCCAAAACTCAAATGCTTAATTACTATGTCAATAAAATGACATTCTGCTTAGGTTTTTTGTTTAAATATAAAAGTCATCAAAGTATTCTCCCCATGTTCAACGTTTTTACATAATATGCCCACAGCCTCCCCAGCGTTTGTCCTTCAATGAATGTGTTAACTGTTCATTGTGTTTACAGACCATTAGATAAAAATGATGTCTGATATATCCATGTGAAATTACAATTAGTAATTTTCAGCATTTAAATCACAATATAACTTATATTATGGCTATGTGTATATGTTTTATCCTCTCATTTAGATTATGTGCCCTTGAGGTACAGGTATATTAATTTTGAATTCCACAGAATGCCTAAAACACAGAGTGAATTTCAGGTCTACAGTACATTTTAATGCAGTGTCCGGTAAATGATCTTGCACCGCAAAAGAGTGAAAAAAGAGAAACAGGACAGGGATGTTTGCCTTTAAATTACTAATGCAACTTCAAAAAGATAATAGAAATTTACAAAGTTTCTGACATACAGAATTCTTTGTTCTATTCATTCTTATTCTAAACATATCTTAAAAGATTAAATAAACTTTGGAAAGTACAATTTATAATGAAAATACACCAAAAGCAACATTTCATTTTTTGAGCCAATTTCAATTGTTTTATTTCAAACTCTAAGCCCTTTGAGAAAAGGAGACATGAATTCTTCAATTTCTTTCTCCAAGAACCTCATACAGTTTTATGCAGTCTGATAAAAGTTTGTTTTATTTCAAACACATATTCAACTCAACTGAACATGAGCCTATTGGATAAATAATCACATTTCCTGGATGGTATATATAAAAATGAGAGTAGTCTTTTGAGTTCATTTTACTTTAAAATGACACAAAAACTTCGTATTAATTTTTGATAGTTATAGATTTTTTTTAATATTTATTTATTTTAGAGAGAGAGAGAGAGTGCAAGCAGGGGAGGAGCAGAAAAGGGGGGAGGACAGAGGATGACAGCAGAAAGCCCCATTCAAGGGCTCAAACTTGCCAACCTCAAGATCATGACCTGAGCCGAAGTTGGATGCTTAACCGACTGAGCCACCCAGGCACCCCTTTGATATATAAAAATACTTCTGCTAACATTATCCTGATCTGGCCCCCATATACTATTCATTTATCTGTAAGTTGAACTAAGTGTCAGGATCCATAATCACCCTGAATTTTCAGTTTTTTTAAAAGATTAAGAAATGTTTACCAAATTATAAGTCTCTAGCTTGGAGCTATAATTAAGTGGCAAATGAATTATAGGTGATTTAAATGAAAACTCTTAAATACTTTACAAAAAGTTTTATATAAGCAGTTTGTCTAGTATTTAAGTTTGGATGGTACATTGGCCCTTAACCCTTGTGGGCAGCTTAGAAGCCTGAGGCAGTGTTCTTTGAGGATGGGCACTGGAAAGATGTAAGAAACCAGCCACTGTGATAGATTCTATCCATCTATAAATATAAATATAAAGATTGGATTCTGCCCTGTTAATTTAGCCCAGCACTTGAAAGTTTAAGACAGATTTTCTTCAGTATGCCTACTCTGTAATTTCTGAACTGCATCATGATTAAGATCCTAAATGTCATTGGGCTAACATGACTTTAATTCACAGAATAATTAATAGTCATTGGTGGGAAAACTAATGATATCAGAAGGGGAAAGCAGTTCTTGACACAACCTTAAGTATTCACTTTTAAATAAATGAACAATATGCCAAAATAAAGATGATTGATGTACTTTTTTACTCTTTCACAAACCAAAGGGCTAAGGACTGATTATTTTTCCAGTCAAACTAAAAGATTTTCTCTGCTGATATCTTACTTTCTCTTTCATGAGCTCTTAGTAGTCAATTCGTAAGTGTTTTCCAGCTGCTGGCAGGCCCTTGGTAACACATATGAATGGCTCAGAACTCCATTGTAGACAGTCTGTTCTTTTGAACTTCTACACCCATGAGAACCCAGCACACACAGGACTAGAGGATCAGTAAAATCACAAGCGTTTGTTCAGCATGTGTTAACTCATTTTTATTTCTCTTCCACCCTTTAAGTTCTTGGCCATATTATTTTATTTTTATTTTTTTTAATGTTTATTTTTGAGAGAGAGAGACACACACACACACACACAGAGTGCAAGTAGGAGAGGGTCAGAGAGACACAGGGAGACACAGAATCTAAAGCAGGTTCCAGGCTCTGATCTGCCAGCACAAAGCTTGAGACGGGGCTCGAACTCACAAATGGTGAGATCAGACTTAAGCCGAAGTTGGACGCTTAACCAACTGAGACACCCAGGCGCTCCAATATTATTTTATATTTTAAAAGAGATCAATTTTATTTATTTTATTTTGAGAGAAAGAGAGCATGGATACTTAACTGACTGAGCCATCCAGGCACCCCAGTTCTTGGCCATTTTAAACATAGGTATTTCTATAGAAATCATCTCAAGTTTGAAAAAAGTTTATTTTCACAATGACCAAGTAGTTACAAATAAAGTGTTAGGACAAGATTTTCTGATGGCCATTCTTAGGATTTCTATGTATTCTAAAAACATTCTCTAAGTTCTAGAATTTCACCTGTGAGTAAGATGAACATGAATAGTAACCTTTAAAACCATAGATTTAAATGCATGTTGTAGGGAGCAATTAAACATGACCTTGTTACCACAGGTGTGCTAAATAAATGATAAATCTCCTATGTTTCAAAAGCTGTTGTGATAACCATATTCTCAGATATTCAGAGAGACTGGTAGGAATATGGCTTTTCTGCTCAGTGGCTAATATTTACAAACCCTGTGACAACAAGAGTTCTGATTTGTAACAAAAAAATTGTAAGGGACCAGAAAAAAAGGCAGAACCCTACCATTAAAAAAATGAGGAACATAATAAAAGGCTTTATTTTTCTCTTGAATGCTCTGTGCCACCATATATATCTCCAATATGTTCAGACACATCTGCCAACTCCTCCCTATTTAAGAAGCCAGTCAAGGCTTTAAAAATGATGCAGACCCTCTACCAGTGATTCCCAACTACGGCTATGCATCAGAACCCCCCAAAGAGTGTTTTAGATATACAGTTCACTTGGGGTGCCTGGGTGGCTCAGTTGGTTGAGTGTCTGATTCTTGATTTCGGCTCAGTTCAATGTTCTCACGATTCATGGGATCAAGCCTTGCACTGGGCTCTGCACTGATAGCATGGAGCCTGCTTGAGATTCTCTCTCTCTCTCTCTCTCTCTCTCTCTCTCTCTGCCTCTCCCTCGTGCTCATGCACACGCGCTCTCTCTCTTAAACTAAAAAAACATTAAAAGAACTATATTTCACCAGACATCTTCCACCACTCCATCTCCCTGCTCTTCCTTCTGCTCTCCCCTGCCCCCTTGTTCCCCTATATTTTTATTCTGTAGTTCTGAGGTAAGACCCAGGAATCTGTGTGGGTTTATGTCATATTTGTTTGTCTTCACCAGCTTTACTTAGACTTTTGAAAATTCCATAAACACTAAAATTTTAAATTTGCTAAATATGTCTTGTACCATTAGAATCTGACAAGCTAACCTCAAATGAAAACCATCCTGCAGAGCCCTGACTAGAGTGGCAAGGTACTGCAGATGAGGCCACGGGCACTGAGCCCCACTGCCAGGTCCTGGCCCCGCTGTGCATCAGCCAACTCCAGGCTCATAACTTCACCCTCTGTGCCTCAGTTTCCTCGCCTATAAAGTGGGGATAAAAGCAGTACCTATCTCATAGGGTTTTTGAGAGGATTGAATAGATATATAAAGCACTTAGAACAGTGTCTGGCTCATAGTAAGCACTGTAAAAGCATTAGTTATTTTTATCCAAGGTTTTACCCAAGGCCTAAAGAAATCAGTCAGAATTGTGTTTTTTAATCAAATGTTTAATTAAATTGTTCTTTGCCTTTCAAATCTCCCATCTCTTTGAAAGGAAAAGTTGCTCTTGAAAAAAAAAAGTCTGTAATCCTCGTTTCTGTCAAGACCACTGATCACCGAGAAGGCACCTTCTTTATAAATACTGGGAGCTGTTTTGTAAAACTAATTTCAATAAATATAAATAATTCCACTTGGAAGTCTCCCTTTTAAAATAGAGCTATTAGAATTTTAAACTATCATGAAAAAAATCTATTTCATTATACTTGTTTGTAATAATTATTTTGCAAAAAAAAAAAATTTGGGATTTTATTCCATTGTGCTTTAGATTGTGGTGGTGGTTGCATTTGCCTGATTACCCAAAATGCTAACTAGCTGAAGAATGAACATTATTCTTAGTACCATGCTAATTTTGGAAGTGAGAAATTATAAATCATTATACTTAGTCTGGAGTATATACTTAAGTGCTTCTCTCTGGGGAAAAGGATGCTGATTAACCCAGAAGATCAATTATGATTTCTACAGATTGTTGCTTTTACAAAACCATTTCATATTAACATTGGAAGAGGATATTAGTCCTACAACAATATTTTTAGGTTTGCCACCAAGATATTTTAAAAATCTATTCAGTTTTACAGTATTGTATAGTTTGTATTTCTCTATGGTGTAGGTTTAAATATTCTTGCACACAGAGGCAGTCTGTGTATATATATAAAAATCTATAACCATCACAGCTGCTTCACAGATTATTGACAGAGATAATAATCCATGGCCTGGGGGGCATAGGAAGGCAGTTTCGACCATTCAACAACACACCATATGGAGACCTCTGTGCCCAGAGCTGTTGATGATAGGTGGGGGTGGAGACTTCAAGAGAAAATGAGAGAGACTTCTGCACTCCAGAAGTGTATAATCTTCAGAAAACTGGAAGCAGATCAGCATGGCGCTCATCCCAGTCGGGATCATGAGAGCAGAGCAAACACAACTCACTCAACAAAAGCCCTGGCAAGTTCTGGGAAGCCTGAAAGACGGAAATGGACTGGGAACCACTGCATCTGAGGCCCCAGCCATAAGCCTACTGTAAACCAGGAGTCACCCAGATCCAAGTGAAAAGCAGTAGAGTGTGACTGAGAAAGTCAGAAGTATGATCCAAGTGGTGAAGATATGTGCTCATATGTCATCACTGGAGGTGCCAAAAAAAAGTCCCATATGTCTTGCTATGGCATTGGCTAAAGCTGTTAGAACAATGGTTTGGAAAGGGGAACACCACTTAATTTCACAGACGTGCTCCAATTAGCCCAGACCAGTAGTAGGACACATTAGAAATAGGTTTTCATTTCTTCTACTCAGCTTTTCAATTTGACATTTGCAGGTAAAACCGATAAAACTTGTGAGGAATAGTTGAAAATGTGTGAACCTTTATCTATGAAACTAAATTTAATAATGTGAAATGAAAGAACAAACATATCTTTCGGTAAGGAGATTTGATGTTAAAACTCTGCTCCAGAACTATAATACTTAGAACCTCTCATGACAATTTTCTGTAAAATTTATAGTAGGTGAGAAGTCAGTTATTACCAACATGAGCAGCATAGCAAGATTTATTATACATTCAATTCAATTCATTTTAAAAAATATTTATTAAGCACCACCTTGTGACAGGCCCTGAGTAAAAAGATGTAGGGACCACAAAGGTGGATCATAGGTGTCCTAGCATCCCCGCTGTTTCCACAGCAGGGGGCAAAAAGAGAGGCAAACCATAAGAGACTTTTAAATACAGAGACCAAATTGAGGGTTGCTGGAGGGGAGGTAGGTGGGGGAGGGCAAAATGGGTGATGGGTGTTAAGGAGGGCACTTGTTGGGATGAGCACTGCGTGTTATAAGTGATGAATCACTAAGTTCTACTCCTGAAACCATCATTACACTATATGTTAACTAACCTGGATTTAAATAAAATTTAAAAATAAATAAAATTAATTTAAAAAAATTTTAAGGGGCCCAGGGTTGCAGAGTTCAGAATAAGGAGAGAGCACTTCTATGTGGGAGATAGGGCATAATCAGAGATGGTTTCACTGTAGAATTAACATTTTTATCACATCTAAGAAGGTACATGGGATATTGAGAAGAAAGCCATCTAAGTGCAGAGTATATCAAAAGAAAGCAGGCAGGCTAAGAAGTACAGAGTCTATTTGGAAATTAGCATGGAGTCCCAGCTTGACTTGAACACAGGCTGGCTCTGAGCAAGGCAGAAGTGGGACGTAAAACTAGAGGGTAAACCAACAGTTTCAAATTTGGTACTTTCTTTAATTGCCAGTGGAGATCCATGGAGAATTTGTAAATAAAGAAGAAAAATGATGACAGTAGGTATACTTCAAAAAGACCAATATGGCAGTCTACACAGCCAGGGTCAGAGCCAGTCCCCCAGGCCTCTGAAATGGTGTCTGATACTTTTGTGTGTCACCATGACTGTGGGAACACTACTGGAGTTCCAGGATGAAGTCCTGGGGAACACAGAACTATCCCAGCCAAGATGCCAGGAGTACCTTGTTGGGAAACACTGGTAGAGGAAGGATAGACAAGCTGGGGAGACAACGTATAATCCAAGCAGCAGCTAATGATCTGAGCCAACATAGTGGAAGTGGGCTTAGAAAAGAAGAGTCAAATGTAAGAAACTTTCAAAAGAAGGTGGTAGAATCATCAGGTCCTATTAGAGATAGGAAACATGACGGAAGAAAAACACCAAAGCTTTGAGCCGAGATGAGAAACCAGACATTTACAGAAACGCAAATCAAAACCTGGATCAGGCTCAAACATAGGCAGAACAGATATAGGCATAACAGATGTGCCTCCCCTCACACGAAAGAATTAAACACCCCCACCCCATCTCCTTCTGCTGTTCCGCCTCTAGTCCGCTATATATCCCATAGCACTTAACTGATGATGGATCAAGCCCTCTCTACTGTGTCACATTTTGTGCTCAGTGCATGGTCCTCACACACAGCAGGTGCTCCTTCAACGTTACTGTTTTCTGCTCTACAAAGTGAACGCTAGACTAATAGCCAACATTCTCAAAGTTCCAGTACCGCTTTCCCACACTGTTAAATCTTTCTGGACCAGTCATGGAGAATCTTTATTGTTTTAGGAATGTGATCTAAGCTACAAACTCATTGCTTTGGCAGTCAATTTAAGGAAAGTATTTTAATTAGAAATTTGCAGGCTTCAAGCAAGAGAGAAGAAAAGTATAAGTGAACAGCGAGTGAGCAAGGAGCATAATGAGGGGCAATAGCTAGTTTCTTTGGCTGCAGAGAAACTTCTGGAAACCACCTGGTAGAGGTCAGTTGACAAACATCCATGAGAAGTGGAAAAATTCCCCTCTCATGTCACAAGACACCTGTAATATTTCACTTCCCTGAAACATGAAAATCCTCATTCAACATGCTCATGAAATGCTTTAAAAGAAGTAACAACAATAGTTGGAAATAATTCTGTATTCTCACTTGGAATTCTTTTTGTTACCCAGCAAATTTTGAAAACAAGAACTGACACTGAAGACCAGAGAGAATTTTTTAAAGTTCACATTAAATGCATGTTTAATTTCCTAATCCATTTCTCTCTAAAGGTTAAAGTGTATCTAGTGAGAAAATCGACATTCCTGTATTTGCTGCAAAATAGACATATTTACAAACTCACATGAAAATAAGTTTGGCAGTTTCTCAAAAGATTAAACATAGTTATCACATGACCCAGGAATTCTACTTCTAGGTATTGTACTCAAGAGAAATAAAAACATGTGTCCACACAAAAATTCGTAGAAAAATTTTCATAGCAGCATTATTCATAATGGCCAAAAAGCAGAAACAACCTGGGGCACCTGGGTGGCTCAGTCAGTTAAGCAGCTGACTTCGGCTCAGGTCATGATCTCACAGTCTGTGGGTTCGAGCCCCGCACCGGGCTCTGTGCTGACAGCTCAGAGCCTGGAGCCTGCTTCAGATTCTGTGTCTCCCTCTCTCTCTGTGCCTCCCCTGCTCACTCTCTGTCTCTCTCTCCAAATAAAATAAAGACATAAAAAAATTTTTTTTAAAAAACAGAAACAACCCAAATTTCCATCAGTAGATGAAAGAGTGAAATGTGGTATACCCATACAATTGAACATTATTCAGCAATAAAAAGGAATGAAGTACAGATACATGTGCTACAGTGTAACTAAGCCTTGAAACATGTTGAAAGAAACGAATCACTGAAAAACCCACATAATTGTATGATTCCATTTAAATGATATTTTCAGAACAGGTAAATTTACAGAGACAGAAGGTAGATTAGTGGTTGTGTAGGGCAGAGAAGATTGGGAGGAAATGTTGAGTGATTGAAAGTGGACACAATTTCTTTTTGGATGACAAAAATGTTGACAATGGACTATGGTAATGGTTGCATAATTCTATAAATATGCTAAAAATCAATAGATTGTATACTTTAAATGGGGGGATTTTATAGTACATGAATTAGATCTCAGTAAAGTTGTTCTTTAACCACACTAAAATATTTCCCTCAACATGAGATGAGAGCAAAAAGGGTCATCATGCTTTTTAAACATATTTTAAACATTTTTTAAGTTTTATTTCCACTTTCTGAATAAAAAAAGAAGCACATGCTCAAACACCAAAAGGCAATCATGTATAAGTGACCAAATGATTGGAAGAACACCCAGTAAAACCCTGAGAAGGCACCTTGAAAGGTTCTACAGAAAAGGAGTACTCACGGGAAGCCCCCGGGGTCCTCGGGGTCCCACCTCTCCTGGAGGCCCCTGTTGGCCCTATTATGAGGAAGGCAAGGAAAGAAAAAGTTACAACTCACTAATTCTTCGCTTACTGATTGCAACAGGCTATAACATAAGGAAAGGTAACTCATGGCATCTTACCGGTTTGCCTGAATTCCCCAACTGACCAGGCTTTCCCGGAGTACCCGTGTTACCCTAAAGGTAAAATGCAACATTCAAAGCAATTCAGACAGCAAGTAAGCATAATCATCAAACTGTGTAGCTCACCCCAGGCATTTCTGATGCCTAAATAGCATGAATTTCCCAATTTCAGATTGAGAATTTGGGAAGATGTAGAATCTGTTTCTTAGTGGATATATTAAAAAGTTTTTCAGATTCAGGGTAATGTTCTGTTATTCCCAGAAGTATAGTAAAGGTGTCAAAAATGTCCAAAAATGAAGGTCAAATGTCAAAAAAATGAAGGTCATTAGCCAGACAAGAGTATGAGAAAATTTTTCTTTCTTCACAATATTAATTATGTGTCTTTCCTTTACCATTTTTCTCTCCAATACCCTTCTTTGTGCCCTTTTACCTGACACCAACACTATTAAGGTTAAAAAGAATTCTGTGAACATGAGGAATAAGAGGACGTGCTGTTGAGAAAAACCCTGCCCGCAAGCTCCAGGGAAAGCACATGTCTGGGGATGCCACCTCCACCATCAGTCTCTCATGGTCCACTTATTAGGGAACATCTCTGCTCTTTAAAGATGCTGTGGACCCCTATAATTGGAGAGCTGTAGCCATATTACCTGGTAGTGACCAAATTCTACATTATTCACATTTTATCTATTTTATTTCAAGTAAAGCTGTATCTTATTCCTTTAATTTTTCTTCCACCTGTTGTTTTTAACTGCTGGACTATAAGCCCTGGTTGATCAGTCTATGAACAAAATATCTAATCTCTTTTTAGTTTAAGCGAAATCATGTTAATAATATTCACTGAAATAATTTCTATGGCTTAATAACAATTTCCTTATTTTAAGTGGTAAAGAACAGTAACACTTTCTCTGTTTTCTACTGGCAGAGGATGACACTTTCAGGTAGGAAGTCTAATCAGCAACATTTTATCAAAGTATTCTCTCTGCAACTAGGAAAGAAAATAGGATTCGAAGCCATAAAGCCTTTTTCATTTCTCCTTAGGGTCAAAAATAAAATAAAAGTCAGGTTGGAAATACTAAAAATGATAAATAAAACACAGTAATGAAAAAATAAAGAAACAGAGAAAAGTATTAATTAAAAAGTTCTCATCCTTTTACCTTTTCACCAGCAACACCCTTTGCACCGGGGATTCCAGGCACACCCTGAAAGAGCGCACACACAACATGGGTTGAATCACTTCATCTGAGAATCTGCGAGATGCCATGCCCACTGCATGCCGAGGGGCCTAGGGGATCAAAGCTTTAGTGTGAGGGAAATTCTCCCTAGTTCCCAAATTCTGAACCGTTCAGAAGGAATTACTTGACTGTCTCTGGCTTGTTAAGTCTGAACACCCTTAGGCAAATCCTACCTCTAAACTAAAGTTATTTTTCAAGCATGAATTTCCAAATTATAATCCAGTACTATTTTCAGGTCAGTGGGGGTTTCTACTACCAGCAGGATTTCAGGTACAGAATACTGAATCACTAACGCTTAAGTAGAAAAAAAAAATGGCAGGAGAATGCTGGCTCTAACTAAAATCTGGTGCTATTGGGAGTCCTAATGTTGTCTCACTGATTATTTTAAAATGTCATATATCATAATAAATTGTGGCCAGTCCTCAAATAACCAAGTATCCCTTTAATACCTTGAAACGTGTGTCTCCAAGAATACATCTGTATAATCCACATTACCTCCAGCCACATTAATGCAGGGAAACACCAATTTGAATAATTCAAAATACCACACATCAAAAAAATGGTATCTTATATCTCACATTGTTCATGACCATACTCTCAACCCTCTTATGGCTCAGCTCTGCTGACAAGAACTTCAGAACTGGTTAAAAGTAGGAGGAAGTATATGACCCTGGCCCATAGCTCAGAGTTAGTAAAAAGATAAGACAGATTGAGTGAACTAAAGACAGAAGATAAAATTAAAGGTTAGTAAAGTTATTAGAGAAATAGCTAGTTATTCAGAAAAACAGAAAATGTAAAACTATAAAAATACAAAATTAAAGCATCATATATCTTCCCCAGAACTTATCAAATTATTTCTCCCTAAAATTCGTATTTTCAAAATATGTATCCAGACCAATAAACATTTAAAGACTCAAGTACTTACAGGTAACCCTTGCAATCCTGCATCACCAGGAGGCCCAGGTTTCCCTGGTTCACCCTGAAAAAAGAAGCTTTTATTGCATCATTGAATGTGTAAGAACTGCTTTATTTCTTTTAAGAAAAGAAAGGACACAGACCTTCTAAATAGAAGGACTATCCCTACAGCTGACCTTACATGCACTTTTATAATATGATCCAGTTCAGGGAGGGGGGAGGAGGACGATTGACTTAGGTCATAAATTTAATCAAAATAGACAGGTTCTTTCAGCGACTTTCATTAACAGGGCAATTTTACTGAGTTCCTAAAACCAAGTAAAGAAACATACTATTCTAATAGTATTTTGAGTTGACACTTGATTTAAAAATTAAAAAGAGAAGAAAAGCCAAAACCAGCTAAACACATCTCCCAGTAATGTAGTAATGGAAATGCTGTGCTTGGTTGGCCAGGGCCACACAGCTACCTTTGTTCCGGGCATTCCAGGTATCCCATCACGGCCATCCACTCCTGGCAGGCCCTAAAGACATACAAAGAAACAACTGTCTCTCAGAAATAGTCAGTCTTCTTCCCTTATTTTCTAAAGTTTTATCACAAGTTAATAATCACTTTGAAAAATGTGCTTGATGACTATGGCTCAGGGCATACCGTGTCTCCTTTGGATCCAGGAACACCAGGAATTCCTCTTGAACCTTGAGGTCCCTGCAGGGCAGAAAGGAAAGGATAGACAAGGCATGCTCATTTATCACAACACTTAGAACACATCAAAGAGATAAGCATAATCAGCAGAGGACACCAAAAAGCACCATGTTTATAGTGATTAACACTAATTTGAACTCACTCTGTCTCCCTTGGGACCTATTTCTCCTGGAGGTCCTCGCCGTCCTTGATCACCCTTATGAAAATAAAATGTTGTTAATATGAGCAAAAGTCATTTATTGATAGGCTTTTGAAATTATAAAACCCCATCTATATTACCTTACTACTGCTCTTTCAACCCAATGCTTTACTCTGTCATGGATGCCTAGCTCAAGAAATCTTTTTTTTTTATTTTTATTTTTTTAATGTTTATTTATTTTTGAGAGAGAGTGCGAGACAGGGAGGGGCAGAGACAGAGAAAGAGAGAGGGAGGGAGGGAGACACAGACTCTGAAACAGGCTACAGGCTCTGAGCTGTCAGCACAGAGCCCAATGCAGGGCTTGAACTCAAAATACCATGAAATCATGACCTGAGCTGAAGTCGGACGCTTAACCAACTGAGCCACCTAGGCGCCCCTCAAGAAATCTTTTTATAAAAATTACATTGTCTTAAAATTTTATGTTGCCATAGGGATAATTGAGACTTACATGTGTTTTGATTTCATTTTAAATGCATAAAGCTTCTATGCTCTTTGGATGTATAGATATTATAAAATTAAGATCCATGCTGCAGATAACCTTGACATCAGTAATTATGTCTACGTATCAGCTAAATTCATTGACTACCTTGGTGGGTTGAGGTTTGGATCAGTTGCCAATCTTTTCCCCATATTATTTCATTCTCCAGGCAATAATAGTGGTTCCTGTCAAAATTATCTGGCTAATGTTGATTTATGGTATAGGCGGTAATAGATGAGAGGATGTGTCTTCCTAAAATACAGCTTTAGTTGAATTGCATAACTATGTTACAACCTCAAATGGCTTCCTATTGCTACTATATCAGTTCAGATTGCTCAGATTGGCATTAAAAGCACTCCATAATATGATTCTACCTTATCTATTCAATTTCATCCTCTCAATAGAAACTTCCAATGCCAGACAGTAACAGCCCCTATGGCAACACATACCCCCATCACCATCAACAGTGTTCCTTCTCACCTGTACTCTGCTGCCCTTCCCCACCCCAGAATGGCTTTCCAGGTCAACCTGCCTCTAAGATCCTCTTGCATGGATTACCACTACCACGTACTCTAGGGCTTAATCTTGTACAATGTAGTTACATTCTGTCTTTCCCACTGGGCCATAGGAGCTTGATAGTTGGAGATTCTATTTTAGTTATACCTCTTCTACTTTTTCTGTGATAAAAGTGGTTATTAATAGACGGCTTTTTATTTGTTTCTAGAAAAGGTGTGAGGCAACCTATAATAATGACACGTGCATACAGCAGTCAAAATACAGAATAATGACGTCAGAAATCATAGAAAAGGAAAAGGATAGAATTACCCAAGCACCTCAAATATGTTAACAGTTACTGTGACTCTAAGCATCCTGGCAACCAGAACAAAAGGAAAACACAGCAAATGCAAAAACTTAACAATTTGACTTCACTCATGAGAAAAACAAAAACCCATATCAAGTCAAAAGAACATTCTCTTTATCCACAAAAGTGATGCTTGTCTTAATTAAAATTTGTTTAAATAAATATAAAAACTATTGCCCATTTTACTACATTAATTATTCACACGTGAAAGACACTTGCATGCATGCGCACTCACACACACACACACACACACACACACACACACAGAGCAAATACTCTTTACTGATCATTGCTAAAGGATCTATCATTGTGTCTTGTAAAAGGAAAACTACTTACAGGTGCACCAGGAAGACCCTGAGGCCCAGGTTCTCCATCAAAGCCCCGAGCACCCTACAAAAAAAACAAGACAAAGAAAAATTAAATTAAGATCAGCCATTTAAATGTTTATTTATTTATTTTGAGAGAGAGAGAGAGAGAAAGAGAGTGAGAAAGGGGTAAGGAGAGAGAATCCCTACGCTATCAACGCAGGGCTCAATCCCACAAACCATGGGATCATGACCTGAGCCAAAATCAAGAGTCAGACACTTAGCAGACTGAGCCACCCAGGCACCCCAAGATTAATCATTTATGTTAAAGGGCACATCAGTTTTCTACAGAACTTTAATAGCCAGATAAAAAGGAAGTTTTGTGTTTGCAACATATACCGTATTCATCAGTGAACTCCAGCGAGTGTTGTGGGGTTTTTTTTAATTTTTTTAATGTTTATTTGTTTTTGAGAGAAAGAGACAGAGTGTGAGTGGGGGAGGGGCAGAGAGAGAGGAAGAAAATAATCCAAAGCAGGTTCCAGGCTCTGAGCTGTCAGCACAGAGCCCAATGTGGGCCTTGAACCTACGGACTGCGAAATAATGACCTGACCCCAAGTCGGATGCTTAATCGACTGCGCCACCCAGGCACCCGTGGTGAGTGTTTAATCAGACACCTCAGATATCAAAACGCTAGTTTGCATCTTCTCATCCCACCCAAAGTACTTATGGCCAATCTTTGATACCACTCTAGATATTTTAAGTTAACACTGTATCCATTCTTGATTGATGACATGAACTAAAAACACTGGTACCTATTTAGAGAACTTGGCAA
Source organism: Cryptoprocta ferox (assembly GCA_028646485.1). Lineage (NCBI taxonomy): Eukaryota > Metazoa > Chordata > Mammalia > Carnivora > Eupleridae > Cryptoprocta > Cryptoprocta ferox. The sequence continues at coordinate 83,561,182 of CM053577.1, read as the reverse complement.
ACCTATTGGAAGAGGTTCAGTACTCACCCTGCAGGCTTCTCAGGGTTCCTATGGGAATTCATTAATGGTGAAGACCAAGGGGCCACCCAAAGAATAGTTGGCAGGGACTCTGCTGCTGCCACAGTTGTGGGTAGGATTCTGTGACACTGGGTTTCCACCAAGACCCAGGATCAGAAGTCCAGCCATGTGATTTAGAAGAATGAATTGTGATAAGGATTAGAGTATGCCCTCTTCCATCCTAGATAGATATTAGGTTCAGTTTATATGAAATAATCCATCTATTTCCTCAACAACAAACACCCTCCCAAGTGATGATGGCATAAAAACTACAGAGCTTTATAAATTTATTTGTCTTGAAGTCAATTCTGACTTGGTTATATTGTACATATTACCTTCTTATTTAATTATAAGAATCAAAATGTGATTTTAAAACAAAAATATGGAGGGGTTATTGCTTTTTATATATGCTATATGATAAAATAACTCCTTTACATATTTTTCTCATCTGCTAAGTGAATGACAAGGCAGTCCACAGGCCATCTCCTAATGAAATGGGTTGAGATAAGGAGATGGTAAAATACATGGAAAACAGTCAAAAAAGTATTGGATGGATGTCAGCCCAAGGAAACCAGGTGGACAGTATCTGTAGTAAGAATTAAGAATTAGAAAACCTTTGAAAGAAGGTTCAGAAAAGGGAGAATCAAAGAAAGGACACAACTGAAGCAGAGGCACCACAGAGCCTTGAAATTCTTTGATCCCTAAAAACTAGAACAGAGCAGAAAGCATTTTACATTCACCAGGGAAGAAGAGGTTTGGAAGACCCAAAAATGACCTTGAATTCATCATTCACCCTGCGTTGTGAGAGCGGAGCCCTGCCTTTGCATTATAGAAATGGCTGTGATGCACTCACTCTCTCTCTTATTGCTGTTCAGCACGAGCTGAGACCCAAAATGCTGTTACTAGGCAACCACTCCAGGGGTCTGAGTTCATGAGAAGAGCTTGCTCTTTTTTTTTATTTTTTATTGAAAGCAATTTGACAGAATTCAGAGGAAATGAGAAATTTTGAAAAATGCTAAGTAAAAAAAATGCCTCAAATAAAGGGCATATCAAGAACAGTAATTGGTTTCAAAGTGTGGGGTCACATAGTTTAGATGATTTAAACCCAAAAAAAGCAACTTCAAAACAAATGGGATGTATTATTTAATAACAGAAGAGATATACACAGAATGTTACTTAAGGTAACACGAATATAGAAATATGTTTTTTAAAATACAGTGTTTTTAGAAAAGAAATCTTCTAGAGGAACTGGAAGAGTAAAACAGGCAGAATAAGAATACCCAGAAGGGACAAGGAGGCTGAAAAAAAATGAAGAGATTAGTCACAAAATAATTCCTTCAATTTCCAAAAATGGGCATTTCTTTTAAAAAATTTAATTTTATTTCTTGAGCACGTACGATGTGCAAGTTACTCCCACTGGCTGTTAATAAAAGTCTCTGTGTTTCTGTGTGAAATGACAAAAATTAGCTCTAGAGATTCTAAAGGGAAAGAGGCGAGGGTCAGTGCTTTTCAGGCAAAGTGCTTTTCTTTTTTTGAAGCCTACAAAGTGGCTTTTCTAACATACTCTGTAAGTAGTAACCATTTTCTTAAAATCTGATAGAAAAGGTAGACACACCCCTACACACACACACAACACACACACAGTGAGAAAAACATTTCTGAGCACATGAACATGAATGTTCAGGTTTCCAGTGTTTTGGTTCATGATATTCACTCAGCAGAGCATTCCCTAGCCTACATCCTCCACCAGTGGGGGCACGTCATCCCTGTAGGTCTGGCGTCCCTCTGATGCCACCTCCTCCATGAGGCCTCCCGGTTCCCTGATCAAGAGTAACCACTCCTTCATCTTCATTCCCTCAAACCACTTGCCCTCAAATTTATGGGTCTTTTGTTGACACTGTAGTTAGCTATCTACTCACTCATTTCTCCCAATAAATAAAAAATTTGAAGTCCTTATTCCTCTCTGAATCTCCCCAGCATCTCGCAGTGCCTTGCTAGGAGAATCTGGTCTTTGAGACTGAGCTAAGGACAGGTTCGTAAACTCCAGCATAAACTCCATCAAGGTATGATCCCTGTTGAGGGCAGAGCTCAGCAATCCATCTAGCCGAAGAGCCACGGATGGCCCTAGTGCGCTTATGGATATCCTGCCTTCTCTTACCTCTCCCTTCCATTCCTTCCTTGTCTTTGCTTTGATTTCCAGGTATTGTGTCACTGCTGTCAGTATTAACTATTGATAAGGATAAAATGTAACAGCTCTGCTTACTCCTATTAACTCGAGATAATTTAAAATATATAATACGTATCATACGTACTACTCATTTCTATCATCTATGTTTATAACAGAAATGTGAAAACCTAACCAAACATCTACAAAGCAAATAAAATAAAAAATGATGTTGCTGGGGTGCCTGGGTGGCCCAGTCTGTCAAGCATCCGACTTCAGCTCAGGTCATGACCTCATGGTTTGTGGGTTCAAGCCCTGCATCAGGCTCTGTGTTGACAGCTCAGAGCCTGGAGCCTGCTTCAGATTCTGTGTCTCTCTCTTTCTCTGCTCTTACCCCACTGTGTGTGCTCTCTGCCTCTAAAATAAACATTAAACAATTCTTTAAATGTTGCTGAAAATAAGATATTTTTAAATGGCCAAAAATTAAATATTTATAAAATATTAAATATTTTGATATCATATCATATCATCAACACCATCATCCTCATCATCATCTTACTTTTTCCCCTTTGGCCCCAACTATGCCAGTGATGCCTCTTAATCCTTGAGCTCCCTGGAAATACAAAAAAGAACAGTGAATTATTTTAGTTGAAGAACACACTTATTTATCTCATCACAAAAGCTGATCCAGAAGGATGTTAACATAACCAAATGTAACACTAAGAAATAGTGACATTATATAAACAAATGTTTCTAGTTTGGAAAGAAAAAACAAGGAGAATTCTGATGGTAAAAATATTTTAAAACTCTGAAACCATATGCAAACCTGAGTTGGAGCAATTACTGACGACAAAAAGGAAACATCTTTAGCATAAGAGAACTACAATCATGTATTGGACTTATCTTTTCACTCAGGTAGAGAATACACTGCCATTTCTACCTCCTTCATCGTTTGTAACTTGGTTACACGTAAGATGGTTGTGATTTAAAACTTTGGAATAATTTTTCCCCACCAATGTATGCTATCAAAGGCAATTAGGTTTCCAGGCTAGCCCACAAAAGCTTATGATCTGTAAACGGAGCTAAAGTCTTTACTAACCACTAGGAGTCACTATTCGTTACACCATCTCTATGACAGAGACACTAATTCCCATCTGGGGCAGTAAGAATCCATCTCACCCCATCCCAGGCAAAGGAGTGGGTAATTCTAAAAATACGGATATGAGTGTGATTTCCAGAACTTTTTTCAATACTGAAATGTCACCATTCTCAATTCTCAGGTCACAGCAGCAGGGCTCCAGGAGTGGATCCTGTAAAGAGTGGGCCTGGGTGTTCTCTCGGGAGCAGCGGGAGGTGGATGCTCCTTCAGGAAAGTGGAAAAGCCACTCTGAGCCATTTGCTAACTGTCCACTCTAACTGGCTTACAATAAGGTAGCTCTAGGCCAGTCATTCTCTTGTGTTCTCACTTAGAGAAAACGGGGCAATTCCGTGGCCAACCCTGCATCCAGACAAGTGACAAATTCTATGCAGACTAGTTAGGAATAACCTGAATATGTAAGATGATCCAGCTTAGAATAACCACTTGGGATGTAAAATGAGATATAGCCATTTCAGATTAAAACTGCTCTTTCTGAAAGTAATTCTACAAAAAGAATTTCAAAAATATTTGAGCCAATGGCAGTGACATCAGAATGCCATGTATTGTCTCCCAAGGTGACTACTTTGAAGGACAGAGCTCATGTATAAATGTTCCAAACAGCATATTTCTTAAAAATCTGTGCAGTACTTTAAAGATGTACATTTAAAAAGTGAAAATTTGTGAGTTTTCCAGAAACATTTTGGCAAACCCACTCCCAAACACCAGAAGGTCAGCAAGCGCTAAAGATATCCCCCATGCTTGAGCCATGCAGTACCCAACAGATAGCCTTAATCCATGAAAACACTTTTAAATGCTGCTTGCAAAATCCTGTTCTGAGGATTTGGGGGAATGGCTTTAAAAATAACTCCAAGTTCCTACCAATTTCCATCAGATAAAAAAGAAAGCATATGTCTTTTACACTACTTATTTCTATTTTCCTCCTGTGAAATAGAGTCCATCTCCTTCTTGTCTCCTATCAAAGGCTCAGGAAAGACAAGCTTCTGGAATAAATCTCTTGTATTCCTCCAGATTTCCTTAAAGTTCTTATGTGGCATAAAAGCTGAGGCCATTTCTTACAAATGTGCAGACTTATTTCCTTTAGCTGGCATTGCCTTAAGCTCTGGGTAAACACTAATCTGTACAGCACCCTGAACTCTTTCATAAAAGGACAGTTGTTTGGGAAACAGCAGAGCAGGGCAAGAAAGGGTGACCCCATGTTTGTCCTCCCTAACTCTTTAGTTTCTAAGAATAGGACCTGAGTCTGTGCTTTACATAGTAAAGACCATGGCTAGCTGCAATGTTCAATGACTATTCAGAAATTATTATTTCCATAATTGTTACTACTCATCCTGACAAGAAAAAAAGTATAACAATTCTACTTTCATACGCAGAAGTAATGTAAATTTTGATGTAGCAAACACTTTAAACTGAAGTATGCCAATGCCCCAAATTACTTCACTGTGCATATAATTGCAGCAATCTGCCAAAGCACAAGGGACCAAATTTTTATTTAAAAAAAACTATGATTATAATCAATTAAGAATGTTCTAATTATAAAGAGTACATTGCTGGCATAGGTACATCAAAGACAGTCGATGATCTACTGCTGCTGATCCAGGGTACCTGAAATTTTCTGTGTCATGTGATAGTACCATACAATATGAAAGACATATATCATCTTCTTGCAGTCAATATTTGCTTTCAGATAGCCTAGACCTGAAATCCAGTAAATGAATGTATGTAATTATAGATAAATTTTTTTTGTTAAAATGGTGCTTGAATGTACAATGGGATCCTTTCCTGTTTCGAAAAAAATAGTAATCTCCCAGTGCTGGCTTGATAGAAAAATACAGAATACCATGTTCATACAATACTAGTAATCCAAATGCTAAACATGACATATTCCAAAAGTCATGAAAAAAGAATATTTGCATATCCTAGTTAAATATTTTTAAACAATACTTTACTGGAGGTCCTTGAGCTCCGACTTCTCCCTGTTCCCCCTGGTCACCTTCTTCACCCTAATAAACAACAGAAAAGCGCCCCAAATGTTATTGCAGCAAATGAGCAGATAGATAGAGGCTCAGTCTAACTCAGCACATTTTAAATTCATTTGGCATCCCCTGAGTTATGCTACTGCACTTTCTTAAATTAGTTTATATGAATAATCCATATTAATTGTGGGACATTCAGAAAATACAGAGAAGTATACAAATAAAGTCACCCAAGTCCCACTTTTCAACTATAAATACCTGTAACATCATAGATGCTTCTCTAAAAAAGGGTGGGGGTGGGAGAGGAAAGGACAGAGAGAGAATGTGTATACATTCATGTTCCATGTGTGTGTGTATGTTGTGGGGGGGGAGCTGTATTTTTAGGAAAGTATCATGCTATGCAAACTTTTCCATAAACTACTGTATTATTCAATCATAATTTTCTTTCTTTTTTATTTATTTTGCGAGAGAGAACAGTGGAGGGGCAGAGAGAGAGGGAGAGAGAATATCTGAAGCAGGCTCTGTGCTGTCAACACAAAGCCCAACATGGGACTCAGACCCACAAACTGTGAGATCATGACCTGAGCCAAAATCAATAGTCAGACGCTCAAGTGACTGAGCCATCCAGGCACCCCAACTCATGATATTCATTTTTAACTTTTCTTATTATAATTTTTCTGCCATATACAATTTTTAAGGTATTTAAATCATCTTTCTTTTTCATGGCTTGTACTTTTGATGTCACCCATAGAAAAGCTTTCTCCATGCCAAAAATATATAAATATTCATCTGAATTTTTCTTCTAGTAATTTTATAGTTTAATTTCTTACACAAAAATCTTTAATTGATTCAATGTAAAATATAAGGTAGAAATCTGTCATTTTCTTTTTTCCTGGTAATTTCCTGGCCACATTCTCTAATATTATTTATTGAATGATATCTCCACACAGATATCTCTCCACACAGGCTGGAAAATTCTTCTTTAACATACTAAATTGTTAAATATACTTGTTTTTGGATTTCCCATTCTGCTTTTCTGATCTGTTGTATGATTTTGCCAACACCATAACATTTTAATTATTGAAATTTTATAATACATTTTAATCTCAAATAGACAGAATTCCTTTATCTTTATTTTTCATTTATAGTTACTCTTATTTTTCAGTTTTTCCTAAATGCTTACTCTCTCAGATGAACTTTAGAATTATCCAGAAGATCTTCACAAAAATACTACTTGCTTTGTGTTAGGACTGCACTAAATTAAGAAATTAATATGGAGAGAATTAGAATCTTTACAATATTGAGCCTTTCTATCCTGGAACTCAGTGTATCTCCCTATTTAATCAAATCTTTTTCTTTCTATCAGTAAAGTTTTATTCTTTTCTTCATGTTAGTCTTGAATATTTAAGTTGTTCTAAGTATCTTGACTATTTGGTAGCAATTGCCAATGGAATCTTCTTCCATTTTGTTTTCTAAATAATTATTGTTTTGACTTTTTGATATTAATCTTATAACCTCTGGTATACTTTAAAATGTTAGTATATTCTGAAAAGAAATCCAACGGCTGTTTCTTACAGAAAGATTACTTTATTTATTGACTCTGAAAAAAAAGTTATTTTTTCCTCTAAGGTTTTATTTTATACAATAAATATACTGCCCTACATTTCCTGTGGTAATGGATATCTTAAATTGTAAAATTGATCATGAGAAAAATTCTCCATTTTTAATATTATGTTTATAATATTAGTTAAAAATCCATTTCTGTTGTTTCTTTATTACATGTTTCAATTCACCCATGTTCTTGCTCTATAGGTTATACCTTATAGAGATTTTCACACACACATATACACACACACAGAAATATAAAAACTTGAATAGCAATATTAATATAGAAAGTTTGGGCATATAATACAAATAACTAAGTTATGCCTAAATCATTTATACTTGATTGAATTAAAGAGGGTATCACATAGCGGTTTTAGTCTCATAGTTATATTCAGATTATATTCCATAAGAACATAGGATTGATGGCGAGGAGAGGCAGTTTCAATGGGAAGGCCAGTGAATTAACTATTGGAGTGGATAATCAACACATGCGTATGATTAAATGCTACTTATAGTTCCCTACCTATCAAAACAACAGTGATTGATATGTGCACAGTAAGTTTCCATTAGCAAGGTTTGGGATATTTTCCCACAGATTCCTGATAAACCTTGGAGTATCATAGTTGATTTAAATATTTCACCAGCAGATGAATAGCACACAACTAATCAATAAGCACAACATTAAATGACAAATTTAGGAATAGCAATTTATTATCATTTTATGGAAAGATTTGACTATTCATTACTATATTTATCAACAAATTTTAAAATCTTCATTAATTAATTTGTAAATTCAAGGCAGAGTTGTGAATCCACTTTAAGTTTACAGTTGAGTGCATCTAATACCCTTTCAAGTTTCATTTTTTAATGAGCTATTGTCATCCTATCTTCATTTGTAAATTTTCAAAGACACCACTGAGCAGTGTTAAGTGACATAACGTGAAATAAATTAAAGGAGTTTTCAACACCTACCAATAAAATTTTGGCCGGTTATCTCACACACCAAAACAATTTTCAGGTTCCTCATTGAAAACTAAGCTAAATTTGAGAGTCTGGATAATTGTCATGTATAGGTATCAAAAATATGTATAGGTATCAAAAATACTGGTTTCTTGGGAAGAGGGAAAAAATACTCTGATTGACAGCTCCATCCCCAAATCCCATCAGATGGGGTTGTAAAAATTCCATGAAGAAAAGGGGTCACCGAAAGAAGGAAGAAGGTATGCATGGCATCAAAAATAACAGAAGTCTACTTTATCTGCTTTACTGCTATTACCTCATGAAAACCTTTTGGTGCAATGTAATATTCTTACACACCTTTTCTTTGGTGGTTAGATAATATTCTATTATATGGACTTGCCATACTTAATTTAGCAGTCTCATGTGATTGGACATTTTTTTTCCATTTCTGTGCCCCTGGCACTTAGAATAAACCCTGGCACACAGCAAGAACTTAATAATTGTTAAATATTTTCTATTGTGAATTTTAAGATTTAATGGAGGAATGAGCATGTAGAAAAATTTCCAAAATACTCAGTTCTTTTCTACTTTCTCCAACTTGACATTAACCTAGCTGTTACATTCCAGATAAATAAAATGCCTTAATTACTCAGCGCCTAAGCAAGAAAAGACTAAAAATAAATGTCCAAACTGTAATAAGGAACAGAAAATGGGCTTACTTATCCTGATTATCTAAGGTTGCTCAACAGACAGATTTTAGCTAAAGAGTTCAAGGATATTAATGCCTGACAATATTAAAAATTGCCTCTCCAGCTCCTCCAAAGAAAAAGACTAATTTTCTGCCTCCACCCCATTAAGTTGTAGAAGGACATAGTCTACAAAGTCTAGAAAACCCACATGAGTAAGAACAGTTTGACTTTGTAAAATATTACACAATTAACAGGGACAAAACTTTTATTATGCAGAAAGTCAAATTCTTAGACACTTAAAAGCAATTGACATTAGTGGATTAAAAAAAAGCAAATAAGTCATCTTACTTTAAATTTCTGTGTTGGTTTTTCTGCAGGGCATGCCAGCCCCAATGTAGGCTGTGCTGTGGATGCCATGTTTCTATCCAGACAATAACTGAAGTCCTATCACTAACTTCCAGATGACTCAACATTTAAATTCTATTGAAATGAAGTCAGAAACAAATTATTTCAGAACTTAAGATGAGAAGCTATCAGCTATCAACTTCCTGTTTGCTCATGTCAGCAACCCTCGTCATAAAATTTTACACATGTCATAAAATTTTGTTTAGTGGAGTGGAAAAACCAGCTGAATAATGTTTGACTATCAAAAGCATCAAGGAAAAAAGCTGAGTGTGATTGGTTTCAAAAGAAAAGCAAGGGATAGCAACAAAGGAAAGAATTGAATGTATGGTAAGTTACTGTTTTTTGTAATTGAACAACATTAGAATATTATGCTTAGAATATTAATGCATCTACTGAAAGCTTGTCAATCATCATTTGAAAAGGAAGGATAAAATATGCTTTATTATTCCATATAATTCCTTGTAATAAAAAGTAATCACTTCCTCCTAATCACAATTTACCCACTTTCCTTACCTTGTGACCTTGTCTTCCGGGTTCACCAATTTCTCCTTTGGCCCCTTTATGACCCTAAAAATACATAATAAATAAATTAATTTGGTTAGTATAAAATAACTATATTGGGTTTGTTAAAGAAACTGGTCAGAAGGCTCATAAAGTGATCTTGCTTCCCTAAATCTGTGTCAGTGTGCTACACAGAAAAAGGTTATGTCACAAGGAAAATGACCGTCTTAAATGACCTTATTATTACCATGTGTATTACATGACTGTTGTAGATGATAAATAAAAGTTTTAGTCAATAGAAAAAAACTGTTCTAGAATAGCAAAAGCTTCATTCCCTGGTTCAGCAACATGATATATTGCCAGCCGGTCCCTAGATCCCTCTATCCCAATCTGCCTTTCACAGTTGGGGTAAGAGCATTAAGTCTTCTCCAGCATTAGTAAATTTCAGCTGGCTATCTCCTGCTCTCTCAATGCTGCTCTGAAAACCCTTCTGCATCCTCTCTACCCACCTCCTTCATGGAAGTGGAGGGGATCTCCCCAGATGCACAACTTCCACCTCTTCTTGTACACAATTTTAGATGCAAAGGGAAAGCTATAAAGGGTAGTCAGTGAAAGCTACAGAGCATGGGAAGAAAATCTCCTCTCTCTTCCTCTCTGGCCACCTGTTCTAAGCATATGTGTGCTTTTGGTGGTAACATGAGGCAAATGGGAAATGAACATTCCAAAATTAAGTCTATCAGCGCTTTCACTCTCAGAGCCACTCTCATTCCCAGAGTGTAGGTCTTTGTGAAAAATAAGATACCAATCCAGGACCAAATCTTTTGCAGTTGTGGGAACCCATTAAAACTAACCTCAGAGAAAAGCATGACTGGAAAAGCAGTGCCTTGGGGCCTTTCAGATCGTAGCACAACTTCATTGGTCTGGAATTTTCAAATTAACTTCAGACTCATAGACTAGAGAAAATTCCGCCTAACCCCAACATTTGGTATTTTTTTTATTGTTATGGGAAATTTTGAAGTAATTATGATATAGAGTGAGAGAAAATATTTTGGGGAAGTCTCTTTTCTTTCCTATTTTGCACTGTATTCCCTATTCTTTTTAACTAAAATAGTCATTATGTGTGCAATTACCCCCAATCTTCTTCCATAGAAAGCAAACTTCTCTACATTGTATTGGTATTTCCTCCCTGAACAACAAAAGCCCTGTGTAATCAAACATCCATGTCTCCATAGGAGTATCTGTCAGGGGCACCAGCTGGAGTTCCTAGGACTGAAGAAGGACCATCGACTAAGCCACAGAATAAGCAAACACAGACTTGCCAAATCCATCAGAATGCAGTCTTTCACCAGGAAGACCAGTGCTTACAGGAAAGGCTCTATTTTTTCTATGGATAATAGTCTTGAATATAAAATACTGAAATTATTCTCTTACCCTCATGCCTGGTAAGCCTGGATATCCTGAGCGACCTGGTGGACAGGAATTGGGACACTGCCAAAAGGAGAGAGAGACAGATAGGGAAAGCATAAATTAGAGTGTCCTTTTATGACAAAATGGTATTTTTTAGGGATTCCATCTACAGAATCGCAATATAATTATATTCATTAAATAAATCTGACTACCCCTCTTTTCAGTATTTCATTTTTAAACTCAGAAATATTCCTAGCTCACAGAAAAGTACAGAAAATATAACAAGCTTTTCCCCATATTGTTTATATAACAATAATTCCCCATTATTAAATCCAGATTTAATAAATGTTAATACGTTGCCATATTTATTTCAGATTTAATTTATTAAAGAAATAAAATGTTCCCAGACAATCTAGTGTACCACAAACTGACCCTTCCCCCTTGAGGTCCACATACCCTTGTCAAATCGGCCAAAATTGCATTTAGTACAGTTTACCAACATCATTTGAATACCAATCTATAAGTAAAACACGTCTCAAAGGAACTGTTTGAATTCTACCAAAATTGAGGGGTGCTCTGGTGAAAGCCAATAAGTAAAGAGATTATGGAAAAACAAAAACATTTCTATAATGAAAACCAGTTACAGCATGAGTGTATGCAAACCATCAGCCCACTAGTTCTATGGATTGCTCTGCCATCCAAGTAAAGTAAAACACAGACATACAACATATTCCAGCAAGGTAATTTTAAGGAGAGTTCATCTGAAGATTACATGGTCTTTGACTTAAACTGTATTTCATTCTTACCAATGGATCTCCATCATGAAAGCCAATTGTTCCCTAAAGCAAAGAAAATACTAAAGTTAAGAATATAGTTAAATATGTAATTCAAACCTACTAATAATAGAAAGTTCATTGAACAAAAATACAATATATTTGTTCAATAAAATAATAAGAAACAAAGAGTTGCATATAATATGCTAATATTCTAAAAATTTTGACTTGTGGGCATGGTCCTTTTGGAGACCCCTAAATTTCAGTATATTATTTCTTTCAGGAGACTGAAGGGAAATAAAATGAGAGACAGAAAAGAAAATATGGGGTACTCCAAATATAAATTTAAAATATGAATTATCTCCTACTTAAACTCCTATTTTTTAAATAGCTTACTGTAAATCTGTTGTAAAAACCAGTTCATTTGAAAATGTCCGTTTTATTCATCCAAGTTTTGAGCATTTGAGAAATCACAAAAGTCAAAGGACATAAAATATATGAGTAAGTCATTCCCTGAGAAAACAACCTTTTAAATTATTGTTATTCCTCTACTTTTCTGTCCTAGGAAGACTCATGTTCTGAATGGGTGAAAAAATTGGTAGCCATTCTGGAATTTTAGGACAATGACTCCATTAACAAGTACTTCCATTTTTGGTTCTTAGGTTTATTTAATCCCAACTCTCAGACACAGGAAAATTCAAGCTGCAAATAACTTACACTGGGTCCTGGGGGACCAGGGGGGCCAGGAGGTCCTCTTTTCCCGGGGTCACCCTAAGTTATTGAAAATTGTGACACAGTGGTTATACACATGTCAAATCACAGTGCATAAAACTTGTGAGGCATGAGAGAATATTACTAGAACCCCTACAGAGCTCAGTCTTGCATACACCTGCCACTAAAATCGATGGGTGGCCCATAATCCAATTAGCTCCACAAAACTAGAAGAATAAAGGAGCTGCAGTCTCACCAAAGTAACAAAACAAGGCAGAAGGAGGTTTGGGATAAAAAGCAAAGCCAATTCTTTTCTATGGAATGATCGCTTTATTCTGGAAACAAACTGGAAACACTACCTATTTTTCTAGTTGATTACAGAGGGACTTAAACAGCCAGTACTGCTAGTACCATCCAGATAATGGTGGCAAAAGAAGGCTTGCACCCAGCCTGAAACTATGGAATGGAAGGTTAATCTCTGCAATGCCAGACTCTCCCTAGTACTGTTTACCCACAAGCTATTACTTGGCCTGTCACCATACTGTCTTGCATATGGGACAGAAGATCAAAGATGGCTAAATACAAATAAGCCATTCAAATGAAAATGGTTTCAATTCACCTTAACATCCAGAGTTTACTCCTTGGGTATGTTTTCCTTCTGAATATTCTACCGTAAGAAGTCAAAAGCATCTTACAATTAATTTAACTTTATAACCATTTCATATTTATTCTTTGTTCAATAAATAATTTTATCAAATAGACATGGAGAAGCAAGAAAAAGTATATAATACATCGCTTCTAGTCTCAATGCATTTACCATTATCTATCCTCCACATAGTGTCACTACTTCAACATTTTTGAAATATTGGATAGTAACATCAAGAATTTATTACCAACAATTTCTCCTATGAAGTTCAGCTCTTAATTGTCTAATGTTAAGTTCTGTTGGTTCAATTATAATTTAATGATCCTAACATAAATATACTTGGTAATAATTTTCAGCTATTCATTTTATGCAGAGAGCCTAATACAAAAGATACTGGACCTTAATTCCAGCTGATAGTCTGTAAAATGGAAGTGACACCTCTTGATCACTAATTCTGGAAGTTGGGAAGATAAGTTTAGCTGAAAACCTTGGAAAAAAATTAAAACCACTCTACAAAAATGAGGTAGCTTTATTATCCCTGGTTCCCATCAATATTGTGAACTGAACTGAAATTCATCTGCCATGTTTTGGATTTGCAGGGGAAAGCATACAGTTAGGGCAGTTTGCCTTCCTGAGTAACGTCTTCTATTAAATCAGTAAATGTCTATCAAAATGCACTTTGGTACTCACAACTGGTCCAACACGACCAAGCTCTCCAGGGAGTCCTGCTGCCCCAGGAGGACCCTGTATGTATATATACAATGGAATATTATTTGGCCATAAAAAAGAATGAGATCTTGCCATTTACAACAATACAGATGGACCTAGTAAGTAGTAGTATGCTAAGTAAAATAACTCAGACAGAGAAAAACAAATACCATATGATTTCACTTATATATAGAATCTAAAAAACAAAACAAACAAGCAAACAACAACAACAAAACAAACTCTTAAATACAGAGAACAAACTAGTGATTGCCAAAAGGAAGGTGGATGTGGGGGGGGGGGAGGTGGTGAAATAGATCAAGGGGATTAAGAGGTACAAACTTCCAGTTATAAAATAAATAAGTCACAGAGATGGAAAGTACAGCATAGAGAACATAGTCAATAAGATGGTAATAACATTATTTGGTGACAGATGACAAGCATGCTTATTGTGGTGAGCACTGAGTAATGTACAGAATTGCTGAATCATTGTACAACTGAAACTAATATAATACTGAATGTTAATTATACTTCAATTTTTTTTAAAAAAGGTAATTCTAAATAAAGGGACGTGGTGATTTATGGATGTTTTTCACAATATATCATAAATGTTATCAAATATGATAAACGACTGATTTAGAATTATATATCTGTGCCAATTTTGGTTTCCAATAACACAATAACTCATTTGACTAAATTATAATTACTTAAAATAGAACAGAAATTTCTAAAGTCAATAAAATTTTTTGTTTAGCAGGATAGAAGTGCTGTCATAGTAGCCACCTAAGATCATGTATGTAGGACACTATAGATACCACTGGGTACTGTTAATTGGAGAGTAAGCTTGGGAGTTAAGAAATTGGCCATTGTTATAGACTGTAGAAATACACCAGGAGATGATACTTACGGGGGGCCCAGGAATACCACGGCCCTAAAAGATTAAAATAAAAACTTTTATGGTATGTGATTTAAACTTAGTATAAATACAGACAGACATAATTCAGTTCAAAAACAAAGTATAAACTTTGTCACTAAATAAATACATGATGCTCATTCTAATAAACAAAGGAGTGGATAAAGAAAAGCAAACATGGCTCTACTTCTAAGGAAGAAGCTTGTTTCAGCACTTCACATATTCCTTTGATGTCTAAGCTAACCAATATTTTTTCCAAATGTCCTTATAAGAAATCAAAGTAAAGAAGTCATCCATTCTTGCCCTCAGGAGAATTTAGCTTCCCTCACAAAGCTCACATTTAGCTTCCCTCACAAAGGTTAGCACATCACAACCTAACAGTTTAAAGATTTTTTCATCATGTTTTGTAAGAAATCTACATTAAAAGCAATACAGTGTAGTGCTTTATAATTTATAATGTGATGTTTGAAAATTCCCAAAACATTCAGCACAGAAAAATGGGGAAAAAAAGGACCAGAAACCACCCCCTTTTGACAGGTAGACTATATTTCTAGACACCAAATCCAGTAGATAGTGAAGATAAAATGGTGCCACTCTTGAAATGACTTATGACAGGATCCTAACTTGACATCCTGAATCTGATCTTAGAGCTAGTTATTTCATCTCCCTCTCGTTTATACTTTATATGTCTTTAGCAACACTGAACTGCATATAATCAAGGACTGACACCACATCTTATTCATTCTTCTAGCCTCCATGCCTACTACAGGGCCGAGTATATGCTAAACCCTAACTATGTGCTTGTTGAACTTCATAAAACTGAACATAAGCTGCCTAGAATCCCTTTTTCTCTATCTTTGCTTTCCAGGTTCAATATTCCCCCATTAGGAATCCTTATTACTCCTTTCTCTCCTACACTGGCTTGAATAACTTTTATTCACAGCTATCTCTAATACCATATTCATGTTAGCTTTTCATTATAGACCCCCTTTTCTAAAACATCCATATAAGAAGCATTTAGTGGAATTAATGTACACCCTATGATAATGCTATTATTATTTCTAATTATTTAGGCAACTAAAACAAGCAAGAATTTCACATGAGCAGTATGTTTTAATAGTAAGTGGGGCTTTTCCAAGGCATTTCAAGGCATTTCAAGGCATTTGAAGAATTACTCCTATAATTGAACATTTTAATATGTAAATCAATTTGGGAAACAAGTGTCATGCTTGAAAATACCAAAGTAAACAATAAGTTATTTCATTATCATAGACCTATATGTTTGACAAATTTCAAATTTCACTAAATTTTTTTAAAAGGCATGTCTATAAAATGTTGAGCTCTGAGTAGAAAAATATGGGAGAAAGGCCAGCAAAGCTATTCACTTCTGAAAGTAGGTTTATAATGGAAAAGTTGACAGACAGTAAAATATGGCCATGAAAACAGTGCAAATAGAAAACAAAGATGAGAAATACAGATTAATGATAAGAACAAAAGAGGAATAAAGAGTAAAATGGAAAGGAAAAACAGCCTAAGAACTGAACCCGCAATTAGATTAAAAAAAAATAATAACACAAATTGTGAGATTGGGCAATGCAGGCAAAGACTAGCCAGAGAATCAGGCTGGTAATTATATCTGATGGCTGACATTTCATTAGAGATAAAACCAGTGGTGAAGGAAGTGGTGTGATATTAGATTTGCTGTTATTATGCAAGAAATGTTTTCTAGCAAGGGGAGTAAAGGGGGAGTTGTCTATTGGGAAAAACCACCTGCAAACAGACATATGTATTTATAGTGTGCATTCAAATTTCTCTAAAAATTTTTCTACTCAGAGAATGCTTACCATAGCAGAAAAGTCATGAACTCCTTTGTGATGCATATTATGTCAAAAACTGCATTTAAAAATTTCACAATGACAGAGAAAGATAGGAGATTTTCAATTCTGTCACTTTATAATTACTTACAGGAAATCCACGAGATCCTGGAACACCAGGTTCTCCCTAAAAATAAAAATAACTTTATTGTATTTAGCTTCTTATAGCATGAATAAGTAAATATGTAAATTGCATGAATTTTGAAATCTTAAAATACTCCATCTTAGTGTTTTTAATTTAATTCAACTAAAACATGATTTTAGTTGAACAAGTGTATTTCCACTGTTTCATAACTAATCTTTCAGTTGATTGACAAACACTACAATAAAATTATGCTTCAGCATCTAACTAATACCAGCAATTAATACCAATTAATAACTCACTTTTTGTCCTCGTGGTCCAACAGAGCCAGGGGATCCATCAGGTCCTGTTAGCCCCTAACAAAGCAAGATGATGTTAGAACTATCATAGCATCCTTAGGCAAAGCCCTAAGTGCATAATTGCATTTTGTTTATTTATTATGTACAGAATGGTAAGTTTTGTATGATGCAAATATTTACAAAGAAATACTTCCTATATTCTTACTCAAAGGTAATGTTTAACATGAAGTCTGCCTGTTACTTTCTGTTGATAAATTTTATCATGCTCCTAGCTTCCTTCTAATTGCATTCTCACTGGGTCTAATAATTTAATATTTTTTTGCTCCACTTTGGAAATACGCAATATAACAATTATAGTGTTCTAAGCTAAGTCTAATGGGACAACAGATCTTGACTCTGTCAAGTACTCATATTTATGCACCTCCTTCACTTCATTTATAAAATAAAAATACTATATGTCTCTATAACTCTCTAATAGTGTCTTGAGAATTAACAAAATGTTTCTTCAATAGGAATTAAAAATACTCAATCTCATTATTGCCTTATAGCTATCGAAAGCCCCCTAGCCATCTTCCAGCGATGACAACTGCTTATTGAAGAACATTAACTTTTAAAGTAAAATACATAATAATAAACTTTTAAAATAATGCATGTTTCTACATTATCTTCCTTAGTACAAATAGGTATAATTAAGTATATATTTTCATGTGTGTCACTCAGTACATAGAATTTCAATTACAGTAAAACACATTTTATATCTGTCATATTTAATACTAAAGCAGCTATTAAAGCATATCCTCCAAACATTCTCATTTTCCTTACCAATACATTTTTTTACCATCATCCTCAATATAAAATACATTATAAAGCATAATAACACTACATGTACACCTGAATTTCCATATTTAGTGAAGATTCATCTTTTAAATTTTTCCTTTACTCTTTGACACTTTTAGATGTAATTTATAATGTAATCTTGAAATATACCTTGCCAAAGATAAATATGTGTATGTGTATGTGTGTCTATATATATAGATAGATATAGATATACATATATACACATATGTGCATGCATGCATAAACATCTTACAAAAGTATTACCAAGATTTTTAAAAAGGTTCAAATGGTTTTAATTGAGGGAGGTGTTTCTTGCAAATATGAAAGCCCAACTTAAAAATGGATCAACAAAACCCATATTTAATCTTTCATAGTTTACATAAATATCACTAAAATGTTTTCATTTCATAAATATCACTAAAATGCTTGAAAACTGGTTTACTGGCCATTTTTTACACTTCTCTACATCAATCCATTTTCTTCATAACTCCAGAGTTAAAAAAATGAGTTGAAAATGCTAATTACAGGAAGTTTACCAAAGAACATTATTAAACACACATAAAACAATTTTCCACAGACTTTGACTTTCAATCACCTTAGTCTAAATACAACACTGTAATTTAGGAACAAGCCCCAGCATCTTAGTTGCTGAGCACCTGTAGTAATGGAATGTTAGCTATTGTATTTCACCAAACAAACGATACATCCAGGAGTGCGCCCTGGAGGCACATATGGCACATAGATTTACATACCTCAGAGCACATCTGACTAATGGAACCTCTAACTCCCACGTCAGGTGAATACCCTCCAAAATCATTCCTGGTCAATTCCTACACATGCAGCCAACTAACAATCTTCAATCTGTGACTGGAATAACTGACAAGATTGGTGGACAATTATTATATATGGTAGAATTCAGCTGCATAATAATAAAGCAGAACCAAGTAAACTGTTGAACAAATGGAGGCTGCTTCCAGGTTACTTCTTGTTTAAAGTATCTTCTATATGACATGATAAAATATGTCTACCATGTTTACAAGCTCACAGACCTAGGAAGGTCTCTGAATTAAATTGAAAATACATTTTGGTATCAGATGCTACAGTGAGCTCTGTTATGAAATAGCTGTGTAGAAAAGCATAAGCTCCATAAGGACAAGGACTGCATGTCCATTATAATAATTCTGGCATATTTTTCCCCTGGCATCTAACACATACTCGATACATGAGTACTTAATGCTTAATTTAGGTTAGCCTGTTTAGGTGGAAGGAAATTACACTTATCCCTCTACATCATCTTTATTTTGGGTTCAGATCCTAACTTTGCCACTTATTAACTGTACAACCATGACAAGTTGATTAACTGTACAGTGCCTCAGTTTCCTGACCTGCAAAATAGGCATAATATTAATATCTACCTGATATGATGATTTTAAAAATTAAATGATATATGCAAAATGCTTACAACAGTACCTGGCAAGGTGGGCCCTGAATAAATGTTAGCTATTCTTATTATCATCATTATTATATGCTCAGCACTGCTATAGATGTTGTGAAGAGTTCACATGAAGTGTAAGATATGTTTCCTGCCCTCTGGGAGCTTAAAACCTGATTCAGAAAGGGTTCTGCAAACAAACAAACACACAAAATTCTAGATATTAACCTTGGATTCTGTATTTCCTCACATTTAATGTCTATTTCCACTTACACGGACTTTTCAGAGTAATTTCTTAATAACTCACTATTCTAATCCTATAACATCTGCCAGGGATAATAGTTATATACACCCAGAGGATGTTCTGACCTCTTTCCTATAAAAAGTGACATCAGTAAACTATTATTCCTATATTTAATTCTAATAATTCTTCTCCCTATCTTAGATGGATGCTATAAGTATAAATAAAATACTATTTTACAAGCTCACAGACCATGTCACAGCAAATAGTGCCTATAAGAATATCTCTGTTGATTATTGATAATAACACAGTTGTCCTTTGCGTGCAAGGTTATAACCAAGCTCTAACTTCTCCAGTTTTACGTGTGTGTGTGTGTGTGTGTATACATAATTTTATATACAAATATATAATCTCCCACATTTACATTTATATACACAAATTTCAATTTGCAGTAATTCTTATTTGTCAAAGAATTGACAGAGAAAAATATTACCATTGGCAGAAAGAATTGTTTTCATAGAAGGTTTGTTTGTATATGAAGATAAAGTTTTATATGGGATGATATTGAAGCTGACTGTGTTCTGAACTTTCATGCTACTGCTTGGCAGAGAACACCAGCCCTCAATAGTCATTTCTTCCCAGCATTCCTACTACTCAGCCTGTGAGACTCGAGGCATAATTCTACAAGCAGAGTTGCCATGAATCTTTTACATTTTGTCAAAAAATCCACTTCACTTAGGATAATTACCCTTTAAATCATGATCCTTCTATATTCTTCTATATTCTATTAAACATTTGTTAACATTACCAAAAAGAACAGCTTTGCAATGAACCAAATAGCAGAAGACAAAGAGGTTGAAGGTTTAAGTAAGGTCCCACCACTACACTCAAGGTCACCTGACAAGAAAAGATCACTGAAGCTCTCCTAATTACTTAGCTCCCTATGTCCAGTGACAAACATCAAACTCTGATCTAGTTACTGGTATTTCATTATTCTCAATGTGTAGTCTCAATTTAAGGTAAAAGACTTACTTAAAATGTCAAATGAGCCAAAGAATAGCATAAGCCAGAATCTTATAAGTCCCATACGGCTCCATTTCAAAATCTGGTGGAACTGTACCAATATTTACAAATAATTATAAAATTTTAATTATAAGTTATTTTTATTATCCATTGAATTATCCATATCATTTTTCTTGGTGGTAACTTAGATACTAAAAATTCACTATCACTCTTTTTCCCTCAGTTTTCTCTGATTATTCATCTATTTAAGATCTTCATCTGTATCTGCATGAGGAAAAACTATCTGGAAAGAGTGAGATTAAAAACGAAGAAATCTAGTTTCTTTCACTATCTTAACCACTATATATATAAATCTTGGTCCCTGAGGACCCAGCTGTCCTCAAAATTATTCAGTTTTCTTAACTGTGAAGAATAATATCAGCCAAACTTGCCTTCCAGGTTATTATAAGATTAAAGGGAATAATGTTTGTGACTGTACTTGAGGAAAAAAGTTGTACACAGATACATATTAGTATAATAAACTTTTTGCTTAGTATAGTTAACTTTTGTTATAGGAAATGCCTAAAATACTATCACGCACACAGATGTCTTACTACAGTACTGCAGTTATAGACGAAGACAAAAACTTGTAATTGTCAACCACATTGTACTTCTAGACATTTTGAAGCACTTTCATTTGTTTACCCAAAATTTCTGTTGAAGAGAAGGAATTACTTTACAAAGTAATTGTCTTTATGACTTCATGGTAAAAGGTGAGGAAGAATTTGTAGCAGGCTGAGCATGCTACAAAAGCAGCATTAAACTGAAGCACAGAAAACTCAGGCCCTCTATCTGAAATTATTTCCACTCAATGCCAAGAGAAGACTTAGGTGATTATGCTTCAACCACCACAAAATTAACAACAACAACAACAACAACAACAATAATGTAATCATACATTTTCTTTTTACACAAAAGGCAGGTCCAAGTTTCATAGGGATGCAGAAATAAATCCAACCCATATTGGGCTACTGGTTTATTGAGTGGCCTTGTATGCATCAGAGTTTTTTATTATGATGTGACAGTTCCAAGTAATTCAGTGTGTCAGAAAGAGTTTGAAAGCCAACAAGTTATATAATTTCATTTGTTTTGTACAAACATTAGTTTGATATTCAGCTCATACTATCCAAATATTAGTTCTTGGAGGATTCCAGCACTGCCATGGTGCATCACATGGGAAAGTTCAAACTCGGGGCTTTGAAATGTAAAACAAAGTCTTTCCTAAAGTACTAAATAACATAAACAAATACCCTCATAATGGTAACCTTACCATTGGTAATGGTAATAATCACTAAAACGAAGCTTTTTTTTTCCTTCAAAATGTCTTAAGCTCTAGTCAAAAATTCTTGGGAATTATAATCATAGGTTTACAGGTGCTTTCTCTGATTTAGAAAAGTCTTCGCGTTTTGAAAACAACAAAGTGGTAACTTGAAGGATATCTTGAAGAATGCACCACTGTATGTTCTCTGAGAACAGATAACCTTATTTTACCTCTTTGTATCCCAGTTAAAGTCAGGGGCTGGCCTGTAGTAAGACCTCAATTAGTATTAATCCAGCGCATAGAGATAGGGGAAGCCAAGAGTCCTGAAATAATGACAGTCTGAGAAAATATTATTTACTGTTAGGTGTATCCTAAAACTCAGTATGAGCTTTCCTCAGTTGAGGGTAGGAGGAAGTGTGGAGGTGGATAAATTGGAGAAAGGTTCCTAGTTCCCAGTTTTCAAGCAACCCTACCCAATTCGTTTCTGTCAGTGACGCCAGTCAAGGAAACATGGAAAGAGGGAAAACTACTTTTGAATTTTCTGTTCTGTGTGTGTTGGCCATTTCCCTGCCCCTCCCCCTCTCCCCACATTCCCACTCACTTCAGGACATTCCCTCAAAGGTATCTTTCTTTTTTCCTCTTCCTTAAGACTTAGGAGTACTCTGTACCTTCCCTGCCTGTAGGTCCTTTTCTAAATTAATCTAGGAAATGCCCTGGAAAGGGCAGGAGCAAAGCCTACGGGCGGCGAAGCCCCCGCAAAGCCGGGTAAGACTCCTCCCCCTCCCGCATCCCTTGTGCCGGAAGTCGGGCTGAGAGGGCCGGCGGGTGAGCTGGGAGTGCACTGCTCGGGGCCTGACCCTCGGGTGTTATCTGAGAGCAGGTAAAGCTAGCGCTGCAGGTTCTCCCCAGGGAGCCGCGAGGTCGCTCCACCTTCACAGGACCCTTTGCAGAAGCTGCGCGGAGTACAAGGCCCAGTGCAGGGCCACAGCCCTGATTCCGCGTGGACTCCCGCAATCTGCACCCCTCCAGCGTGTCTCTACGTCGCTCCCTCCCTCCCCCGCGCGCGCGCCCCGGGCTGCGCGAGCTCCCGTGCACCTGCGCCCACTCACGTCTGCGCCCGGAGTGCCTGGCTTGCCCGGAGCTCCTGGCTTGCCCGGTTCTCCAGCAGGACCCTGAGCAGGGAGAGGGCAAGGCAGAGAGAGAGAAAGATGCAAAGTTGGGACTCTTGGGACTCACGTGGCTGCAAACCACGTGTAAAGGAAGGAAAGGAAGATCGAATATGATTAACTTACCGGAGGGCCCGGGGGACCCTTTGGACCTCGGTCACCCTAGAGGGGAAGGAGAAAAGGGAAGAGCAGTCCATGAGTGGGAGGCGCTGGGGAGCCCGCTGGGAGACTCCCACGCGTGTTCACAGCACAGATCAGGGACAGGGTAAAGCTAAATGGTGGAGATTCTTGACCAACGGGGACAACTGAGCGTGTCTCCCTCATCCCTCTGAAAATCACCAGGCTTCTAAGATCCAACCCCAGCTCTCAACTCTAGTCCTATCCAGCCTTTAGATGGCTGGCCCTGTAAAAAAAAAAAAAAAAAAAAAAAAAAACCATCCCGCTGGAGAAAGGGTAGGAAAAGGCAGTACTGAAGGAACAGAGGAGATAGAAACTTACGTCGATGCCATCGATGCCCGGAACTCCAGGGGGGCCCGGAGGCCCAGGGGGACCCTGCTCGCCCGGGGGACCTCTCTGACAAAAGCAGCACACACAGGTTAATGGAGCACGTTGGGCAACAAGGAGAAACTGAATGAGATGTCCTGAGGCCCCCACCACCACCCGGTAAGGACACTTCCCAGTGGAGGAGGGAGTTTTGAAACCTGGTAAACACGTATCAAATTCCCAAGCGACCGCAGGTTTCTTTGGTTCCACCAAGTTCTGAATGAGGCTTAATGGTGTGGTTAGAGCAGGATATAGGCCCCAAGGAGGACACTGGGGTCACAGGGCCTCACCACTACAGAGCGCATTAAATTAAACCAAACAAAAGGGGGTCTTGAAGAGGACCTGACTCCTTTTTTTAAAGGGATGCAGTAATGAAAATGGTGGTCATTCGATACCTCGATTTGATTCGCAATTGAGAGTCAGTGTTTTGGCCAAAATGGAACTGCCCAGAATGGAGGTGCTCGATTTTTTTGATCCTTGGTTACAAAACAGGATCGTTTTGTAAATCTTTCTACTTCCCCGTAAAAATTAGGGGGAAATACTGGAGGAAAACTGGGGAGGAGTGGGGCAAAAGAGCATTGAAACCCAGGTAGGGTCCAGTCTCATTTCAGATTTACCTGCAGTGACACTTCTTGCATAAGGCACCTTGCTTTAAAACTACACCAACTTTGAGACTGACGCTAAAGTGTTACCTTTTTTACCGCTTGCAAACAGCTAAGCTTTGATAGTGCTAGAGGGAATATTGGCGTCTGAAAATAGTATGAGTATGTAGCTTAGGGAATGTGGGAATTTTTTTTCTCTTCTAATTTAAAAGAAAAAGAAAGTGGGGGGGGGGGAGCTTCTTTCATCAAGGAAAACTTTGTTTTTCTAAACTCCAGTGACCAGACAGGTTACAATGGGGTCTTTGTAAGTGAAACCTCAAACCTCAGCTGGGCTCACCCGCCCCCGCCTGGTCCTCTCCCGGCAGGAGGGAGGAGATGCCAGAGCCTTCGGGAAATTGCTGAAATTTTGACTGATGCCAGCCAAGGCCGCCCGGTTCCAATCCTGAAGCGGCGGGCACCGCTAGCAGGACTCACGGAGAGGGAGCTTTAGCGCAGCTAGCCTGAATTCCCGCCTTCTCCAGCAAGGGCTGCCCTTGACTGCGTCCTAGAGAGGCGGGGTGGGCGAGTTAAGCAGCCAGGCTAACAATTAAACCCAGATCTCAAGTCATGGCCTTCAGAGCATCTGCTTGCAGTGTTGGGGCCCAGTCGGGGAGGAGACGCCTTTCCTAGATGACCAGAGGGTCCTCTAGGGTCCCCGACTCCGAGGGTACTCGCTGCAGGTGCTCAAGGCTGCAGGAAGAACGCGGCTGCAGAGCCCAGGGAAAGCTCTGCGCCTTCCCCATAGCTCCCGCGACGGCTGCTTCTCCACTTTTCCCATCATGCACTTGCAAATTGCAAACACTTCTAGCCCTCCGCTTACCTGGTCGGTGGTCTCGATGACCTGGAGAGGAAAAGACCGGGAGAAAGTGAGAAGGCTCTCCCCACCCCCCAAAGTCGAGCACAACTTACTTGAGCCAAGCACAAGCAGAGCCCAGACAGCAGCAGTGGCAGTCCTAGGGCCCCTCGATCCCGCGCTGTCCAGGCCATGCCCGCCACCCTCTCCTAATCCCCTGCACGGACTCTGCCTCCTGCCGCCCTGCTAGGCTTCCGGACCCGTTACACGCATCAAGTGGCCCTTCTCCCCCGCAAAAAGCGCCCCCAGGAGTAGTCTTTCCTAAGGTGCCCGGCCCGGGAGGGGAGGCGTACGTTCCTCCTGTTTATGAATGGCCCTGGAGAGGGTCCTGGGGATTGGAGGAGAGCTTGCAGGCTGGAGGACGGATAGAATGTCAACAGTCCCCCTTAACCCTTTCCCCGCCGCCACACCGGCAAGGCCTGAACGCGTGCCTCTCTGCCTTTGCCTCTGCGGGTCTGCCCCAGTGTAGTCTCTCCCGGTCCTCGGTGGGCGGCGAACGGACTGCCAGTGTTCTTGGAAAGTGTTTGGGGGAAGAGGAGTGAGGGTCGTAAGCCACCAAAGGTAGAACCAGACACCACCCAGGTGGTTTCTACTTGCCTGTGGGTGGGACCTGTGCTTCCTTGAAATTTATCTGGTCAGTACAGTAAAGCCTGAACTCTTAAAAAAAAAAAAAGGGTGAGGAGGTGGGGAGTTTGAGGAGGTGGGGAGAGGTAGGCTGGGAGGCGGTGACCTTTGCAGGTGATCAAAGGACTCACAGTTATCCTGGCTGGCAGTTCGTGGCAGGTTTCTCTCCTCGGGCGTAGTGGGTCACAATGGATCAGCATCCACTGCAGTTCAAACTGGAGAAAGACAGCAGACAGTTCAGATTCTCTTGGAGGACAGAAACAGGTCACTTAAGAAAGAAAGAAGTTTGTAAGTGTGGTCCAATTGTTAAGTGGGTGGAGACCAATTTAAATTGGTTCACCTCAGTGGACCAGTAGTCTTATTCCTTGAATACAGATTTTCTGTTGGAAATGGGTTGGAAGCCCTTTCCAAGTTTCTCAGATTATTGAATGTAGATGTCGGTAGCTCTGCATTACTCCAGCGTAGGCCTAGGCAGGAAACAACCCTCTGGCACTGAATTTCCATTTCTGTCCTTACCACATCCTCAAGATGTAGACTCTCTATTCAAATGAGGCTCTGAGAGGACAAAGAACTGTCCAAGTCACAAGCCTATGTGAGGGTCTGTGTTGGAACCCAGGCCTACTGAGTGACATAGCACACATGTGCTAAGCATTTACAGGGAGAAGTTTAGAGACAGAGGGAGCCAAAGAGGTGATCCCCAGGATGAAAGAAGAGGAAAGAAAATCCAGTCTCAGAAGAAATTTGCATGCTACAGAAGACATTCTCCATGGAGTACTCACAGCTTAAAATGGAAATTGGAAGGACTGGAAATGGAGAGGTTGAGAGGGAAATATAGAACTCAGGGGAAAAACAAGATAAAGAAGACATTTGGTGTTATCTTATTCATTGATTGAAGAAATATAAAATTTTCAGACACTTGAAAGTCAAATGTGCCCTGATAAGTTCTTACATTTTAGCAGGTGTTAAGGGAGAAAGAAGAAGGGAACAGGAGAGAAACAGGACAATGGAAGAGTGACCAGGTCTAAAGCTGAGGCCTCAGGTGACAAGGTAAAAAAAAAAAAAAAAAAAAAAGTACACCACCATGCATCATGCATCATGGCATCATGCTGGCCCTGTCTCCTTAGATTGAGGAAGTTCTTTGCTAGTCATCTCAGATCCATATATCTTGGTCAGTTGATTCTCCTGGCATTATGCAAATGTCTAGTTAAGTATCAGGGTCCCAAATCTAAAACATTATCTCTTTTCTTTCATCCAGTAGTGATTTACACTCCATCCCACCTTCCAAATGGACTCTAGATCTACTGGATCTAGCATTAAGTTAGATACATTTCTTTTTTCATTGTTACAGAAACATCCAGAGTTGAGGGTCCGAATGGGAAGATCAGAATTGGAAAAGATGAAGGATGAATTCCTTCCTTTCTACCCATAAGGAAGAGAAAGTTAAACAAAAGGAAGTTTTCCATTTTATAAAGGGGTAAAAGTAAGACACTAAGCTTTCAGATTCCTGCACCTCTTCTTAGATGATTCTAACTGTCCTCATTGCTCTCAGCCCTACCATAGCTTTTCTCCAGAAAATATGGATATCTGGGAAAATGAGGTAAGTGGATGAAAAGAAAGTGAGAGCTAAACCAAGGTATATTTTAAGACGGAAAGTTCTCTACAAATGGTATCAAAATTGTCTATGTTTTCATGGTATGAATTATTTAACAATAGTACACTGACATCGTATAAAAGAACTGCTTTCTAAGCCACACAATTATCTTCCAATTAAGAAAATCACTTTAATCGAATATTTTATTTTTATTAGAGGAGTCTCATTTGCTTGGGAGGATTTTATTTTGGTTTTGTTTTAAACTGCAGTAGAAATTTTAATAGGAAGATAAAAGAAAGAATGGAACAACATTTTCCTTAATGACTACTAAAATACCTAGCTGTGCCTCAAACAACTCTTTAAAGCCAGTCACACATGGGTAAAGTGAGGCAGAGGGGTTAAATCATTTGCCATAGGTCACACAGCTAGTAAAAGACAGAACTAGCGTCCCAAATGTGTCTGGCTGTAAAATAAGAGCCTTCCCCACCCCCCTACTCAGCCTCCCCCAAGAATATATCCCAACTCCAGAAAAAGCCATAATTTTCTAAGCCAGCAACCAAGGAATTTGGTGATTGAACATTCATATTAAAGACGAATAGAAAAGAAGAGTGATCTACAAATCAAAACTTTGTGAGCTTATTTCCAACATCTGTTAGAAACCTTCAGAACAAGATTAATAAACTTCCATAAGAAATCAGTCCTCTCCCTATTTGCTTGCTATGGAAATATATCCAGAAGCAAAATTTCTTTTTTTTTTAATTTTTTTAATGTTTATTTATTTTTGAGAGAGAGAGAGAGAGAGAGAGAGAGTCCAAGGGAAGGACAGAGAGAGAGGGAGACACAGAATCCGAAGTGGGCTCCAGACTGAGCTGTCAGCAGAGCCCGACATGGGGCTCAAACTCACAAACCATGAGATCATAACCTGAGCTGAAGTCAGACACCCAACCGACTGAGCCACCCAGGCGCCCCTGCAGAAGCAAATTTCTAATGCTTCTCCAAAAACTGACTATTTCTATATGCAGTTACATATTCATGTGTATAATAAAATATCAAATAGGAAATAAGATTATAATTCTTTGTCTTCAATGATTAGATAAAAATATTATCAGAATAAGAAAAGGTGTCTCTCCCCTTCCTAAGTCTCAAAATAAGAAAAACTATTCAAATACTTTTATTCATGTAGTCCTTTGTGAATTGGTAACTCACACAAGGCATGCATTGTATATGTGTGATATTTTGATTCTCAAAATAATTCATAACTTAATCACACTGAGAAACTTTAATTATATGGCTAACCAGGAAACCTATATCCTTTGTTTAGATAGTTCATTAAAGTTACTTATTGTAAATGCAAAGTAATTCATTAAGCTGTTTTCTCAAAAATGTAATTCTCTGGATAAATTGGTACACCTGTTTAAATATGCAAGATGCAATTGTGGCACAGGATAATAGGGGAATGAACTATAATTCATCTGTGAATACAGGCTCCGTTGTTCAGAGTGCCACATAGATCAGAGGTTTCTGAACACATCTGTGCAGCCACATAAACACCACCACACACTAATAACCATCTATACAACAACCATTTTTTGGCATGCAATATGAATTCCAATTTGCATGTTAATTATTTTGAAGGAAGATTGGCAGAGTTCCTTACTAAAAGTCACTTTCATCACACATCTAAAATGCTGATTTCCACATGTTTCTCATTTCCATACCTGGAATCATTCTTGTCTTTGAATATCCACTGACAAAGTATATGTGACGAATATTTTAATTTAGTCTTTCAGTCAACATTTTTGAAGTCCTACTATAAGCCATGCA
Organism: Cryptoprocta ferox; assembly: GCA_028646485.1. Lineage (NCBI taxonomy): Eukaryota > Metazoa > Chordata > Mammalia > Carnivora > Eupleridae > Cryptoprocta > Cryptoprocta ferox. The sequence continues at coordinate 83,532,184 of CM053577.1, read as the reverse complement.
CTGGGGAAACATTCTAGGGAAAACTAAAGATATTATTCTCTCCCTAATGAGTTTACAGTTTTTAAGACTTGAGAAAAATACAAGTTGAGAAATAAGAAGGGTGTTTTTTTTTTAACTCGTTAAACAGAACATAAATGCCCTATCGTAATTCATCCTTTTCAACATAAAATGCTTATGAGTAGGGTCCAGAAGACAACATGTTAAAACAAGGAATTTTAGGGACACCTGGGTGGCTTCATTCGGTTAAGTATCCAACTATGGCTCAGGTCATGATCTCATGGTTCGTGGGTTCGAGCCCCAAATCAGGCTGTGTGCCGACAGCTTGGAGCCTTGAGCCTACCTCTGATTCTGTGTCTCCCTCTCTCTCTGCCCCTCATCCACTTGTGTCCTCTTTCTCTCCCTCCCTCTCTCTCTTTCTCTCTCTCTCTCAAAAATAAATAAACATTAAAAACTTAGAAAAAAAACACAAGGAATTTTGGCACCAACTCTCTATTCTTTTAATAGTGCTAGTGATTTCTACTTATTTCCCTACGTTGTTGAGAAAGATTACTAAGGTATTTAAGGTCTTCATAAAAATTAAGCAAAAACTAAAAGCAGACAACTATCTTTTCCTCCCAAGAGAATTCTAATGACAAACTATAGAACTTGATTCTAAATTAATGAGAATGGCACAAGGCTTGATTTTTTAAATACAGAATTATGATTAAATTTTACAAGTATAAAATACCTGAAAACTAGCTCTTCAAAGATAAAGTTTTTTTAACAAGAGAAATATTTCATTAAGCTTTTGTCTACTCAATGGCAACAAAGATTTAAAGAAATACTTGATTTCTGAGATCTCATTCTTCTTTTCAGTTTATGACAAAATGTTGGTTTCTACCATCATAAGGGCCCTTCTCCAAGTGAAGCTTCCTAGTTGCTAAGCAGGAGGTTCTGAGTTGCCTCAAAATCAGAAATTTCCCCAACTGTCTGTAGACTAGGCCATGCAGTTCCAGACACAGTGCTAGAAATTGTCACTATATATGAGTAGGTGACAGTCATTTGAATCACACCAAGGGCAAAGGCAGAACAGTGAAAGGAAAGAGCAGTAAACATAGAGTTAGCACACCTGGCATGTAATAACTTATTCATCTTTTTATCCAACATATCTTTATATAATACATTCATGTGCTTTGAGATAGATACTGTGTAAGACACAAAAATGTTGAGTACATAGAGCAGCATCTAGACCAGAACTGCTTTTGACAATATATACTATTGCAGTGCAATATGGCTAAGGTCATCAACAAGGGGGTCATATAACATGTAACATGTGAGTGAGGCCCTGAAGAGCAGTTGAAATTTTCATAAGCAGAGATGGGGAGGGTAAAAGTCAGGTCAGAGTTCTGAAAGGTGACAGTAAGAGGAGGAAGTGATGTATAGAGAAGGGACCAGACTCACTGTGGCAAACAGTAGACATTAGATTTTTTTTTTTCTCTGTTGAATTCTAAGCTAAGGAATTTGAGTAGTATTGGATAACTAATTAGGACTGTCATCAATGATTTTTCTGCACCAGGGATATGGATGGGGAAAGGTGCCCTAATTTAAAAGGCCACTTAAAGGGAATTCATGGGGTAATAAATGCCCAGTCCTTGGAGTCAAAAAGAGGCTACTTTAGTAGAGCATAAGACTGTTAAACTTTGAACTGTGGTGAGGCATCCTGAGTTGTCTGCCCATTTAAAAAAAAAAAAATCCTCCCTTCATGCCATTTCCCCTTTCAATTGCCATCCAGGTTTTCAGCTTCCCTCCATTTAAAACTCAAAAGAGCTGTCTAAATTCGTTGCCTCCAATTCCTCTCCCTTCCATTCTCTCTTGAACGCTTTCCAACTGGGAAAAGGTTGCACCCCCAACAGTTCAATGAGACTTTTCTCAAAGTCACTGTCATGGGTCTCTGAATCCAATGGTCAAATCTCAGTCCTCAGCCTATTTGATCTATCTAGAGCACTTGAGTGAGTTGACCATTCTATCCTCCTTAGTATTCTATTCTCCCTTGGATTCAGAGTGCCATGATCTCCTGGTCCTCTCCTGCATCAGAGGCTGCTCTTCCTGGTCTCTCTGGCTGAATCTCCCTCATCTCGGCAACCTCTAAATGTTGGTTGTTTCATGGTTGAGCTCTAAGACTTCTCTACTGCATTCATCTCTCAGTGCTTCCTCTTGTTTCATGGCTTTAAATAAATACCACATACAAGCTGACAACTCCTAGAGTTCTGTTCCCAGCTAGGCCTGCCTGCTGAACTCCAGAAGAACATAACCTAACTTCCTGCTTGTATCTTCACTTAGATGTCTAGTCGTGCTCAAAATCCTGATTGAACTTAGATATTCCAAACCAACTCTTGATATTCTCACTAATACCAGCGCTTCCCATAATCTTTCCCATCTCAATAAATGGCAACGATATACTTCTGATTAATCACTCCAAAAATATTGGTGTCATTCTTGATTTTGTTTTCTCTTACACTGCAGCTCTGTTTACTTTACCGTCAAAATGGGTCAGGATCTGGGGCACCTGGGTGACTCAGTCAGTTAAGCATCTGCCTTCGGCTCAGGTCATGATCTCACCGTTTGGTTCATGAGTTTGAGCCCCATGTCAGGCTCTCTGCTGTCCACGCAGAGCCTACTTCAGATCCTCTACCCCCCTCTCTCTCTGCTTCTGTCTCTTTTTCTCTCTTTCAAAAATAAATAAATAAAATCTTTAGAAAAATAAAACGGTCAGGATCTGACCTCTATACCACCTTCACCACTACTACCTTGTTCCATACCAAGACCACCGCTGCCTAAGTTATTGCAGTAGTCTCTAAAGGTCTCCTTTTATTGTACCCCTAAGTGTTCTGTTCTTCTTTCTCCCTACGTTATATTGCCAAAATAGCAGCCAACAAGATACTTTCAAAAGATGGGAAAACTTTACTTATCTGTCCAAAACCATCTGATACCTTCCCATCTCACACAGCATGAAAGCCAAAGTTCCTAAGGCAATTTCCCCACCCTCACTCCATCACATTAGCCCTCCAGGCTCACTGCTTTCTTCTCTCAGTCTCATCCCAGCCACACTGGTCTCCATGCGCTCCTCAAACATAACACACAACACCAACATCAGTCTTTTTCCACTCCCGTATTCTCTCTTTCCAAAACCCTCCTCCCTCAGAGAGCCACATGCTAATACCCCCAACCCCTTCAGGTTTCTGTTAAGATGTTCTTTTCTCAATGAGGCCTTTTCCCCAGGCATCCAATTCCCTGCTTCATTTGTGTCCATAATATTTATGAATACCGGGCATACTATACATTTACTCATTTCTCCCCTTGTGTCCATCTCCCCTCCCCCAAATGAATGTAAATCCATTGGAGCTTTAATTTCTGTCTATAACTTAAGAGATGTTTAATAAATAGTTACCAAATGTTAATTAATGAATATAAAGATGAATAAGAAATATACTGAATTAAAATTGATAGTATTTATCTTCTCATTTGCTTATGGCTTGGGGGCAAACCCTTTCTCCTGTCTGGGTTTTAATTTTTGTCTGGGTTTCAATTTCTTCATGTGTAAATTTAGAGATTTGGAGTGGATACAATCAAAGTTTCCTTCAGCTTGGAAACTCCATGATTCTACTGACACTACATTGTAACCAAAGAAACCAAACACAGAGATTAACACAAAGAGAAGGAAAAATGCCATTGAATTCATCTCTTGCCTTATAACCACCCAGTCTACATAACAAAGATTTCTTCATGATCTTAGCCCACACACATTTTAATGGAAACAGACAAACTAACAGCACTGACTTTTTAAAAACTGCAACAGTGTGGGCATAGCTGGGGCCAATAAAGAATTTTAGTGTTTTCAATTTTCCATTAAAAGCAAGTTTGACCATCATTTTAGTTTTTATTCTAGTGCTAGTTATCCATAGTCCCTTCCTCCAATTATGGCTCCTTCTATGTTAGCAGACTTTTTTTTTTCTGTGTGCTTCTCATTTCATCGCCACCTAGTGGAAAATCCAGCTGATATTGTTAATACAGTTTATAATGCAGCAGTTTTTATCTCCAAAACATTGTCTTCAGAGTCAGTACTCAAAAGTATTCCAATCAAATCACACCAAAGTGTTATAAAAAGTATTTCCTATGGATATGTGTAGTTAACATAACCATTTCTTTTGTATTTATTTCATACTTACAAGTGAAAGAGTATTTGTAAAAGGTGTACTTGTCGAAAACAACTTAAGCAAACTTAATAGTTTAGATATATATAGTCATAGTATGCATCTCTTAAATCACTGAAAACATAACTTTCCTACAATATTTCTTAAATACCAAAAATAATATTAACCACAACCTCATAGTTGATTTTCCCATGTTATCATTTATGAACCTTTCATTGTTTCTGCACGTGGAGGTTATTAGGATTTAATTGTATAGAGTAGAATAAAGGACAAACAGTTCCTCTGTCAGTGGTTCTGCCAGTTCTTTCTATTTGCTCTCACCTCTTCTCTGATTTTAACAAAAATATCAGAGCAGCACTTTCGAAATATATTTTGAAAGGCATCATATCTTATGATGATTTTCTACTTTGGTTTATTTTGAATATGCATAGGTAAAAAGAAAAAGGTTTTGAATCATGTATTTGTAAAACCACATAAACTTGTATCCTTCCTTAAGCCCAAACCCCTAGTGTACATCCCTGAAAAGGGAGAAAGGCTAACTTTGTTTTCTAATAGAGCTATACCAAATAACTCTCCTAGGCAATCATACTGACAACAAACAATAAAGAACCTGTCATAAAATAACGTGTTTTTATGGTATGCTGCCAGGAAACTGAGCTTTGCAGTGGGATAAATGGCACCATCCTAAAATATGGGCACAAAGGAGAATAGGAAATATTGGATTTATTGCTTTAAAATCAAACTAACAATGTATTACAGCAGTGCGCTGGGAAAAAATATAAAATGCTCTGAGCCCACTAAATAACCATGAATGATGAGAAGGTGTTTGAGTTGTAGATCACGTGAGCAGCTATATTGCAAGCTTTATGAAAACCTCTTGAAATTGGTTTCCTTTTCCAATTTAGAAAAGGGAAAGAGACACAAGATAGGATAGATAGGGGAAAATCACAAGCAAGTACAATATAAATGAGTCTTTTAGCATTAGTGCTCCATCAAATATTTCCAATTGCATTTCTTATTATGCAGTTCCTAAGCCTACCTTTTGACATCTGTTAATACCTTTACAAGGGATGTTTGCTTCTGATTTATTTACTAAAAAAAAGCAAGTGTTGATCCTGAAAAAGGTATTCAATTAATCTAGTGTCAAAGATTAGAATGACTCTAATTTCATGAAAAAAAAAATGAAAAATACACCATTCCTAATTGTTTTTATGTTATTGGTACATTTCCTTTTAATTTAAAATTTCTCATTCATCAATATTGAATATTTGCTGTCTCCAGTTGGATACAAGGATCCCCTATCAGTATACTTTAGCACCTAGAATATATGGGTACTATTATTCATCACTCTCTAAGTCTTCTGAGGGACCTATGGTCACTGTTGATCTTCAGTAATGGCCAGCAACTTCAGATTTCAGTCAAATTGGTGAGAAGTCAACACATAAAACAAAAAAAAAAAAAAAACAAAAAAAACCCCAAGTTCTTAAGGACAAGTGGTGGGCACTTGGGCTTTATCTGGAGACTTAGATGAGTATTTGACTATTCTTAGCCTTAAAATGTAAGGAGCAGTGTGGGAAGACTAATAAAATTTGAAAAGGGAAGAATTGATCAATGTGGAAATTCCCAGATGAGAACCTCTCTGCCTAGAACACTGGACTCTATCTTCTCCTAGATAATACTTATTCATCTAGACATCACTTTCTACAGTAAACATGCTTGACCTCTACTCTCATGCCTCTAATCTGAGTGAGGAGCTTTTTCCCTGTGCCTCCATTCACTACCATGGTCCTTACCATATCCTGTATTGCCATTGTTTACTTATCTCAACCCATCACCCTCAAGACACTGAACTGAAGAAGACAAGGTCTGTGATTTATTTAACTTTGTATAGCCAGTATATAGGCACATGATGAAAGTTTACTAAATTGATAAACAAATACATTTCTGAGGACATGTTTTAGACTGTATAATCATCCTTCTTTAAGAAAGAAAACATTTATTCTATTTGTACTGCAAAGTAAATTCTGAAAAATCTATTGAAATCACAAATGCTTTCTAAAATGAAAGTGAGGAAATGCTTTATAAGGAAAGATATCCAGTTATACATATTTTTTCTTTTCTCAAAAGAAAGTTAGTTGGCACAGCCGAAAATAGGTAGATTATATTTTGTGCCTAACATGGTTTCTTACAAGTCAAGAAGCCCACTGAGGTCACATCTTCAACTGAGAAATGGAGATAATTCTATCTGTGCTTGCTATCTTATAAAATTGTTGCAAGGATAAAATAGGTTAGTGGGAATGAAAGTATTTTGGAAACTTTAAGTTGGCATATTAAGGGTATAAGGGTGCTTATCTACACATTCAATGCAATACCAATTAAAATTGCACAAGCATTCTTCTCAAAGCTAGAACAAACTATCCTAAAATTCGTATCGAACCACAAAAAAACCAGAATAGCCAAAGTAATACTGAAGAAGAAAACAAAACAGGAGGCATCACAATCCCAGACTTTAGACTCTACTAAAAGCTGTCATCACCAAGACAGTATGGTACTGGCACAAAAACAGACACATAGACCAGTGGAATAGATTAGAGAGCCCAGAACTGGACCCACAAATGTACGGCCAATTAATCTTTGACAAAGGAGAAAAAAGTATCCAATGGAAAAAAGATAGCCTGTTTAACAGGTGGTGCTGGGGGAACTGGACAGCAACATGCAGAAGAATGAAACTAGACCACTCTCTTACACCATACACAAAAATAAACTCAAAATGGATGAAGGACCTGAACGTGAGACAGGAAACCATCAAAACCCTAGAGG